>JAUMJM010000016.1:5945000-6152500 GCA_033558235.1 Neomorphus geoffroyi | reverse complement strand
TTAAGTTTCCTTGCCTACAGATTTTCAGATCTCCTCTATCAATGGTCATAACTTTTTTTTAGAAGGACTATTTTAAACTGGTCAAAAGTGATTCCTGATCTGCTTTAGCTGAGCCTGGAATTTTCAGAAAGAAACGGTATATAAAAATTCAGACTGATCCTTTTGGAGAAGAGATATCTTGTATCCTTTTCTACTCTATGTGGAATTTGTTTTATAGAGATAATGCTCATGTTATCTTCCCATGCATATCTCCATGGTGATCTCCGAGAATTATGGTTGGAGTGCAAATGTATATTTATATGGAAAGGGTGTCTTTCGGTATCAAACCCAGGTGAAACTACATTGAATTCCATAGAGTCACACTAATTCACCCCATCTTTTTGTCAGTCTTTACTTTTCATTTTGAGCAGTGAGATAGAAAGATATATGTGTATCGTTCTTGTTCTCTAAACTCTGTGAAGACCAGTAGTGTAACAATATTGTATGACATATTAATATTGAATAATTTCAAGGTGATGACTTTGGAAACATAAACTTCATTGCAATGTAGATTTTTGCCACAGATTTTTATGGAAACAGATTAAATGTATTTAATTCCTGGCATGGATCACGGTAAATCTAGATATGAGTGAATTTAGATTAATGCTATGAAAGAACTTGCACTTGACATTACTGTGTGATCATTCCGTGTTGAGGTGTCATAATAAAATAAACCATTCCATTTTGGAGTTTCAATTCGTCATTAAGTTCACTCCTCAGACCTTGTCTTGCCTCAATTATTACTTAAACGGCATAAAGATCTTCTCTACACAGCATTGGTGAGGCCACATCTGGAGTGCTGTTTTCAGATCTGGGCTCCCTGATACAAGAAACAGAGACTTACTGGTTTGAGTCCAGCAAAGGCCATGAGGAGAATTAAGGGACTGGAGCATCTTTTACGTGAGGAGAAGTTGAAAAAGCTGACATTGTTCCACCTGGAGAAGAGAAGTCTCAGGGGGACCTTATAAATCGGTATAAATAGCTGCTAGGATAGAATGAAGAGGGAGGAAAACTCTTCTGAGTAATGCCCAGTGACAGAACAAGAGGCAATGGGTACAAATTAAAACCCGTGAAATTCCATCAGAACACAAGAAAAGGATTTTTTATTGTGGGAGTGGTCAAACACTGAAATAAGTAGCTCAAAGCAATTGTGGAGTCTGTCTGTGAAGATACTCAAAATCCAGGTGGGCATGATCCTGGCTCTAGGTGACCCTGCTTCAGCTGGGCATTGGACTAGATGGTCTTAAGAGGTCCCTTCCCACCTCAGCCATTCTGTGCTCCTACAAGGAGGTTGAGTTGGAGGCTCTTAAGTGTCTATTCTACTTCATTTATGTGGTGTCATTTCAGAATTATGGATATATATGTTGGTTATTGTAAAGAAGCTGGATGATTTTCACCTCTGGAAGTTACATTTGGGTCTTCCTTATTACCTTAATTAGCAAAACCACATATACTATTTTAACCTGCCCTTGTGATCATCTAAGGATTAATCTGACATTACATAACTAATTCAGTGCAATTTTACATTACCATTCCTGAAACTTACCATGAGAAATAGGAAGCTTTTTTCCTGTTTGCATCTCTAAATTGATAAGCCCTTTCATTTTATGTACAGTTGTTCATACAAGCTGGGATCTGTTGGAAGGTCTGACTTCCTTCTTTGAGCGGTGCCACTGATTCATTGGCTTCAGTTGGATCTGAACAGGATGCAACTTATGTCACCATCTCCAAGACACAATCCAGCCAGAAAGGGACAGCTCTCTGTGGGCAGCAGTCTGTGGCAGACTGCTCTCTGCAGGACAACTCTATGTGGCTGACTGTCCACGGGGATGAGTCTACATGAGGAGGGTTAGGGTTAGAGTTAAGATTGGGTTTGGGGCTCCCTACAAAGAGTTGGCCATGGAGAGTTGTTATAGACCCCAGTCCAATACTGACTGTCCAGCTTTCTTAATTTGTTGGCCATCGTTTGTTGATACTGAAGGTGCTTAAACTTCTGAAGACTAAGCAAAGCTTTTAGTATCTGGTAATGAGTTCTGTAGTACTGAAAGCCTATTGTAAAGAGGAGAACATTATTCTAAATATCCACTGGGCTTTGTTGCAATTAAACCGACATTTGAGTAGCTGATTTGGTTGACCAATTAGTTCATCAGAGCTGAAACTCTAGGGAAAGCTCTTGGGTCATACAGGAAACCATGGGCTGTTTAATCTTGAAAGTCTCCATTGTTTGTACCAAGTAGGGCAAATTTTAATAATGGCTGGTAACACTGCAAAGGGCACTCATGTTCTTTTTTTTTTTAAATCAAATTAATTTTTAAAAAACTATTTCTTGGTTTTGTTTTTCTGGTTTTGTGTTACCATCTTCTTTGCTAGTGAGGAACAGACAAGCAAGTCTACAGCCTGGTTAGCAGTCATTTCCAACACCGCTCATTACTTATGAAGCTAGAGCTCAGTATTCTTAATTCCAGATCATTTAGTCTGACCATATAGCCTCAGAATATGAGGAAGATTTTTAAAATGCATGAAAATTGCTGGTTTTAGTTGAAAGGAGAGTCCATTGAATTAATCCTGATTAATCACAAAATTCTTCCCATTTTGGAGGGGGATATTTCTTAGTTCCATTCCACGGCGTCAAACCGAAGTCTAAAACTTCCTTATTTTGCCTGCAGAGTGTAGTATAGTAAGGTATCCCTTTCTTTTTCTAGTCTTAGATGTGTTTGCTCAGACAGGAATATTTTGAATGAGGAATATACTTCATTCATCTTCAGAGACAGAACTGGCATGCAAAATCTAAAACACTGTCAAGGAGAAGAGGAGCAAACCTTGTTGTAGGGGACCATTGTAATCTGCAGTTCAATTGCTTTCACTAAGTTCTTCTCAACAGCCAGGTAGTTCCTAGGGAAAGAAAAATCCTGGTGTTTATATAATATAGACTTCATCTTGTTTCATGACAATGTAAGAGATCCAACCATTGAATGCTGTCAGGCTTTCATTGCAAAACTACATTGCAGGTATTTATTTATAGCTATTTCTATAGTTTTCAGTATGTGTAATTTGAGAATAAGTGTTGAGCTTACCTCTATGAGTGCTGATTATTGGATTTTATGCTGTGGCTCTGAACTTCTCTGAAATATCTGTGCTACTGGAAGAGTTTGTAGTTTGGTGTAATAGAACTACTTTTTGCGTCGAGTCTTAAAAGTTTGTCTTGGCTTCTGTTTTTATATCCCTTTTGTAATATGTTAACATGCTGTTGTAAAGAAAAGAAATCAAAGGAAGAAAAACTCTTTTGTTCCATATACAGAAAATCCTTCTGAATCTTGACTTTAGGTTGCTTAAAATGTTTTTTTTTTTTTCCAGTCCTCCTCACTCTTTGGGAATCCCAGCAATATGCAATTCTGAAACAGTTAAAGGAGAAGTTATCTCTGAGCAAGAGACACAATAGCTTATTTCCCACCCTTGTGTGATATGAATAATTCCTGGTTCTAAAGGATCCAAGCAAATTTCCATGACTTTCACCTGTTGTAATGAACTACAGTCAAATCTCCCTTTCTGGGCTGAGCCATAAATACCTGATATAATGTAGTGGTAGCCTAGCTGGCGGGCAGATGGTCAGACCCACCTCAAAGTATCGGCAGCCTTCTAGGTGGAAAGCAAATGCAATCTTATTAGACAAAGAGGCATGTTTACTTCTTTATTAAATAATTGTAGTGATTGGCTTATCTGGATGCAGAATTGAGTGAAAGTACAGTGAGAGGATCAGTGAAAACATGTTAAGAAATGTTTATATGGGTCTCCTGAAGGAGCCTTTGGGTTCAGTGCCTTGAGCATGTATCAGGAACTATTTTAAAACAACTTTAATATGCGTCTTGCTGGATGTGAGTAATGGAACTTGAGGTACTAGCACATTGTCCACAGCAGCTTGCCACGGATTTGGATTCCCGACTCCTTTACTGATGGAACAACCTAAACTCCAAGCACCTGCTCTGAAGGACCTTCTCCCTCTATATTTCATTGAGGCGTTGTGCTGTTCAGATGTTATAAATGAGATGCACACCAAGAGCTGACATAAAATAGCTGAAAACATAAAAATTGAAATACATATATTCATTAAACTGTTTCCATTTCATTATGGTTGGAAAAGCTGAAGGTTGACTTTTCAGGTAGACAGTATAGTAAACTTTGCTATGATCAACTTAGAATTGTTTGGTCAGCTTAGAAAAAAATTCAATGGCTCTATCAATCATCCCATGTTCATTTAACAGAACAGCAAGCTCTAATGTTTATATGTGTAGGGCTACATCGGACTAGTGGAAAGGGTATTGCTTCTTTTATGTTGTAATTTTGTATACTTAGTAATTTACTTGCATTAATTAATATCATTTGGACCTTCACACTGCTGTTCCATCTTCAGGTGCATGTATATTCCAGTTACATTTGAGCTCCAAATAACTCAGAGCATGGAAATGGAAACCAAGTTCTGAAAAACAGGACCTTACTTCAAGTGCCCCTTGCTTTAAATAAAAAAGTCTATTTCTGTCCCAGATATTTACACTTAATATCCACCTACTTCATCGCTAATGAATTATTCATGCATGTATATGTGAATACTATATGTAAGGCATTTCATTAGAGAAAGAGGGCTTCTGAGTTCTGCTGCATAAACCAATATCTCCTACTCAGGTGTTTCTTTGATATGCCAGAACATCTTTCTAGTGAAACCTTAATCCAAAGTTTCTATAGTTAAATGAGTTTTTTTACAGTTTCCAATCACCAAGAGAGAGAGCTTTTTCATGATGCCCATTTCTGCTGCCAGCAACAGTATTTCATGTTTCATATATAATTTTTTTTTCTTTGCTGGCTGATTTCTATTAAAATCTGTTTATTGTTTCAGAAATCCATTTTGAAGTGGCATATTGCATTCCTACATCTCAAAGCCCTCTGCCCTTCATAGTCTTGTCTTTAAAGTGAGGAGGAAGAAGAAATAGGCAGAGGTTTTTGTTTCTGGGGATGTCAGGCCTCAGGAGTATCCCAGCTGCGTGGTCATAGTGGGGAAACATGTTTGGTTAGTGCTGCTGCCTTGTAACGAACAGTCGGAAGCGGCTTTGAGAGGGCATGGACACCCAAGTACTCAGTTTGCATTCCTTAGTGTTTTACGGTGCAGTTGTTGATACTGGCAAAGTGCTTTTTATGCCTTCAGTTTGAATATTTGCTTGTTGGTTGGTGCTTATCCAGTCACTGAGCTGCTCCCTCCGGCTCCGTATCCGCCACCTCTTCTCTCCTGCCATTCCTTTTCTCCTTCCGTCCCTCTCACCAGCCTTCCCAGCCCTGACCTCCCTGATTCTAGCTCCAGCTTTCTCTCTAATACTTTTTCCAGATACTCCTGCACGTATTTATTCAAATTCCGGCACCATCCCCATTTTCCTTAGCTCTGTGTTTTGTCTGATTTGAGTCAACAGCAGGATGGAACCTTGCGTGTTTGTGATCATGGAAAGTTTACTCAGTAACCTTCTACCTCGTCTAGTAGTGTTCGAAGTGTCTTCCCTCTGCTCAGCGGCCCTCTGCATTTGTATCTGTTGTCTCAAATGCAGGATATAAGTTTTTTGAGTATATTAATATATTTTCAAGTACATAAAGTGCTTACCATAAAGTAGGGAAATGGTGATTTTCATTATTTAAGTACTGTCCTCTACTTCAAAGTACCAACAAAATCTTTTCCAACTACTTTTTTTAAGAGATGAGAAAATAACTTTTTTTTTTGGTGGAGGTTTTCACAGTCTGTGCGGTATTGTAAGACCATTTCTGTTAAAAGATTATCTTTTGGGCACTCAGCACCTTTCAACTGGAATTCCAATAAAATGAATGCTTATCTTTCCTTTCGCCTCTGTGGGTTTGGGATTATACCATTAATGCAACAAATAAGGAGTGTCAAATCGGCTCAATAGTACAGATTTGCTAAGGTAGAGTGGGAAAAGTAGGGATCCAAATTTGGCCATTTTGTCGTCTGTTCCAGGAAAAGTCCCAGGGTGTTTTAAATATTCACTAATGAGCAGGAATTCATTATTGTGCCACGAGACAACTCAGCCTCAGTCTTGATAGC
This sequence comes from Neomorphus geoffroyi, assembly GCA_033558235.1. Classification (NCBI taxonomy): domain Eukaryota; kingdom Metazoa; phylum Chordata; class Aves; order Cuculiformes; family Neomorphidae; genus Neomorphus; species Neomorphus geoffroyi. The sequence goes on along the minus strand of JAUMJM010000016.1, from coordinate 6,146,367 downwards.
AGCTGGCATCCAGCTGAAATAAGTTTGTTTAAGGCTGATTTTTGGATGAGCAAAACATTGTGATAACTTCTTAAAGTTACTATACTTTATACAGTAAAACAGTATTCAGATTGTGGATTTTTATTCCACGATAATGATGGAGACATTTTGTTTCAGGTATCAGAAACTTTATGCATAAGTACTTCCCATGTGCATTCCGGACAAATAATCATATAGGTTGAAATCTGTGTATATTTTCAGAAATACTTTGCACTTGTCATAGAATACCTGTGAATAATATTAATATCTGAATTATAAACTGAACTCAGAGGATGACTTTTAAAACACTGTATTTACACCACCTCTGTACTCTGTGGACTGTTCTACCGGAAATAATCTCTCACTGAATCACTAAACCCAGCATTTCCAACAAAATCTTCTGTGGTGCTGCCCCTCTTTCTATAGTGCAGAGATGTCAAACGCCCCGTCTGTGGGCTGAATCCAGCTCTCTGCCTTGTTTTATCCAGCCCGACAGCAGCGCTGAGCTCCTTCCCCCTGCACGCCTGCCAGCACGCTGGTCACGTGTGCAGTGTGTGTGACGCGCGTCACGCTGCAGGAGCAGGAGGACGGTGGGAGCCACAGGTCTGACACCCCTGCTCTAATGCGTAGGATGGCATTTATCGATGAAAGTATTCGTTGTAGCTTGCTCCATAGCAAAGCTTCTGGAGACGTGTTGTAATAAAAATACGAACGTATCAAGTCAAGCTATGTGGTTATAGGTTTTGGTTCTGTCAATTTGGACATTATTTAGCCTCAGGGTGGTATCCTTTCTGATATAACATTTTGGAGTTCGTCCGGTTCTGAGCAGGTAAGGCAAATACGGGGAAGAAGGATAAGAAGAATAAAAATATAAAAGGTAAATAAATAGTAGCTTTTGTTTCTGGCAGTCTGAGTAACCTCTACAAACTGCTTTGGTTTGGCAAAGAGATAATGGAAAAAGCCACCAGTTTGTCTTTCCTCCAAATATATGAGTGTATACATATATATATTCTTTTCCCTCATTTGTACAGCAGTGTCAGCCACTGTGCTTAAGCATCACTGTGAGAGGTCAGAATTGTATCTAACATATTCTGGTTGTCTTTTAAAAAAAGTCCAGACGACCCATTGACATAGATGGACAAAGAATGTGAAGTCAAGTGTGTTCAAGGCTACGTTGGATGAGGCTTTATGCAACGTATCTAGTGGGAGAAGTCCGTGCCCATGGAAGGGGGGTTGGAACTGTATGATTGTTAAGGTCCTTTCCAACCTAAACCATTCTGTGTTTCTATGCCTGTAGCAAGGAGATGTTCAACTTGTGTTGGCCAGAGAAAATGCCTCTATCAGGTTTCATATTCTCCCTGAGAAATGAGTTGTAGACCAATTGTCCATAAAGTTTCCGATAGTTGAGAACTGCTGGTTAGTCTTTAATGGGAAGAATTCAAATCCTGATACATTGTCCCCAGACACTCTTTCCTTTTGCCCATGATCTCTTCCTCCCGTCTCATACCACAACCACTTCTGAACTTTCACCGAGTGGAATGAATTGATTCCAAATGATCCTGGCTTGGGAATGACAGTCTGTTACAACCTGTAAAAGAGCACAGCTGAATAGAATTATAAGTCCACCTTTTGACCTTCAGATATATTAACACCCTGCTAATTTAATGATGTCATTGTCCACAGAATATAAGCTGTATATTTCATAAGAAGTTAGACTTTGGCGAGTTGTTATTTTGGGTGCCTCAGTAAACAACATGACTTTCAATAGATTTATACAGATTTTTCACAACATGGGCACAGCTGAATTTGCACAGCATGTGATCTTGTTGGGCAAAGACTCTTTGTATACAACTTACATCAATAAGAAAAGTTGATGAGCTTACACTTGACAAAATAAAATTCACCGTGGGTTGTTTTTTTGTATTTCTTGCTTGAAGCCTTCTACCTTTACTTCCTGTCAGGTTAACAATGTTTTCCTCCAATTGCGCTAAAGAACAAAGTTTAACATTAAAAAATTTATTTGTATCGAATGTACTTTTCCAGGTAAAGTCAATATCAAAAGGATTTTCATGGTTGATTATCTTTCAAATACAGTATTTTGCCCTTTTACAAGTTAGGACCAAAGAGTCATAGTTACACAAATACCCGTTTATTCTGGTAGTATGGAAGAGAAAAGCTGAGACTTCTGTCCTGAAGTGAGACCTGTTCTCACGCTGGTATGGACTGATTGAAGAGCAGCTTACCTAGATACTATTTCTTCATTTAGTTTAAGCCATATCATAGGATTTTATGCTGCTGATTTAACTACCTTGCTTATAAAATTTATTTTCTCCTGTAATTTGTGGCATTTATAGTTCAAATAATTATCAAGATGTTGAACATGCAAACATATAAGTTTGATAAGTACTGAACTTAATTAAAACTAAGTTCAACCTCAGTTGAAATGTCTGCTTGTGTAATGTGTGTCAGGTGAGGACGTAACCTGATTTTTGCAAGTAATACTGGCTGTCCAAGTCTCTATTTTAAAATCAGAACTTTGTTGGTTTTCAGTTAGGTTTTGTCTATACTGTCTTGCTCTTAAATAGTAAGTCCTTTCTTGGCTTAATACCTTGTAATATGCATTTTACTTGATCACTTACTAAGTAGATACATACATTGTAAATATGAAATTAATGCCATTCTTATAGCAAGCGTAAGGGTTGAATGTAGGCAGCTCTTTACCATCCAGCTTGATTTCATGTCAGAGTGAGTTTGGCTGCTGATCTGCTGTACCAGTCTTCCTTCTGAACTAGCACAGTAATTTTGAGTTGTTACAGCTTTCTTTTGAGAAACTGCTGTCAGTTAGTTGTGACCAGCTGTTGTAAGAAACTGTACACCCGCGGAATGGTTGTTCATGGCTTTGTAAACTACACTTTCAGAATTTTATATCAGTCTATCGTGGGCTACTTATACACATCTGTCCATTCTTGTTTCTCTCCATCTTTTCTTGACTTGAGTCCCTTTTTGTTTTCTTTGTAGTCACTTATCTAGTTCAACAGAGAGTCCTTCCACAGATTCTGTGATTTTGTATTCTTCTGTGTTTTGCCAGCTCTACCCTCACTCCTAATTCTCAGAGTCAACTGTGTATCACCTTCCGGTTGTTTTCCTGCCATTTGCTAATATTTGCCTCATATTACTTCACTAGCTCTGAAAATATAAATGTAAAATTTTATATGAAATTTTATGCTCTTGGCCTAATCATCGCAATCGTAATAAATGCTCACGGTTGTAAATATGCTCAGTTATTTTTACATATTGAATTGCAAGTGTGTGTGTGCACATGCAGTCATGTGCCTACTGGGGAAGAGAGGTTGACTGTTTTGCTCAGTACATTTCCAAAACAGTTTGCAAGACCAGGATGGGTGGGATTTTCAGCCCCCTGATCCAGCGGGAGGTGTCCCTGCCCATGGCAGGGGGTGGCACTGGATGGGCTTTGAGGTCCCTTCCAACCCAACCCATTCTGTGATTCTATGTTTCTGTTAGTGTTATTGTGCATCTTGCAAAACACTGATGCAAAGGTAATCTGTTATATCTGCTTGTCTGGTCCCTGCTATGATGAGATTTTCCATATTTTAGGGCCTCTGTGGCTCTTTGAATATGCAGATTTTGGAGAATCTTCTTGTCTTTGGGGACTTGGTTCCCATTCAGCTCACTTAAAATCTAGACAGCAAAACACTTAGATGGAGAGAACAGTTCAGTCTTTGCTTTTCCATTATTCACATAGGTGCAGTATTTCTATGTTTGTATTATGTGTGTCTTGAAAATATTAACTTGATTTTTAGAATTGAGTGGTGTGCAGTCTCCATGTGTTGAATGTCTTGGCACTTGATTGCTGCAATAATTGAGAAATTTTGTGCAAATGACTGATTATATTTGATTTACTCTGTATCTGAGTGCTTCTGCTGGTTTTTTTCAGTAGTGAAATATAAAGTAGAGAAGCGTTAAGAATGAATTGTAGATACCACATACTTTTTTCCGCATTATTTTAATTTCTTAAAATTAATTGCTTTCAATTTTATGGTGAGGATGTATTTTAAATCTGATGTGGAAAATATGATATGTAGAAACTATCATATTCTCTAAAATGAGTGTAAAGTGGTGAGTTCAGAGTCTTCCACAAACATTAATAAGTCAAGTGGAGGGGTTTTTGTTGCATGGACCATAAAATATTCTACACAACAAAACTTATAGCATCAGCATAAGCATTATAAATGTCATGGACTAGATTAAGTATTTACTGTAAATACTTACAATAAATGTTAAGTTTAACACTGCCCCTAATTTTTGTCATTCTAGTTTATTGTGCTAAATAATCATTGTCTTAATTATTTTAAATTTTAAATAAACCAGAAGATGCAAAATGTTACTTACCATGACGAGCTCATGGTGATTTAAGAAGTAGATTAATTGTTATTAAGTCCACTCTCTTGTTCTAAGTTCATATGAAAGTGGGACAGGATGAAACTTAATTCAGTAAAAAGGAATACTCAGGAATCAGGATCAGATATAATAAGTTATGGAGCTACAGTTAGGATTTATTGTCTTTTTCTGCATTAAGCAGGTAAGGTACCTAAATCAGATGGAAGAAAATGGTATTTGATTATAGACCTGCTTTACCATTTTCTGAAGTAATCGTAGGCACTTTAACTCCTTTGGAGAAGACATAGATAGTTCTAAAAGTGTGATTCACAGAAATGAAATGGAATAAATTGATAATTTGTAAATTTAAAATAGACTTGGATAAACTTTTCTGTTTTCCCCATTTTGATGGCATTTTTTGATTTGTTTTATTCAGTTACTAAAACAAAAAAGTAACATTTTTAACTTCCTTTTTCCAAGAAAGTTATTTCAAATTTAGAATTTGGAGGAAACCCAGTTACATAAAAAGAATAACATTCCATAGCTACGCAACCGTTAAAGAAATATATGTAGGTTCGGCATATCCTCCTGACTACCCAGAGGGAGAAAATTGAGTTTGAAAAGTTTTCCTTTGGTGGAAATTGCCATGTTTTAATGGCTGTGCAAACAGAGTGAGTGTTTCATTAAGAAAATAATTTAAACGGGTGGTTCGAAGTAAGATTGACTACAGTTATTTAATTGCAGATTTTTGCTTCTAAATGAAATCAAATGTGTATTTCTGTATGTTTGTGAAGAGCAATGCTTACTACTTTACTTAATTTTCCTCTTAGTTGCATAGATAGTTATTTGCATAATCATATTTCTTAAAGCATTTTTTAAAACTTAGACCATTTGTAACAAAAAAGACCTTTTTTTTCCTCTCTTATCCTCTGCATAACAGAATTGTACCATTATATCTACATGTTGTCTGGGCACCACTATGTTTTGCTGGCAAATGGATGTTTGCCTCATAAATTTATGTAATTTGAAGCAAAATTCTGATAGAGGTAGGTAAAATAATTGAATTTACACTGGAAATAGCTTTATATTGTGTCCTGTTGTGTTGAATATTTGCTTGCTCAAGTACCTGAAGAAAGGTAGTGTTGCCAAAAACCAGATGACCCATGTTGTCGCTCAGATCTACAACACAAGGGCTGAACTCCGAGTATTAATAGTTTTAGTTCTGTACAATTTGTGGACTATCAGTCTTTCTATTGCAGCTTATTCATGCATAAAATAACATTTCCTGCTTTGCATAATGGTGATCATAAAAAGTTTTTTGAATTGTAAAGTTTTGCGAATGTGCTGAATATTATTAAAGTTTTGTAGCATCTTTGTGAGCCATTTTATATGTTTTGCCAGTAATGGGCACACTGTGCCTTGTTTGTGCTGCAAGTTTGAGAGTTTCTCTTCACACAAATAGAATTCTTTAGAAATTTGATATGTAACTTCCATATTTTGAGATGTTACATTATTGAGTCTTTGTTATAATGGAGTATCTGGATGCAAAAATACCTATATGGGCTTGGCATTTCCTGAAATCCGTTTCCCTCCTAGCTGTTTGCACTCAGAGCTTCATCAATATTTGTGTAAATTACCAAGCGCTCACTTCTGGTTTTTCTTTAGACATGGGAATGCTTGAGTAACGAACTACAAATCAGAAGACTTGGCATGATTTTACACGAGCCTGAGACAGAGCCCGTTGAAGGCAGTAGGAATGTTTCTCATTGTTTTACTGCAGATAATGTTGGAAAGAATGAGGCATACGAAAAATCATAGAGTCATAGCATCATAAATGTTTGGGTTGGAAGGGACCTTAAAGCCCATCCAGTGCCACCCCGTGCCATGGGCAGGGACACCTCCCACTGGATCAGGGGGCTCCAAGCCCCATGTAACCTGGCCTTGAACACCTCCAGGGATGGGGCAGCCACCACTGCTCTGGGCAACCTGGGCCAGGGCCCCACCACCCTGACAGGAAAAAAATTATTTCTGATATCTAATGTAAATCTCCCCTCTTTCAGGTTAAAATCGTTCCCCCCTCCATCCTATCCCTGCACTCCCTGATCAAGAGCCCCTCCCCAGCTTTCCTGGAGCCCCTTTCAGTACTGGGAGGCTGCTCTAAGGTCTCCCCAGAGCTTTCTCTTCTCCAGGCTGAACAACCCCAACTCTCCCAGCCTGCCCTCATAGCAGAGGGGCTCCAGCCCTCGCATCATCTTTGTAGCCTTCTCTGGACTCGCTTCGACAAGTCCACATCCTTTCTATGCTGAGGACTCAGAACTGAGTGCAGGACTCCAGGTGAGGTCTCACGACAGCAGAGTAGAGGGACAGAAGGTCCACGACTGTTATTTGGCTACTTCTTTTCTCATGAGCTGTAATTTAATATGGTAAAATATGTTAATATCTACTTGATACCAAGTAGCTTCTAAAACTGATTAATCTCTGGTGTTGGGAAATAATATCGTGAATTACTGTTCTGTACTTGGGAGACATTAAGTTCAGACCTGAAGATATAGTTCATGAAGCCAGTACTTCTAGATTATTATAAGGTTTTGAGTGTTTGAAAACTGTTTGAAAATGATCCAAGTAGACTCTGTTCTTAACTTTTAATGTTTTAGGGGGGTTGTGTCAGGTCAAATACAGTGCTTTATTATCTCTAAAGATTAAATTTGCCCCCTTTGCCTATGTAATATTTATATATGGACAGGAAATAGAAATCAGTATCCAGATTTGTTGACCCTTGAGATACAATATTGACCTCAGTGAGTATTAACTTCTCAGATCAATAAATGCTGTTATTGACCTCAAAGAAAAATCAATATCAGCTTGTTAATTTGCAAACTATGACTGCAAGAAAGTGGTACGTATTTTGTTCTTCATTATCACCTATTTATATCTATATTTTAATACCTTCAGTATTTCCACCTAGAGATCATCATGTCAAAACATTTCAATCCCAGCTGTTAGAAGGTTGGGGAGACAGGCATTATACATTATGGAATAATTGATGCTCAGTACATGTTATTTCCCATATCTCATGAAAATAATACCCTGAAAAGTTGTATATCACCTGTGTTGTTTTCCTTTTTTGGGTAGTCCAGTTCGTTCCATTTCATTTTGCTGGTGTACTTCATCAAAACACTTCATAGAAGTACTATATTTTATCTGCCAAAAGAACATTTCTACATGAATAATAAGGGGGATGAAAGACTGACTACTGGAAATGAGGAGACTAAAAGTGATCACTGTAAAAATCATAATTAAAATACAGTAGATTTTTCCTATTTGCATAAGGAAGACAGGTTTCTAGGCAAAAATCTGCTCCGCAGCAGGCTTAAATAGAACTGTGTGACTATATAATAAAGAAAAGTTTTAACTGAAAAAGTAATGATGGAGAGGTGGGGTTTTTTTATCATAGCAGGTTTTGTACATAAACACCAAAAAGTCAGGTTTTATATAGTTTGAAATGCCTATTGCTGAAATTCAAATGTCATAACAGTTCTTCTGCATATATATCACTTTGATATTTAAACTTTAAAACCTCATAAATGATTTAATATTACTTTGGCCTTGTTATGATCTGACTGCCAAAAAAGGCAGAGGCTGATTTTTTATCTGGTCTGGAGAGTAGTGTTTTCATTCACAGAAGACAAAGCACAAGTCTGTCAGCCTTTTACAGTCATTAATTCTGTCTGATACATCTTCAGTGATCCTGGAAAACTGATTGCTATGTTTAGAAAACTTTTCCTTCCTTAAATGACAGCGTGAGAAGTATTCAAATGCAAAAATAAAGCAATAGTTTCTTTCTTACAGTAACTGAAGCGGCTGTGGATTTTTTGCCAGTTTGGTGGCTCTGTGGTTTTGCCCTTTAATATCATGAGCTCCCACGACTTCATTTGTACATCCGTGTTATCCTCTTGAGAGACAAAGTCAATGATATTATATTCATTGTGTAGATAGGCAGACCAAAGCGTAATGAGGTTAAATTAAAGAAAGCAGCAGCATCAAGCTTGATTAATCTCTAAGGTTCAGATAAATGAGGCCAGTGCAGATCTGGAACGTTGTTTGGGGTCATTTCTGTCTTATAGAAGAACACCTGAATGGTCAGAAAGTATAAGCCTACGTAGACATCCCAAATAGTAGAAACAGTTCCCCTGCTTCTCTCTGATGTTTTGAGTCATTGAGTAACCAAGGAGTTTGAATCCCTCTACTAGAGACCGAAACAGAAGTGATGCAGGAAGGTGGCAGATTTGAGGAGGATGAGAAGTTCGTGGTCACACTGCAGGAATGGAGAGATCTTGTCAGTTTTACAGTTTAGGACTGTCTCTTCAGACCACACTGAAGGGCAGCAACCAGGTGTTCAAAGTGCCAAATTGTCCATGGTCTATCAGAATTTTAGTAGAAGAACTGGGAATAAAATCTGGGGCAACCAGACAAACTCTTGGTTGTGAGCCAAATGTGGCTCCTTGACACTGCAGACCACTTTATTTTTCGACTTGGAAGTTATCTGGTCTGCTCAGGAACACCGTGCTATGGTGGCTGGATCTCAACGTGACCGTAGGTCTCAGGATTATGGAAGATGCTGCTGGTGACAGTTCTTGGGATTCCTTAATGGATAGCTGGCACCTGGTGAATTCTCTGCTCTGAAAATGTTGTCTTTAAGGTGTACTGGAGTTCAAGAAAAAGGCTTATGAATTCAAACTCCTGGACTTCTGCTATAAACACCTAATGCTTTATTTTCCCTTTTAATATTCTCCATAATTGCTAGAACTGTTTACTTAACTGATGAGAAGCTCTTAGGGTTGATACTAGGTCTAACTTACCCAAAAGAGAAGGAAATCTATCATCTGTGATGTTCTAATTTTTGAAAAGTTGTTCAGAATCCAGCTTATGTGGTATGTCAGGAGAGGTTCAGTTTATAACTATGAAATCACTGAATTTCACTTCTCCATAGATGTCACTGATGGCAGAGTTACTGATTTCCATAATTAAAACATATTGAGATTGGGCACTAATGGTCAGTGGGGCACAAGCTACTGATGTTATGAGATATTCTGCTTAGCTTCTTTATGAACTACTTTTACTCTCCACATTTTGCTTTATTAAGAGAATTTTCCATTTGCTTCCTATTTTGGGAAAAAGTCTCTATGTTATTAAAGTGTATAAAATATTTGATGCCAGAAAATGGATCTATTTTAGTTTGATAAACTAGAAATATGCTGCACTGTGAGGGTCACAGCTTATAATACAGACTGTTAGTACTTTTTCATTTTTCTATATTAGGAGATTAGTGAAAAATAAGCTCTATCAATTAAGTTTTATTGCAAAATTATCTTCAGATGTACAGCAGTGAAGATGATATTGAGTGATAACACTAGAGTGGATTTTGTATAAAGCAATTACAGCTTGAAAACCTCAATCTGAATGAAAATATTGCTCAGGGTTTTTTTGTAATCTAGCATTAATACCAAAAAACACTTCCTTTATAAAGTGCTTAAATTACCTCTATTAAACGCAAGGCATTGTGTTCATGTGTGCTACTGCCTGAGAAATACTTTACTAATACCTGGTTTCACTGCTCATGCTTTGGCAAATCTGTAAACACACATAAGTGCATGGTTCCACCTTTTAAGATGGTTCTCTGTTTAGAATGTTACCGTGTTTTCTGGAAAGTATTACTCTGTTTATATGTATATCAGCGTTCTTAATTCAGAAACTATTTTATGTACGTAGGTACGCTTTGATGCAATGATTTTTTTTTGTGTGTATATAAAAGCAATCATTTACCCTGAGAAAAGCGAGCCAGCCTTTTTCACAGGATAATGTAATACATATGGCCACGTGTGTTGCCTTGACATGTTGTTCTGGTGCATTGAGACTTATAAAATGCATTTCAAGAACTTCAGAAGTGAAGTGTTTAATTCAGCTTTTAATGAATGGTGTCTATCTCAATGCTCAAATCATTCCTATTCCCACCTTCAGTGGGACAGGCAGCCCCTCAAAACACGTAAAGAACTTTGTTAATTTAGAAAAACAAATCAAATTGTTCCAGAGCTGCAAAGCAGATGAGTCCCTGTTTATGGTGTAGGGAATTTTGCGCGCAGTGTTCACTACATGTTTTGGAGTAGCAAACTGCAAAATGTTTTGAGTGCAGGTACAAGAGAAGTAGCTCTGTGAAACACCCAGTTTGGAATAAACTGAACAGTACCTTAAGGAGGGTCAAATAATTTCAGAAGTGTATCAGTTGCACTCCATTGTTTCATTGTGGATGTCTAATATGTGGCTCTGACCAAATCTCCAGTGATGCCAGCGTGAATCAAGACAATTGAGTCAAGTGGTTACAGGTTTCCATCCTTTCAAATTGATCAAATTGAAATAGCCCATTAGGAATTGATTTAAATCAGTTTAGATAAGATCAGTCTTAGCCCTGGCCCTTGAGGCTTTGGCTACTGAAAGTTCACTTGAAGCTGGACATACACCAGCTCCACAGGCCATCAACTTTATTAGTGTGGAGATAAGCTGATTAGATCTTGTCAATCAAAGGTGCCAATATCTCAATTGAGTGTTTCTCCCAGTCTTTCTCTCCTTCTTTGTTGCCCGCTTCAATGCCTTAAAGGAAAAAAAAAAAAGAGAGCGCGGAGCGAGCAAGAGATGTGTGGTATGCATCCCCCTGGTTGTCACCAAGCAGGGTGCAAGGGGACTGTGATGATGTGATGACTATATTAAAGAGGACATCAATTTGTTTTAAAGTGTTTTGATTTTTTATGGTGGCATTAAGAGAGAGAACATTGTGGTTGCAGCTTTACTAGAAAGCAAAGAGTTCTAGAAGGGAGAGAGAGAAAAAAAAAAAGTGTTTCTTTGAAACCTACCGGGTCTTTGAGTCTTGCTGTGCCAATGGGCGCTTAAGTGCTCCTGTAACTGGCATACTCTGATCCACCACCAGCTCCGGTACTATTCTTCTCTCCAAATTATTCATTTATATAAAATGAAAAGATTTGTGGATGTTTAATCTTTGCAGAAGTAATTTTAACTATTTTTTAAATACAGCCTGTTTGGGAAATGCTTGGTTATGCCAGTAATGAGCGTGATATATTGGAAAAGTCTGGGAAATTACAGCATGAATGAAGGTCAGGTTAGAACATATACAGTGACCCTGTTTCTGAAAATGAAGCTATGCATGCGCTGCATAAATACATGCAGGTATTTGCATCTCTGCTTTCTAGTGGAAAAACGAGATAAACAAAACATTAGCTGTAAAAATCTACTCGTGCAGTGTTTCAGCTTTAGGCTTCATCATATAGTTAAAGACGGTATAGAGGAAAACTGGGCTTTTGTTCTTCACATCTGAAGTTTGCTCACACCATGCCTCCCTCATACTTCAAATGCAAACAACAGAAGCCCGTCCTTTTCTTCCATCACCCTACACTCACCACCCAATGAAGGCTGAAGCTACAGTGCTGCAGTACTACATTGCCACACTGGATTATCTCTTTATCAGTTATTCTTCACTCCACTGTATCAATTTTCCACTAACCAATCAGACACTCCTCTTAGAAAAGACTGTTTGACTATTTCTTCTAGATAAATGTATTTATAGCTGCACCGATCTACAGAGGCAACTCGTGTCCTACGCGTTTTGGGGATAGAAAAGGAATTACTTGCTCCTTCCAGGAGACTTCAAATGTGTCCCCTCTAGTTAGTGCTGCTATTTGGGGATCTTCCAGGAAAAAAAAATTTGTGTGAAGATGTTAATTATTCAGTTGGGTACTGGAGTTCAGCTGTAACTGTGGTTTATGTTGCAAACTGCAACCTAGTTTTACGTAGAATTTACGTAGAACAGGAAGATGCTCTTTTCTAATCTCACCTTTGTTTCCTGCCAGTCATTTTTGCCAGCTCCCTGTTCAGTCTGCGTGTGGTGGGAAGTTGATAGCCAACTTTAGCACGAGGAGAGTATCACAACAGTAAGCTCTTGGCGTTCTTCAAATCGGAGTTTTCTTTTGCCACTCCCCCAAAAAAGATAAAAAGTTCCAAGCAGGTTTAAATACATTCACATGGGAAGAAATTCTAGGGAAGGCTTCATTGCCTTATGGTAGCTAATTAGAAACCCTCCGTGTTTGGATGGGGCTGTTCAGCTGTGGGTTTTTTTCTGTCTAATACACTGCTAGCTCTTATGCTGCAGTTACAATCAATCAGAAGCAAATGGTTTGAGAAGTTACTGAAAGAAATCTATCTGGCAGACCACTAATCAAATGACGCACCTTTTTGCTCCAGCTACTTCCCATATTGAAATCACTAAGTCATTGTTTAAAATCTCATTTTGAAGTCTAAAAAGCAATGTATTGGAGTTCCGACTTGCCCTTTAATTGATGGACCTTACCTTCATTACTCATATTTTTTTCAGACTGATACTTGTTTTTAATGCAGTAGTCTTTGAAAACCCATTTTTTTACTGGCTATGTGGAACTGCGCAGCATGGAACTGAATCAGCAGTACAAAAACATGATGACAATATTTGATAGTAATCTAGTATTTCATGATAAGACCTGGATAGCATGGTCATGATATCCAAAATAATTTGTACATTATTGAAAATAGAGTGAGCCCAACTTGAAATTGTAGATAGATGGAACGTAGGTTTTGTCTTGGCAATTCTGAGAGTGTTAAATAATATTTTTATCTCTTCTTTCAGTCAAATAGCAGGTGGATAAGCTGAGCTCTGTCTCCGTGGGTGAGGATAATGTAGTTTTATTGCTGTGTTTATTTCAGCAGAACCTTCAGTTAATACTTAAATTCAGCTTAATATAAAGCCATAAATGACAGTAAATACAATTTCTAGAAAGATGCATTAACCAAATAAGCAGGGATTTCTGGCAAGTTTTTACTTCAGATCCACAACTGCTACTGAAGTTATTTGAAGTTTGCATCCTGTGTGTGCTGTACTTGGGGATGAGTGTTCCCAATGAAAATTATATATGCTTGTAAACATCCTCTCATTGTTATTTAATAAAAGCAAATCTAGAACATTGCTGGAAGGACTTGTATGTTCAGGCTTTCTTTAACAGCAGATTCGTAGTGTTCTTATTAAATGTGCTTAAAAGTCATTTAAGGAAGGTCTATAACTTTAAGGCCACCATCTTGAGGGAATGGTTTCAATGTAGTGACTCAGTTTTGGACGTAAACAAAAACCTGGCAGTGCTTAGGGGTTTGTTTTGTTTTGTTTTGTTCTGCAAGTTTTATTGTTAACCAATCGAGAAACTTCTCTAGTTCATGGCATTGTTACAGCTCAGATGTGAAAGCTTGGAAGTATCTTCATGAGCATTGTCTTTTTCCATTGTGTTTGATTGATTATTTGTTTGGTTTGGTTTTTTTCCTTAGAAAAAAGACTTTTTATCACTGATTATTTCATAATTGGGTAGTTAATGTGTTTCAGTGAGATGATGTAAAGTAAAAAATAAGAACTGGAATGAATTACTCTGTGTACGTGCACTCCATGTAGTTCTTTCACAAAGTTCCCCCAGCCATCTTCTGGAGATATTTGCTGACTACGTATATGCTGATTAGCGTACAGAGGTATATTGCACGTATGACACTAGAGGCCAGGTTAATGGTATCCTCTGTGAACTATCACAGAAGCAAACATGGTTTAGCATTAAAAAAAACAGAATCAATATATTTTCTTTATCTTCTTCTTTGGAGGTTAGTCCGTCTTCAAGCATTAGAGGGCCACAAGCATCCATTTTCCCTGCTTACCTTGCAGCCTGCAAGTTTTCTAACCAGGGATAAATGCAAGTGGATATGGAAAAGTAAAATTATGGTTGTGTGAGCTTCCGTTTGAGAAGACTCTTGGTTTTAACAAATTTGACAGAAAACGTAATACAGAAAAAGCCCGCGCTTTACTTTTTGAAGTCATATCCTTGAATTGTGAAGTAATGCAAGTCTTCTGCTTTTTTGAGCAACATTCAGTTGTCTTTGATCTCTACATTTTGGGAATTCTTATTAGCTTAAACACAATCACTCTCAGAAAAAGTCCTATGAGGAGGGAGGATTTTTCTTAAATGGGGGAGAGAAAAAAAAAAAAAAAGGAAAACAAAAAAGGGGCAGAGAGAGAGGAAAAATCTTTTCCTGTTTCTTCCCTGAGGCTGAACTGTTTATCACTCCATCCTTGTTCGATAGAAGTGAATTTTATAATAAAATTTTCCCTAATCGGGCTCTGTCAGTGAGGTGTCTTATCGTGGGGAGGAAAATGACACCGATCCTATCGAAAAACAGAGACGATGTCACAGTGTCCCCAATCACAGCTACTCAGCTTCCATATCTACCTTCTCCACAAACACCAAGCACTGCTTTTTCATAAGAACATCAAAACCTAGCGAAGTCATTAAAATTGCACCCGCGTAGAGTTGCAGGGATCAGCCGCACTAGCGCAAAATGGGATGTGGGAAAACAGACTCTAAATGTGCTAATTCCATTGTCACGTGTTTACGGCTTAATTTTAATCAGTTAAAAAAGCCACACATTGCAATAAATTAGCATTATCTTCTGTGACACCAGAGGACACAGTTGGTTCAAGGATTTAGAGGGTCGCTGGCAACAGTATATAGTGTTACAGACAAAGTATTTTTACGCTTGAACTACGGTAGCTAAGGTGCAATCCCCAGTTAAGGCTGCAAACAAAGACTATAACCCACACAGTACTAAGTTCAACATACAGACCACCTTCAGCCTGGAGACAGTGTAGAATGCTAAACTGAATATTCCTGAAGAACATTTTCTAATTTAATGGTTAAAGGTAATTCGTTGGCCGGTATAATTGAGGTTGCAGTTCAGTAGTGTTCTCATATGTGTCCTGTACCATAATGAAGGAAGATCTATTGGAAAAATCCCTTTGCTCTGTTTGCATTCAGCATCTAAACCGGTGATGCTTGTTTACGTTGTGCCATTAGATTTCTTCCTCAAAACTAGGCATTGCATTTTCTCTTCCTCTACTCGTGGAAACGTAGGTAAATCAGTCAACACAAACTGAAATGTGATAGGAGTAATACTGCTGCTTCCAATGAAGGGTTTATGGAAAGTTTAAGTTTTCTAATTAGGTAGTATCACAGGTCACATGAGAATTGTACATGGTATCCGTCTCTACTCCTCCCATTTTCTTTCTTTTCCTTCCCCCCTCCCCCTTAGACTCGTTCTTTCACTTGAATATGGCTGATCAAAATGTTTGTAAGCAGCAGGAGAATTATTTGCTGTGGAGCAGTATGATCTAACTAATAAACATCCATTTCAATAAAGCCACGTCTATAAAAGTTGTCTAGTTTGATTTCAATGGATCAAACATGAAAAACGTGTGTCACCAGTTTAATTCTAAAATGAGCAAATAGAAAGCAACCAAAGAATCACTTGGGGTAGGAATTTAACTTTTACTGAATAAACAGCTCCTTTTAGGCTGTGAGCACGTCCCGAGCTGAACACAAATGTCTTGTTTGAAACAGCACTGAAAAGCTCTGCTAAATAAAAGTACACAAAGTCATTACTGCAAAAACCAAGGTGTGTTTAGCGAATTATGCAAGTCATCACTGCTGTTCCCAACACCTGATATTTTGGCTTGAACAATTTAGTGCCAAGTTTGTAGCATATCATTTCCACGCATTCTAAACCCTACAAGCTCCTCAAAAATAAACATGTGAATGGCTAGAGAAACTGTTAACAGTCAGCAATGAACAGCAGTAGCAAATAAAGTGAAAGTATTATATGGATCTCTTTTGCATATGAAGAAATATTGCATATGAAGAAATCAATTGATCTGTTTGGAAACAAACCTGCAAAACTGTTTTAGATGGAAAACAAAGGGATAACATTATCTGAGCTGAGTGAAATCTGTGATTTTTTCATTAATTGTAGGTTTATAAAAAATAAGAGATGCTAACAATGAAAGACAAATTCCTTAAATATATAAAACCAGGTTTTGCACTCTACAAATTAACTTATGCATAAATAAGTGATACCCTTAAACAAGTTTGCTGTCTGATTTTTCTGAATCTAGTATCTGTTTCTGTGCTTGCGATTTTCTTCCTGATGTGGGTTTGTAACATGCAAGCTATGGTTTTTTGCACTTCTTACCTGTTTAAACAGCTTGAACAAATACGTGGGGTCATTTTATTAGAATAATGGCAAAAAAGGATTGAGTGCAAATATAAAACATTGGTCTCTTCTGTGTGTGGATTAGCAACGAACTCTGCATGACAAAAAAAAAAGATTTCTTTATGTCAGTATACTTGGCTTTATAAAGACTTTGTTCTCTAAAACAAAATACAAACATCTAATTGTCTGAAAGGTTTTAATTAAGAGTTTTGCCACTGCGTTTCTATAGGTGAGTGTTTATGTTCTATTGGGAAGATAATGACGTATTATTTTTTTAAAAAACTGCTTTTTATTTTGGTTTAAAATCTGGCAAATTAGCTAGAGGAGTGTTTCTTTAACTAAACAAAATGCACTGCTTGCAGATTTAAGCCCCTCTAAGATTGTTCAGCTCGCTTATAACAAGTGATACAGGTCATGACATATCACAGCCAGGTTTACGACATCTGCTTTCAATGGAATAACTGGTATTATAACCTATCTGAAAATTATTATACAGTTCTTTAAAGGTGTGAGCTGGTCAGTCTCTGTCTCCTTCTCTCCTTCTGTCTCTCAAAACAGCTCAGTTTGGTTGATCCACACTTAAATCCTGTGCTGTAATTGGTTTGAGATCATATTTAAGTGGAATTACTGAATTACTCTGCTTTGAGCAGAGTGTGGGTTGCGGTGGGGAAGTGGGAGAGCGAGTTCATGTTAGATGCATATATAGGAGGAGAGTATTTCTTGGTGCTTGTATTTGTGTGCATCTGTACTAGAATTGTCAGCTTATAGCTGCAAGCTATGAATTTACTTGTTACTTATACCAGAGCAGTAAAATATTTTGCACTGATTATATCGCTTTGAAAATGAAAGTGTAAATCTAAGTAGGTGTTTTGTCTTTGGATGGTGAACACAAAGCAACCAATATTAATGTGCATTTTAAAGGTTAGGAGGTGAAAGACCATTTTTTAATATATATGTGTTTACATTCTATAGTATCTCTTGATATGAGTTAAATCCACTATTTTAGATCTAGTGTTAGAGAAAAAATTCAAAATAATTAATACTTCTTTATGAATTCTACACAGAATAACTTGATTTTCTTCTTTTCATGTTGTGGATGGTTTCATTAATTTCGATCTCTAAGTATGCATATTGTATTACCTCTTTTGTAAATTGTAGGTATGTTTGCTTATCTAAATGCAACAAAACCAGAGGGCTGGCACTTATTTATACAGCTGTAAACTTCCTGTGTTATACTTTTGCACACATAGGCTGCGCCATTGAGCCACCAGTCAGATAAAACTGTTTTCTTACTTGATATTGTGTAATGGGTGGAACTGAAGATGTACTTAACAGAACTGGATATCAGCATCTTTTTGTGTTTGTTACCATAATGGAATTTGGGGAAAATGCAGCATGTTTCTAAGTACCTACTTGAAACATTAGTCTGTGTCTTCTAAGTTTGACCCTATTAGATTTTTTTTTGTATCCATAAATATCCTGTAGTTACTTTTTAATACAATGTTTATAACACAGATATTTGTTCTTTTGAAATGTATATTAATTTCCTATTAAACATTTATCTGCATACCAGGGATATTAATAATAAATTTACCAAAAATAAGCATCTGACTTTATTTGAGTAAGAGTTAAAAATACAGTGTTAATAATATGCAAGTAGTTAAAAAATGTTTTTCCTGAACAGGATTTAAACTTAATTCATTTCAAAAAGGTGTCTGTTACTGTAATTAAAGTAACTTTTTCAAATAGTGTGAATATATGTTAACATATACATATAGATTTGTATATGTATATATATACAAATGCGTGCGTACATTTTTAATTTAGGTATTGAATTTTATCCATACTGTAAGATCAACCAATTAACCTCTCTATCTGTGAAAGGCATTTCAGAAGTCAAAGTGAATATTATTGCTGCTCATCTAATTGAAGATGTAAAATGTCCTGTAAGTCTAGGCAAAAGATTATTCTGTTCTGCTTAATTTGTAATACACATTAGTAATATATTTGCATAAACACTAACCGCGTCTAATGGGGGGGGGGGGGGGACAGGGTCTCCGAGCAGTGTATTCAGTATTTTTTTGTTTCCTGAGGTTTCTTGTCTTTCACTGTCAGATATTTGGTATTTTTTAATCAGGTTGCAATACATGAAAAATGTAAGCGTGTTTATACGAAATCAACAGTCACTTCATGATGTGAAGGTATTAGAAAAAGAGGGAATCACCTCTCTAATGGAACTATTAAAACTTCAGTTAATAACCCATTAGTGAGGAACACTCCATACTCTGTAGGTGTGTAATACACCGATAAAGATGCTGTATCTGTCTCAGAAAACCTTCTGTTTAGAAACACGTGTGTTTTAAATTTAAGGGCCAGTTTGTTTCATGCAGATAGTCTCTATTTTTTCTGGCTGTTGTCATTATAACTGGTTTTGCATGTGGCTGAATGTCTCTCTGTGTGTGTTCTCTTTATGAATCTTTGTGGAGGAAATAGGTTTTGTGTGGGTATACACGCGATTTTAAGTCATTATTTGCATCTTTGAAATCCTGTTTTGTATTATTCTGGCTGTGTTTTCTTTCTTGTCCAACTTACCTGAAAAACAAATTCTGCTCGGTCCTGATAAGATCACTTCTTACGGAGCAGAATACATTTTTAAATGGTGATTTTCAAAACTCTTCAATATTAATTTCAAATGTTATAACAATGTAATGTAATTTTATTCTAATGTGATTCTGTCAGGGTATTATTCTGCCATTTTTATAAGTTTGTATGTAGTGATCTTGTAGTTTTTCATTACCAGTGTACCATGATGTGTTCTGAAAATGTGCTGTCACTTAAATGTGAGTGTACTTAATTTGTTTAGGAGACATATGTCTGTGATCACTAAAAAAGCACAACAGAAATTACAGGATAAAGAGCAGCACACAGAGTCATTAGATTTGAAGTATACCTACCATGTATGTATAAAATAATTACAAAGTAATCAGAAACTCTTCCTTGTTTTCTGGTATATTAAAGGGATGTTGTTTTAAATGTGGTGCAGCGGCATGGGGCAAGGTTTATTTTATCCCAGTGCAGCTGTGGTCAGGAAATCTGCAGTATCTGCAGCTTGTATATGTATAATGCAGCCCATCAGATCTCTGACCTTCTAATTATTCTTACTCTGTATTACTTTGCAACTTCTATTACCACAGTACTAAGGATCCTTGTCTTGGATGACAACTCTGCTGTTTTATTTGCTGTGCAAATGCAGGGGAAAATACTTCCAAAACCCTAGTAAGCAAAAAGGGGAAGATGGATGAGGATTAACAGGTTGAAAAAGAAAAGAGGAACAGTGCTAATTAACATCCTGGGCAGGGATCTTGATGAATCTGTGGCCTGCATGTGCTAAGTTTTGGGCTGTTGTTTTTTCTTCTCACAAACATTATAGCTATAGTTTTAACAGAAGAATTGAGAAGGTTTATAAGGAGAAATGGTAATTGTAAAGGTAACGGCAAGGTTGGTCAATCCTCCCAACTGCGATGAGCAGTGAGAGAGAGGGAGAAGGGGTATTTGCTTGTCGATTTGACTGGTGGAACATTGGTCTCTTTGCCAGTCACACATGCTTGCCAAGAGGTTGAACAATATACTGAATAAAAATTGATAAAGCACAGTTGGCCTGGGCTGGAAAATGAAGATGAGCAACTGAAATTTGATGTAGGAGAGGAATGGAAACAGAAGGCAGGAGTGAAGGAAGTAGGTGGTGGGGAGAACCGCACAGAGAGGGATAAGTTGCCCAAATCAGTGGCTGGAAAAAGAACTTTTTGCCAAGAAGAGAAGAGAATATTGGCAAAAACTCATGAAAGCCTGGACACGAGATTTACACATGAGTTGATATGTATCAGTCTGTATTTCAGTGTTACCTAGAAAGAATCTGCAAGATTTAGTCTGGTAAAAAGAACCTGAAGATGATGCTTAGATGATGCAGAAAGAACAATGACATGGGAAAAGAGAAGGGAGGTAACGGGGAGAGCTGGGGGTGGTTAAAAGTTGAAGAATACTGTTCTAGGCATGCTGAGGCTGAACCAAAGGCTGGAGATATCCAAGTATGTCCCAATAAAGAGACAAGTCTTGCTAGATCATATATTTTTTCGTTAAAATTAGATTCTATTGCTTATAGTCTCATTTGATTCTGATGTCAGATAAGTACTTAACATAATAAATCGGGAAGCTAGAGCAAAATTGAGTGGCCAAGTTTCAATATGAAAACCTTCATGGGTCTCACGCAGTATACTAAATAGTGTGTTATGATACATAAAGTAGGCAGGAAAGGTCAAAATAAAATTACATGTTTATTCTCAGGATCATCAAAGCTCATGGAAGGAATTCTTTTCCAGGTTTTGTTTTATTTAGGCAAATGGCTGCACACTTACATTTCTTTGATAATTTGACTGTAACAGCAAAGTGCTTGAATATTTCAAAAGTGTGGTGGATCAGTTGTGGAACTTGTAGAGGCAACGATGAAATGTGTTTAAATCGATTGTTCAGTTCAGTGCTAGTGATGGACTGAGAGATGCAAGAGTAACACAACTATTTGTAGTCATGGAAAACATCTGAAATAATTCCTACAGCCTTACACGGCCTTTTGAGATTTGATGTATGTATCTTCTGTATGTACACCAAGACGCATACAATTTCTCTCTCCCTCTGTTTTTTCTCTGTTAATATATATATACAATTATATATTGTCTATACAATATACAGTATATATGTACAATTCTGAAGTAACACTTGGGAAGTAGTAAAGAAACCCCTGTGAGTTTGTGGTTGTGTGAAAAGGGGACGGCTGATTCTAATGAAATTTTTGCAAAATGAGGCACCCTCTTTTTCAGACCTGAGGATGGGCTTGTTTTCCCGATCATACGTCTGTCATTTCAAACTATATCTGTCAAAAGTTCTAGCTCCCCTGCAAATCTTTTCATTTTGAGAGAGCCTGTTTTGGTTGTATTGGCAGTAACCTGTTCAGTTGTGGCCTTGGTATGGTAGGTGGAGTATAATGACTGATTCAGAAGTTGGCATTTATCTTAGTTTTCATCTAAACTAAGACATATTAAATATATATATATAAAATCCAAAACTATAACACGTTGCCCAAGAATGGCAATGAGAATGGCTTACATTAGACTTTGTAAAATGAAGAAAAAGGTCCAGTAAGATGTTCATAGGGTATTTATTGAAGTAGTCTGGTTTTTTTTTAAGTAGTTCACTGTTGCAGTGATGTGTAAATTCTGCACAGAGATTTATATAGCAAGTGGTCTCATTTCTTTGTTAGGATTTTCAATTTAGATCCTGAATGAAGAGGCTTGTACCACTCTGTACCCATTTAATTTCTTATTTCAGATTTCTTCGTAACACGGTCTTCCTAAGGGCCTTATTGAAAAGGTTGGATTTGCGCTGTATAGGTTCAGATTCAGCATTATCTACTCAAAGTTTTTCATGGCTGTTGTCTTGCATTTGCCCAAGAGAGGGAGAGTAATTTGATAAATCTGTATTTAAACTTATCTCTAAAGTGGAGAGAGAAACTGCTGTCATTCCTGATGGAGGAAAATGATTAGACGTTGACACAGTTCATAAATTCACAGATTTTAAGGATGGAAGACTATTAAATAATCATCTTACCTGCTGTACAAAAGCAAGCCAGAAAATCTCACCTAATTATTTCAGCATTTAACTCAGTAAGTTTTGTGCATGAAAATATCTTGTCCAGAAAAACATCCACCATTGGTTTGAAGGTATCAAGAGACAGAGAAGTCATTTGCTTCCTCAGTAATCGTTCCAATAGGGAATCAGTCTACAGGAGATCCTCTTTCTAATCTGAATTCTAACCTGGCTTCAAGGATTAATCCAAAATTCTTTATGTTCCCTTTCCTGGCAGGTGAGACTGCATTAGCAAGTGGAACCTTCTGCTGTGAAAACATTTAGAACCATAACTAAACTTCTTTTCAGTTTTATTATGATAACGGAATTCCTTAAATCCCTCGTTGTAATATAGGATTCTTTGCCCCCAATTTGTAAATCTTTTTCTGTGGCTCTTTTCTATACTCTTCAATTATTCAACACCCTTTTTAAAATATGTAGTGGAGAAGTAAGGCACTTTCGGTTCAGTTTGGTGTTGTATTTCAGGCGAGTATGATTCACAGGTGATTCACAAAGATTATGCAAGACATCAGGAGGCAGCTTCTGTGTTGCTTTTATGTTTCGTGTCTGCCAAGTTATCACAGTGTGTCATACCAACTCTGGTTTACTTTCTTTGTCTAACTGTAGAAAATGTGATAAAGAATCAAAAGTAAGATAAGGTCTCCTGAGCATCCATGTTTTACGTTTTCTTCCTTCTAAATACGCAGTGTGGATAGACGAGATCAACGTAAGAATAAGTCATATTTACAAGTATTATAAAAAATTCTGTGGGCTATAAAAGTTGATACTATGACTGATGACCCCAGTCCGCCACTTCTCTCTTGTGCTGATGACACTAATATCTTCATTGCAGCCCTTGGTGTAGATCAAGGAGGGTAAAACCCTCACCTTGTTCATGCTTTTTCTATCCTCTTTCTCCTGCCACAAATCTGTACTGTAATCGTGGGATCTGTCAAATGACTGCGACTCCGTGTCTCAGGTAGCTGATGTTTTTTTCCTACCTATGAATAGCACTGATGCGTAGCTGGCTCTTTGTATTATGATTTGATGATGTTGGAGTTTTAAAATGAGATGTGGCCTAGAGGGCACGTGCTTCATGGTAGCTCACCTGCTTACAGTTTGTCCTTCTGGCAGACAAAGTGTGGGCATCCAAGTCTTTTTTCACCTAACTGAAAGATTGACAACTATGCCGTGAGTTCTAGGTGCATCCTGAAGCATGTTCTGTTTGGAAAGGTGGTAAGGGTGTGTGCAAGGCAGAAGAATGAGGTGATGGGGTAGGGCGCAATACACCTCCTTTCAACTGCATCTGATTTTTGCCACACTGAGAAACAGCTGTATGAGAAGACGGCAAACTTGTGACAGCAATAGAACGGTGTAGTGGGATTCCTAGACTTAGCTGTAGTTATTCCGATAGGTGTTGTAGGGCTAGAAATGGTGGTCTAATTGCTGGCCAAAAAACAGGCATGTAGGTAACATTGACTTGATCAGAAAAGTCATTTCATATAGGGAAGTTGACCATAGAGAATAGGTTAATGGAAATAGTGCTGGAGAAGGTTTGTGCTAGACCTTCCACTTCAGTGCATGAACAATCAAGTTCCTTTTCTCTTAGTTAATTTACTTTTTTGTCTTTCCGCTGCTGTCAGAGTCAAAAGCTCTTACTGAGAAGAGGCCAGCTGATTTCAGCCAGTGCCTTGCTTCAGCAGTCTGCGTTTTTAGGGAACTTTGATCATTCAGTTGCTTCATGGCCTCCAATTCTGAGGCTGTCTTGGTGTGCAAGTAGTGCAACTACCAAAATGATTGCATTAGTTCCTATTTGTCAGCCACACAAACTTAATATTTTTTACATGATAGCTAATAGAAAAATAGTTTTATTTCTACGTTCATAGATGATGTGTAAATGTGAGGTACCTGCTTCCATTCTACTTCAGCTTGCTTTCTTCAGACATGTGCAACATCGCGTGACCGGCAAGAAAGTATGAAAAGCTCTGTCTTGGTTATCACTACCTGCCCCACATGGAAACTACGCGCCGGGTCTTTAATAGGTCAGAATTTACTCAAACTCTGAAATATGGTGTTTCAGAAAGACGAAAACCATCATTCTTGTCTGTATTAACATCTAAACTAGCACTGAATTGTAATGAGATTTCTCAGGCCATCTCCTTGTGTTTCTCTCGGCTAGAACGACCATCTGTGTTGTTACAATACCTGTAAAGCTAAAAAGGGCTTAACTTTGGATTTCAATTTTTAAATGAAGCAAAAAGAAAACAATTTTGTCTACCAGGTCATATTTCATTTCCTTTCTGTTTATCCAGAGCTTGTTGGCAGTGTGAATTAAAGAGGGGAGATTCTCAACTAAGGGTGGCTGACACAGTTTCAGGTTTTTTTTTTACTCCAGATGTGACATTGCCAGTGTGTGAAGATCTGTATGTTTTATTTCTAACTGCATTGCACTGAGGAAATCCAAACTGTGTTGATAGGGCTGTCGATGCCTTCATTATCAGGTTTGGTTCTAGGAACCCATTTTGCTACTATGTGACCTTTTATACTTGTCAATAAAATCAGTGGATTTGTGCTGGTGTACAACTGGAATAACACAGTAATGAGTGAGGCCCCAGAAAACAGCAGACAGCAACAATATCAGTATATTTATCACTTTTAAAAGGTTATTGTAGCTTCCATAGGTTTATTTAAATAAGTTCCTTACTGGTTTAGTTAAACCTTGATAAAAAATTTGATTTTGTGGGTGAATCATATAATCAGGATCTCATATTTATATTAAATTTGTACGCAAAACCTGCTTTAAATTGCTGCGTTCATAGACTTTATATCCCACAATGCTTTCTTATGCTTCCAAAACCTGATGGGGCTTTGCAAAGGATCTCAGAAGCTTATGTCCTTGTAGATCCTTCAGTTCCAGTGCCGAGGCACAGACAGGTGAATCATAGAAGCATGGGATCGTTTGGTTGGCAAAGACCTTTGAGATCATCAAATCCAACCATACCAGTCCCCTACTAAACCAGATCCCTGAGCACCTTGTCTGTCTGTCTTTTAAACACCTCTAGGGATGGTGGCTCAACCACCTCCCTGTACAGCCGTGCCAGTGCCTGAGAACCCCTTCATGGGAAGAGCCTCAGCTCAGAAATGCCTCGTATGCATCTTTTTCAAACCAATCCATTTTCTGTAACCACATTTATTTGTATTAGTATTGTAATGTGTCTGTGTATGTGTATGTATTCACAGTACCAGGGATGTGGTAGCATTTGGGTTTGTTGTCCTAAATGCTGCTGTTCATATCCACAGTCCACGCAGCTCAAGCTTCCAGTCCTGTGCAGTTACCAACTATTCAGGCTCCGCACAGTACTCACACATGTATTATGTAAAGTAAAATAATAATAAAAAATACATTATTAAGACTGGGAGGGGAAGCTGTGAGTGGCTTATTACAATTTGCCTATCATGGTAATGACACCTGTTAGAGGTGTGATACAAAAGGCAGTGACAGGCAGTGTAATTTAGTAATTGTAGCTATTGTGCTGTATAGCTGGTCAGTTCACCAGGCAAGTACAAAGAAACCAGTGTTAAGGCTAAGCAGGGGTGGGCGAGCTTAATAGAGAGAGCTAGTGCTTTACTGAAAGAAACTTTTGGTGGAGGGCTAACTCCCAGAGGGAAGGAGTTAGAATGGGTTGAAAAGAGAGAACAAAAGTATGGAAATGGTACAGGTTTTCCTGTTTCAGTTCTTAAAGTGACAGAGGACTTTTGGCCATGCCAAAGGAGGGCGGAGGGGGAGAGAGAGGGAAGCTTTTTGAATTACTGGGAGGATGCTGATTTATTGCAGTTGCAGAACTGAGGTAAGCCCAGGCTAGTTTCTTACTCCATCTTGCTGAACATCCCAGTTGGGTTTGGCAAAATTGTTTTCCTATGAAGGTAGTGATAAAGGGGTAACAGGGTCAGAAGGGAAGTTTGAGAGGTCACAAGAAGCCACTGCTGGCAGGTTATAAACTTTTGCCTTGGTCAGATGTGTGCGTTTGAGTGCTCCTTTGGATGGCAGGCCTGCCAACTGCTAATATTTGAAGAGTTAACTAAGGTCTGAAAAGTTAACTGAGGTCTTCAGTGGCTTCTTTTACGGCATATAGAAGCCATAATGTTCATGGAGGGGTTTTATGTTAGAGATAAAGGAGCTAAAGGGACAAGTATAATTTGTTACCAGCTCCTTTCTAAATGTATTTGTTTTGTGAACTATTTGGAGCACAGACCTCGTCTTCCATACTCAATACCTCCCTAATCCCAAATATCATTGTTTTCGATCATTTTGTGAGCCAAAGAACAACACAAAGACTGCACAAATTAATCTTTTCCCTGATGCAGTATCCCTGTAGACCCCTAATAGACTACGTAAAATGCATAGCCATTAATTAATTTTCTGTTTCTGTAATTATGAGAATGCTAAAACGCTTATAGACTTCTTACACAAGACGTATCTCTTTTTTTTTTTTTTAAGTACTTTGAGACCGTCTTTATCTCTCCTCCCACCAACCCCCATCTGGATATTTGCTTTTCCACAGAGCATATTGGTCTTTTTTTCATGTGAACCTGTAATTATTGAACAAATTGTTGTCACAATGAAGAACCTCTTAGGCGTTTATGAAGCTGCATTAGAAAACAATAGTCTTGAAAGATAAATAGTGGACACAGCACAGCACTGAAACATATTAAGGCCAGATTGACTCATTTAACTGCTTTAAGAGAACAAGGAAGTAGCCTGGAGTTAACAAAGGCCTGCACATCAGGGCATTTATGCTACCAAATCCTAATTCACATTTGCTAAACAGTATAAACAGAATTGCAGGCAACAGCAGGCATCCCATTTAAAGGGATTAGGTGTGCCACTTACCTATTGTCTGGGCTGAGGAATGTGGGCTGCTCAATATGCTCCTTGCAATTAGCCCCATTAGGCAGACACGCCCTTTGTGCAAAGCCAGTTACAGGGAACTTAATCCATTGATTGGAAAGGTAATATTGCTGCTTCGAATTTAGAAGCTTGTCCCGCCGATTCCGCACCTGAGTGTTCAGGTGACCACGTTTATGCGTCAGCCAGCTGGTTAATAGAGTGTTTGGGTTTTATAAACTATGCAAACTGGTGTACTGACTGTGTTGTAGTCAGCTGATGGAATGCTGCCAGAGGAAGGGAATAGCAAGCAGCTTTGTAAACAGAGCAAAACCAAGTGTTAATAAATGGGCCATCCTCATGGACTAATGCCAAGTGCAGGGCGATGCTTGTTTATGTTCAAAGTGCACTGCCCTTACTAGTAACTTCTTTTTTTTGCCCAGCAAGGGTTAAAAACAGCAGAGGATTCATGTGGTATAGATGGTATTATCACTAATTTCTCTACAAAGTGCTTCATGTTACACCGGAGCTGCAGAAACCCAAACATTCCGTGTATCCTGCCTTGCATTCGGGTGGTAAAGGCCATTTCCAGGCTCCTCCAGCTGGTTGAAGGGTCAATACAGCAGAGTCTTTGAGCCTTGGAAGGAAGTTAAAGAGCAAGTCCCAAAAGCACCTTCCTAGAAAATTATTACAAAAGAAGGCTGTGTAAAAACAGGAGAAAAATGAGCTGGTATTCAGCCGAGTACTTACGTATTGTCTACAGGCATCTGGATTAATTGCAGATTATATGCTGAAGTAAAATCAAGTTTTGTGCCAATAAAAAGGAGCTGATGCAGTGTGTGTTACTGGGTGAGCTCCCTGCACTCTCGGCTGGCCTTCTGCTGCCTGCAGAGGAGACCGGTCGCAGTGTTGAGCTGCTGGGCGCTGCCTTCCCCAGGAGGAAAGGTTGAGTTTGGATATAGCTGACAACATGGTGTGAGCATGTGTGCAAACTCGGGGCGTCTCAGCAGGGTCTGGAGCTCCTGCAAACCTCCCAGCTGGCTGTTAGGAGCTGCTGCAAACATAGACCCTAAGGGGTCACTGCAATGGATGGTTAATTCCTCAAGTACTGGTGGCAGAAGACTCACCTGATGCCCCCTCTGTCCTCGTTGGTTCTCTTTTTACCAGTGATAGCATTCCAGAAGTCCATCTCTAGCTATACAGGGACACCTTTATTTGAAGAAACTTCTCAGGTTTGTAAAGGATCTTCCTGGAGACAGAAATATGAAGTTCACAGAGCATGGATAGGAGAAGAGATTTGGCACTGGGCTTGATGTCTTAAGGAGGGAGAAAGAATATCCAGTCTATGGAACTACAATGGGTCATTCCACTCATGCCTGTCAGGTCAAAGTATTGTGCATGAAACCATCATAGAAGGTGTAAAAGAATGTTTCTTTTAAACAGATGAGCAATCGGATCAAAGACAACACACCTTTGCTCGAGTGCAGCCTTTCCTTCTTGTGAAATCACTGGGGCTCCTTGGTGGGTTGAAGGCAAGGATGTGGCTACAGCCCTGCTTGTGGCCACGTTCAACCTTCCTGGAGTCAGGCTGAGTGTTTGTGTACAGTGTTTAAAGGGTAATAGCACTAAACACTGCCCTCACAAACCACGGTAATTACTTCTACTGCTGAAAAAACCCAGAACACGAACAAAAATATCATAGAAAAGCTATTTCTAACACTAGTGCTGCTCTTTATGGCTAAGTGGCAGCCATTGTTTTTTTTCCTAAATTATGTGTTCTTTTTTCAAGCATTTAGATGATGCAAACCAGATTTTTGTGGCAGCATTATTGCTCATAGCCAAAAGAGCATTCAAGGAAACACTGTATTTCTGCTAAATTGCCATTTCTTCAGAACACTTTGAGTTGTTTATCTTTTTTGTTCTCCTGACAAATCAAGTGGCCATTGAGCCTGTATTTCTGAGTATAAGGTCAGTAATAATTATAGTAAAAGTAATAGCTACTATCTATTTTTTGGGGGTTGCAAATATGCAAACTTCTGGCTTTATTTTGAAAGGGAAGGCTTCCAAGGAAAACTGTTTTTCCCGTTTGGCAGTAAAACTTCCTGTTTGTTTTGGATTCTTTTTCTTACATGTAGCATTGGAGTGGAAATTTTGTTGATATAATTGCATTCTAGGTAGTATTCTAGAGTTATTTTTTTATTTGTTTACTTATTCTCTGGCCTGATGCTGTTAGTTCTAAAAAAAAAAAGGGAGCATCTATTAGAAGAATGCTATGAATGCCTTTCAGTTCTTCACATTGCTTTTTATTCACTTTGAGTGTTTCTAATAGTAAGTATTTAATGGAGGGAATGTTCCAGAGGAAAGAAATGGTAACAGATAATCATGCAAAGGTATGTAATTATGAATATTTGTCCCAGGCATGTGAATATGAAAGTTCTTTGGGGTTCATCCAGTCAGCAAGTAAGAACAATAACACGAGACGGAGGTGATTAATCAAATGTTGCAGAGAGAAAAATATGAATTGCAAGTAATCAAAACAGTATCTAGGACAAATACTTCACAGGCAATCCATAGGCCACACATGTTCACATGAACAGATTATTGAATTGTTTCAAGGTGAAGACATTTGTGTACATGAAAATCTTTGTATGCAGTCATGAGTAGAAAAACGTACTAATACAGTTGCAAAAGTCATTTACTTTATAAATTCTATAAAATTCCTTTTTCAAAATAGACTATTTCTGTTCTGCCTGTAAAGAGTGGAAAGTACAATCATTAGCCTAGAAGTGACTTCAGACTTTTGCATTAAAGAAAGGAAGCTGACAGTCAGTTCCATCCAATGCATAGTAGACCTCTGAAAAATACTGTATCATTCACCTTTGAACAAAATACTGTGCTTCATTTTAAGGCTTTAAAACCTAGACTGAAGGATCAAATTCAACATATTTTTCTTTGTGGTACTTTCTGATTTTTGTCATTTCTGCAGTGCACGTCTTCTTGTTCTACTGCTTGGCTTCTGCATAACTGCTAGTTCCCTGCTTGCTTTAAAAAGTCCAGAGGTTTTATAGGATATAACAAGAGGGATATTTTTTATCCTTCTTGTTAGACATTGTAACTTTTAGCTCAATAGTGTTTAATTCAATTACAGTGAATTAAGTTTACCTTAGGATCTTTGGAGCCCCTTAGAGGGCTGATCTGATTAATTACTGTGCAAAATAGATTGTTAAAATAACTAGGTTTTATGCAGTTTCTCTTTGTTCTTTCCCATAGCTCCTGTAATTCATAGACACTGGTACTGGCTGAGTGAGGTTAATGTGGGAGACATGTTCCCACAGCCTCACTGTCTTCTGGCTTTCCTCTCCTCCTCAGTCAAACCTGGGATGCCGTGGATGAGGACCGTGTTGGACCCCTTCCTGGGCTGTGCCCTGTGCCCTCCAGCGTGATGAATTTTGCGTGTCAGTCCCAAATAGATGACCAGCAGAGACATCAGAATGGCCTTATGTACAGGTCATTATGAATTTAATAGCAAAGGAACTTTGTAATGCAGACTATAGACTGAAGTGAATTTTATTCTTGGTTTTCATTGTAGCAACCTGTAATAGCCAAAGCCAGAAAATATATCCCTCTGACCGCTCCTGATCTCTGTGGCGTTTGGGGCAGCAGAGCACAGTGGAGTAGGGAGCTCCTGACTTCACTACGCTTTTCTATGGGTTCTCACAGGTTTAGTGGTTTGTGTAAGCGGCTCTGGTCCTGCTGCTGAGGCGAAGCAGACAGTCCTTAGTATAGGCACGGCATCTAATTATACACTTCCTTATATGACAAATAAAAGTGACTTATACCATTCTTGGACAGATTTAGCCTGCTCCTCTGCAACTTTGGCAGGCTCACAGCTAACAAAGCGAACGTGGGGTTTGAGTCAGATGGTACAACCGGGTGTAAGGGTCACTTTGAAGGGAAGGGAAACCACCTCTGTTGGGCATGGATTTTGGTTTTGCTGGATGCAACTGAACATTAGGAATTAGAAAAGGGAAGCTGCCATGTGCTCTCTGCTCAGAGAGGCTTCGTGTATCTCTGTGTGGCTGGAGGTTGTAGCTGCACCCTTAGCCCGGGCGATGGGCACAGTGGAGGTCTCAGCTCAGTGCAGACAGCTCACCAGAATTCATCCTTGCTCACTTCTCTCCTTCGTTCTGCAATGCAGAGCAGAGTGAATGGAACTAATCCTTTTCTGGAGAAAAGCAAGCTCAGTCTTTATGCGCTGGACTGGGGATTTCCAAAGTGAATTCAGGTCTGTAGGGATGAAGTCCAGTATCAACCTCTTCAAACAGACCCGGGATTTCCAAAGTGAATTCAGGTCTGTAGGGATGAAGTCCAGTATCAACCTCTTCAAACAGACCCGGGATTTCCAAAGCCAAGTCAGGTTTGTAGGGACAATATCCAGTGTTGTTCTCTTCAAACAGACCATGTAGACTCCACTTTGAGAGAAGTGCGTTAGCGGGACCCTGTGCGTATTCCAGCTCTGGTTTATTTATAGGCTTTCTGTGATTTTTAAAATATCTCCTGTTTAAGCTCTGCCATTTGTAGTTTTTCTATGACAGCTGGAGAGGTGGTGGGAAGGGAGAAGGGTTGAGATGTTACTTACTTTCCCCATTTGGGGTATAGGCCTCATTTTATGGAACTATCTCAGTAGTTTAGTCTCCGTTTGAAGTGCGACAGAAAGTCACTGCTGCGCTGATGTCATCAAAGAAAAATGAGCCAGTATTGAGCTGAAAAGTGCATAAAAAGTTTATGGAGCTTTTAAAAAAAGTTTTACCGTGAACTGCAGCAGTGGATTTTGATTTGAACAAAACTAAATCAAGTGTTAAACCTTTCCACATTTAGATGTTGTAATGGTAACTGAAATTTTAAAGGCAGTGTTGAGAGAGGCGAGGTGCTTAGTGACAGACCCTGGTGATGTGCACTGGAGGGGGATCCAGAGCAGGAGCAGGGCTGGACCTGATAGAAATCAATGCTAAAAGTCTGTTAAACTGGACTGGTGCCAAGAATTTATCACACATCTGTTTTGCCTTGATTTTATATTTAATTATCACCTGCAAAAAGTCTGATTTCTAGTCATTTATTATGAAATTAATAAAAGAGTTTACAAGGCATTGCTGTAATGCTCTCTGGGGTGTGTCCTGCTGGAACAGTGCCATTTCCAAAATTGTTGAAGTTGTTCCTCATAAAGTCAGTGTTTCGATTTGTGGTCAGTGCAGAACAATATCTCAGGAAAAATATTACGTAGCTCTGGTTGTGCTCCCTGGTGGTGTCGCTGCCATGCATGGCCCCAAGCTGCGCAAGGGCTGTGCATATAGCAGGCTTTGTTCTGAGCCATAGGTGATGTGGCACCAAAGTCACAGAGACATCCTGATAATCACTGTTGCGCTGTTTGCTCAAATCTTTTCTGGGAATTTCACACAGAAGATGTATGTTACATGTATTCAGGATAAAATGCATCTCTATACATATATATAAAACGATGATGATCTCATGCTGAAAGATGAGAAAACTGAAAACTCACTAAATAAAGAGTTGAAGACTTTCTTAACCTGTTGCTGCCTTTTCGTAGCAAGGTGAGCAACAGGTGGTATGAGATTAGGTGTCTTTCTGAATGTTGTGGGTTTGGCTGTCATTGCGTAGGAGACAAGCATATTTTGGTATGTGTTGAGCATTTCCATATAGTAGCAACCCTAGGTTCTGTGCATGCCAGCAGCGTGCAGCCTCTATCAAGCAGAGTTTTCATTTAGTGCTTTTCCTTTCTGTATTTTTCTTTTTTAAAAAAAATTTACTTTTACTTTCCATAGTGCACCCAAACATGCTTTCTCCCAACAAGTCATGGATTTGATCCACTTAAAAATATAGCACATACACATACACACCTAGAGTTTCTGTCAGTATATGGCCAATGTGTTTTTTCCTTGCCCTTTTATCCCCTTTTTTTGTCAAAGTTCAGATTAGTTCTTTTTTAAATTTCTGTTCAGAGGAAAGTTTATTAGAAATTTAAGACTGCAAGATTAAGAAAATTTAATTAAACAGGTCTCTAAAGTGGCACTTAACAATGCGTTAATTGCAGGATGTTGGGTTCAAAAATGCTTATGCTGAAGTTTCTTTAGAACTTCTGTTCCTTATTAGTAGTATTATTATTATTTTGTTTTTCAATTAGGATAGTGCCTAAAGGCTGCAAACAGAATGAAGCTTCACTCTACTCAGTATTCTAGAGGCACATGGTTTGACTTAGGATGTGAATTGATGATTGTGATCAATTCAATTGCGGTAGCTTCATGATTTACTTCTCAGAAGAGTAATGATAACTGATAATGTATTAATTACTACTTTGTTGCAATCGATGCTGACCTCCAAGTATGGTTTAAGCGGCTGTACATTTCTCTCTGATTACAGTGGGTTAGGTGTAAGAGTTGATTATCTCAGCTCATGGAATGAATGGATGGCCCTGGGCTTGTAGCAGTTTGATCAGCTACCTATAGCCAGTCTTGGGACTGAACCTCTGAAAACAAGGGACGTGCAGTTTGGGAGAAAAACACATGTTATAGCTTAGGTACAGAAGGGTGAAGTGTTCAACGTGCAGTACTATGTCCCATAATGCTGTTCCTGTCTGACTGCTCTGTATTTTTCTGCTTAATGCAGCAGTGCAGATCCTAGAAATAGCAAAAACCTCGCATCAAACCTTGTGGACTAAAATTTCTGCCTCCACTATTCCCATCAGGGAGTTATTTTGTGGGATGGCCCGTTGCTCAAAGTGCTGTGGCAGGTTTTCTTTCTGTGGAAAGCTCCTTCCTTCCTCAAGCACCTCACGCTACCCAGAATGCAGAAACATCTGAAATATTTGAAGTCAGCACCAAGTCATTCAGAAATGAGCTGGCAACTTACTGACTTCTTTGGAGTGTAGGTGAAGTTACTGCTTTCTGCCTGGGACTGTCCGGAGTTGGCGAGCATGGTCACCTGCCAAGTTAGAGACGTGCTCTGCACTTATCCAAGCCTCCAAACCATGGACGTTTTCCCCTGGTGTAGCACAGCAGTCAGAACAGAAGGCAGCATCTCTGTGATTGAGGTTTATGAGGTCTGTGTTCAAATACACTGCCAGATTCCATATAAATCCCTACATGAAATAATGTAGAAACAAATCTCTCCAGAGATGTAAGCACTCTGAGAACTTCAAACCCCATCACTGATGGTTTTGGACTGACTTTTCCAGGATGCTGTCTAGGTATGTGGAAGTTATTTAGTGCTGTGTCAAATAGATAATTGATTTGAATTACTATTTGATAGGTTTGCATTTCTAGTTCTCCATTGAGCATATTCACTACTCCTACCTTATCTCCCATGAAAATGAGCTGTTTCTCTTTCAACCAGGACTGACCGGCACTGGTCAGGCCGCACCTCAAGTGCTGTGTCCAGTTCTGGGCCCCTCAGTTTAAGAAGGATGTTGAGATGCTGGAGTGCATCCAGAGGAGAGCAACGAGGATGGGGAAGGGGCTGGAGCACAAGCCCTGTGAGAAGCGACTGAGGGAACTGGGGTTGTTTAGCCTGGAGAAGAGAAGGCTCGGGGGAGACCTTATTGCTCTCTACGACTGCCTAAAAGGAGGTTGTAGTCAGGCAGGGGTTGGTCTCTTCCCTCGGGTGAGCGGCGACAGAACAAGAGGACACGGCCTCAAGCTTCGCCAGGGGAGGTTTAGGCTTGACATTAGGAAGAAGTTCTTCACTGAGAGGGTGATTGGCCATTGGAATGCGCTGCCCGGGGAGGTGGTGGAGTCACCGTCCCTGGAGGTGTTTAAGGAGAGATTGGATGAGGCACTTAGTACCATGGTGTAGTCGACAAGTAGGAGTAGGTGTAGGTGTTGGGTCATAGGTTGGACTCGATGATCTCAAAGGTCTTTTCCAACCTTACGATACTGTGATACTGTGATACTGTGACCATGGTTTTCCTGTTCCTATAGTCAGCTCCAGAAGTAAGGTGTGAGGTAAGGGACACAGTTGCTATTCATTCACGGTTTGTATATGTAGAAAAACACTAATTCTAATCCATTGTGTTAATAAAGTTAAATGCATGTTAGAGGTAACGCTCTCCTCTTCCCCCCTTGTGGCCAATAATTCTCTTTGCTTCTCCTGAAGTTCTGCCTGTCAGAATTTTAGTTTATAAAGCCAGGACAAATGTATGCTGAGGATTTTTTTGTTGATGCACTTGATTCATTTATTACTTCATAGTTTGTGAACATTTAACTGTACAATTTTTCTCTTAAAATACCAAAGACTAATAATGATGGGATTTATTAATATTGTTAAATTTATATACATTCTTTTCTTCCTCAATATTATAACCTACATAATAATGATTCCGTAATTTCACTACGAAAAGTAGTTACCTAAGGACCATGTCCAGTTCCTTTTATTCATCCACTTGGAAACAAATTCTTGGTTTTTTGCTTAGAATGACAACCTGTCTCACACTTTCTATTTTAAAGATACTATTTTAACTTTTGAGATATAAATATGCCATCAGTTTTGTTGTAGGTGTGGAGGCCAGCAGCAGACATCCAGGTTTCATCTGTTCTGTTCTCCCGAGTGTAATCTTAAGACTTAACTTGACTGAGTTTGAAATGGACTGTCTTTGGAAAAATGGTTCTTCCTTTGGCTCAGTACGTGCATGTACTTCATACCTGATCCTTCACTTCACGACCAAACATTTCACTTCTTTTAAAAATGTTCCAGCAATGATATTTCTTCTGAGAAACACTACTTTAAATTTGCTACTTAGTTGTTTGGAAATGATGAAGAGGTGGGCATTCAGTGTGTTTATGTACATTTGGATCCTAGTCTCTTATAAAGCAAATATTAATATGCACTTTTCCATACCATCAATGCAGTTTTTAAATGTTACATTTTTAGAATCTTAGAACGTTAGTTCTAAGGATGTGCAAGTTAGAAATTAATTGAATTAGAGCTTTAGATTCTGACTTCAATATGTGCTATCACTAGTCAGAAAAAAATACTTCTGAACTCAAAAAAAATGTGTTTGACATTAGATAATAAACTTGTATTATCCTGTGATGTAGTTTGATGCAGAGTCTGATATAATTACAACCGTATTGTCAAGTTTATGTATCAAATCTAACTGCTACTGAGTGTATCAATTGTTGAGGCTTTTCTTACCCTGTAGCCATTGGTGGAAGTTGCAGAGTAGTACAGTGAGGTATACAGATGTACATTAGGGCTGTTGAAGTGCTGAAAGATACATTTGTGGTAATTAGAAAGATCTTCCCTTGTGAAACCACATATTCCTTCAGTTTTAACTTGAGAATATAAAACATGCAGTATTTCTTGGGGGGGAACGGGATTAAGATTTGGGTGGAAAGTTATGATAGAGGCACGTTCACTTTTGTAATGGAAGAGACTTTCTCTTAAACATCCTCGAGGACCAGATTGGCAGTGTGAGGCCATTGGTCTTCTGAGGTTTTGGCTGGCAGTATTAATTTACACATTATAGTTATCTTCCTTTGTGCCATGTGTCCCGCTTTACACAACGTTGGTTTGGCTGCTTGTAGCTACGGTGCTGAGTTTTTCAGACATCTGGTGTTAGTGGATTAAGATGGGGATGCCTTGCTTAGTTTTCCCAGTCACAGATTCTTAAATGGTAAGGAAGGACATGAGCCTGTCTTTGAGTTGGTTCACATTAAGGAAAACATTAAAAAAAGGGAAAGCAAGGGAAAAAATCACGCAACTAAAACACTGGACTAGATCTCAGGAGAGATGAGTTTCGTCCTTTTTTCTGTCACATCCTTCCCATCTGACCTAACTTAAATCACTTAGATCTTTTACAGTTGTTTAAAGCTTTTTACAGAAATGGTCTTGTCCTTAGTCTCTGTTCCATATCTCCTTAATTGTGCAAGTAGATTAAAACATCACTGTCTTCATCCTTTACCTCTACATACTCTATATAGGCTGTACTGTAAATACACGGTGAATTCTTTGCGGGGGTAGACTGTCAAAGAAAAGTATATAACAGCTCGTAACATAAAGTTGTGTAGATCTCACTTGGATGTCCAAGTATTACTGTAATATTCTATAACTGA
The DNA here is from genome assembly GCA_033558235.1 of Neomorphus geoffroyi. Lineage (NCBI taxonomy): Eukaryota > Metazoa > Chordata > Aves > Cuculiformes > Neomorphidae > Neomorphus > Neomorphus geoffroyi. Next base: position 6,109,095 of record JAUMJM010000016.1, on the reverse strand, counting down.
AAAAAAATAACAAGCATTGAGCATTTTCCTCCCCAGACTAATTCAAAGTTTATTTTGATCATTTCAAATATTGATGTCAGTTCCGATAAATCACAGAAGTATCAAAATGTGAGTAGGCACATAATGAGACCCTTATAATAATCCACAAAAGCCCAGAGTATTTTTCACTGTCTTCTGAAGCTGACTGTAGTTAGACATTATGGTAAGAGCAGGCACTGTTATTGCCATTAAACCCTCAGCGCATCTTGCTTACATTGTCAGTGTTAAGTAAATCACCAGTTGGTTATGAGTGATTTTTTTCCCCCAAGCCAGATTTGCAGGAAGGAGATTTGATATTTTAACTTTCCTTCATGTGGTGCATGTGGTCTGCTTTCTGGGGTCACTTGTGACTTTTGATTGAAAAAGTCATCCAGGTTCTCAAGGGCTTAGAACATTGGGAGTGTCCTTGATCTTTCTTGTGTTCTTCTTCTCAAACTCTGTGGGGTTTAATCATTAAGGGGTTTTTTTCCAGTTTCTTAAAGGATGCTGTGAAGAACTTCTGTTTGTGGTATGTTTTGTCTTGCAGGACAGATGTTCTGAAGCTGCTTGAGAACAAAGACATGTATTTGATTGCACTGTTCCCTGTTATTGAACTCTGTTCCAATATCCAATTTTCATATATAGTAACAGATTAGTTCTCTCATTAGAGACATGCAATTACTCATTCTCACAAAGAGACCTTCTTCTAAGAAGGTTTCCATACCTAGATGCTGAGAAAGTTGAGGTGAAGTTTGTAAGCACGTTCAACCTAAGAACCCAGCCAATAAAACATGATTACAGAGACATAGGTCCCATCTTGCCAAACTTACTTGTTAGAGCATCTGAGAATAGATGGCCAAGCAGAGAAAAGGGGAACAAGGACACTGTAAAAATGCCACAGTTCAGCTTTTGTTAAGTTGGTTTCACATTCTGTTACTCCATTAAGTCTTGGGCGGCATGTTCCGAGAAGTTCCAACTCTTTACTGAGCTCCAATGAAGAAAAATATGAGGTCATTTTCAACCCAACTGCAAGAGCTGTTGTTGCTTCTCTAAGTCTCGCTGATTTAAGCTCACTTTTAAAGATAAAATGTCACAGCAGAGGCATTTGATTTCTGGTTTCATGGAAATGCTGCAGTATGATTTATATTTCTGTTCCTTTTTATAGACTTAATGTGTACGGGGATTGAGGAGTAAAACTTCAATATTGGGATACAGATGGGTACAGATTTTTAGTATTAATGAAAGAATATTTTTCTACACAGAGAAATGAACTCAATTGCTGAACATAACTTTTCATTCCACTTTGACATGTTTATTGAATGTATTGTGTGTCCATGTGTCTCCAAGACATACAACTGAAACTTGCTCCATGGAACATTCCCAAACAGGAGACCATAATCCCAGCACAATTAAGGGTCATCACATGGTTGTGTAGTGGAGGCAATAGATCAAAGGGACTTTCATGCAATTGTGGGCTGATCACTGTCTGAGATGACAAAGCATATGGAAACCATACATTACTCTTCACCTGGTCTGTTTCATTTCAACCTGTGCCTCCAGCCTTTGAAAGGCAATATTAAAAACACCTATATTCCTATCTCACGTGCTATTGATAAGCTCTTGAATAGATGAAGGGATGTTTGGCATAACAGAAGATCCTTAAGTAGACCCCAATGCTATGTTCTAGCAGAAGAACTTAGCAGTGACTTGAGCTTTGGTAGAAATACGTGAAGATGTTGTTGAAGCCAACCTGCCAGAGTCTGATCCTCACCCTAGGTCCTTTCTTTCAGCGTAAGCAAGACAATGGAAGATGATCCAAACTTTGTAGGGCGTATTAGTAGAGACATGGATTGACTAAATATGGCGTGATCGCCTTGGAGAAGGATTTTGCCAAATGTTGAAGTATTTAAATGTTCCTAGAAGTAGAAGAGTATTGTATGGGTAAGGAGGAATATAATTTTCAGTCGGGCACTGGAAACTTGGTTGTATTTTGGAATTCTCAGAGGAGAAACACTGGTATGATGTCTAACAGATAGCGACAGAGGTGATGTCTAAATTAAACATTCATGCTCTTTCACATGGCTATTTGCTGAAATATTCATGTTGGAATATATTTCATTCTTTTTTATGATTAAAATTTGCACAAAGTATGCATGTTTGTTTATGCCTCAGAGATTAGGGTTAGTGCTATGATGTGAAAGGCAACTGATTAGATGCTACTTTGGTTTAACAATTATATATTTATTTATTCATGAGGTTTCAAGTAAATTTAAAAGTATATTATTATTTTTTACCTTCATAAACAAAATTGTGTATCTTGAAATCTCACTGGTTTCTATGAAAGAATAGCTGTTAGATGTTAAAAACAATGGATAATGAACTATACCAAAGGTTATATTTTGTCATAGCTTGTAGTCAGAAATTTAAAAACCCTATCAATTCTCTGAAGGTTAATAGTGGTAATTGGCAACACTGTTGAAGGGTTTGCTTTTATCATGATATTTTTTTTTTAGTTTAATTAACATAGCGTTATAATTAACAAACATGATTGGATTTTTGCTCTGTTTTCCTGTGTATTGAAGCTTAAAACTTCTCAAAATGTTTGGTCACAAGTATTCCTGCCAGCTGCTTCTGGCTTTCTAGTGTCAGATATAATTTTCAATTCCAATCTCTGTAAATCCTCATATCTAGCTTACATTTTAAGCTTTCAAATTTACTTATATGGCACTGCTAAAATCTAGTGTTCCCTGAGTATCCACCCCCCAAAAAACTTGTCATTTATTAACAAAAACAATTTTTGATTTATCATAGTTTTTCCTATTCTGAATGCTGCTTCTGCCTGTTCTCTTCGCATTACCTCTCCTTGTTTATCATGCCAGTAGCTTCACATCTTCTGGCTCATTGGAAACAACCTTTGAAGTGCTTTCTGTGCTGTCCTCAACTCAGTTCTTGTCTCTTGTTCTTTATCAAGAGATTGAGTGCACTGTTGGTCAGCTGACAATAATTGCCCCCATCACCCACAGAGTGATTTGGGTTGTTCTTCCACATACAGCAGCTTAATAAAAATTAACTCTGCTCGTGTAGTGTGGCTGTGATTAAACTAATCTAGTGGTGAGCTGCCCCTGAAAGGCACAGGTACAGACTTTCTCCTCATATATACAATAACAGGTTATTTACTTCATACACACGGGGTAATTTGCCGAGACCTCTTGATGTGCTGCTATCTTTACGTTTTTGAGGTATTTACGCTTACTGAATCAGTGATTTACCTTACAGCAGAAATGAGAGGAGGTAGAATGTTCAAACCATTGAATGGTGGAGAATACAGCAGGGCATGGGTGAACGCAGGGAATATAAAGACGGTGTAACGCCTGCTTCTGTGCTTTCCCATCCTGAGCTGTTGTTAATCCAAGCCCTGACAAGAGTCAGTACACCCCAACCAGTTTATCTGAAGTCTAGAAAACAGGAGTAGAATAAATGCATGGGGAACATCAATATGGAAGAGAGCCCGGCTCAGGCCCTGCTATTCCAAACCATTAGACTGACACGGATATGGTTTTCCCATGTCTGGTGGTTTTGTGGCCTTTTTGCTTCAGGAGCATGATACGAGGTATTTGTATGTGTGCCTTCAGCTGTTCATACCAGAACTTTCAGTAGGCGTTTGAAGTTTTGCATCATCATCATCATCATTATTATTATTATTATTATTAATAATAATAATAATAATAATGTGTGTTCGTCACATTTTTCACCTGAACTTTGCAGTCTTTCAAAGCTAATTGTTGATTGAAATGCAAATTTTTCTAAGTGATTTCTGAAAATTTTCTTCTTAAGTTTATTATATTGTTTTTCATTCCAAGGCGATTGCTTTTTCCCTTTTTGACCTCTGTTTGCTGAAAATCTTGTGTTATTGCTTTTTGTCTTGAGACTAAACAGTGTTCATAAAATATATCTTTATTTATATATTTTAAACATTGATTGGTTTTTTTAATCGCTTTTCATAGATAGTTTGAAGAGCTTTATTACAAATTCCAGTGTATTTTTTAATTCCTGTTACAGAGGCCAACTTAGCAAGTTCAGTTTTTTCATTGTTCTTTTATCTGACATTTTGACTTGGAGACCATGGTAACCTTGGCCTCTGTTCTGACCCTGCTTGCTGTCAGTATGCCATGAAACCGCCCCACAGAGAAGATTATCCTGATTTGCCTCTTCTAACACCGGTTCTTATTTTTGTACCGGACACAAGAGTTAATATTGGGGTGCTTTCAAGTGAAACAAGTTATGTGATTTGTGAAAGATTCTTTCAGGAAGGCTGTCTGATTGCTAAAGATGGACGAGCAGAATTAAGTCAGTATAACTGAAGACCAGATAACTTGAGTTTTAGCTGAAGTTTGTGGGTCAAGGTAAATCACTCTTCTATGGGCTGAGGTCGTTACTATCCAAAACTGAAACATGGATATTTTGTATGATTTCCTGTTTAACTTGAAGACTTTCTTTTGACCTTACAGACATGTCAAAACTAAACTCGGTTCAATAATTTCATCATTAAACATTTATTTTAAGTTAGATTCCTTCCTCTCCAGTGTCAGGAGACCAGTCTACCTGGACTAGTGCAGGCATTTTTTAATACCCACCTAAGTGAACATTAGCAAGGAATGAATGAGAAATGAGACATTTTGATGTTTTGAAGAGTCTGAAGGCAGACAAAATAGCTTTTACTGAAGATTTTATGAAGGAGCACCAGGGTCTTTCCTTGATAAACAAATCCAAATCACTAAGACGAAAGCTTAATTCTGGAAATAAATGAGGGCTTTTTGCTTGGCAGTTTTTCTGTGTTCTAGTCTGCCCATTCTGGGAACACATTGTTTTGAACTGATTTAGTAGAATTTACTATTTTGCAAGCGGAGAGATTGCCATGAACAGTCCATAGTATTTGACCAAATTTTTCTTCCGGTAAAGGAAGATTTTTCCGACACGTCTCTGAAATACTGTCATGTTACCTTCCCTAACACATATAAGAGAAATGAACAGCTAACATGTACTGTTGGAAATCAAGCTAAAGAAGCCAAACCCTTTTTCTTCACACTGGCGTTCATGTTTAATATTAAGACCAGTTATCTTTCTGTAATTCCTACTGGCGTACTGAAGCTTCTGTAAAGGAGATTAAATTTTTTTACAATGGTGAGATGCTATGTGCTTTGATAAGGAAATGTTTCTTTTCTGTAAGTCAGTTGTTAGTAATACAACAATTATTTGATAATATTCTTTTCACAATGGCATGCTTAAAATAGTTGCTGCCAATTCATTTTTAAGAAAATAATTACTTGCTTCTAACATCCCTAAATAAATAATTATGTAATAAAAAATTACATGACTGGCGTATTCGTTACCTATAACAAGTGCAAGTATTCCTTGAATTTTTAAGCAATTTTGTAGGGTTCTATATTTAAATATTGAAACCTATTAAAATTGCCCATGGAGATTTGTGGGAGAGGTTATCTATGGGCCTTTACTAATTAATTATGATATATTTTACTTCCATGTGATTTGTCACTACTAGTCCTGTAAGGACTACAGGAAAAATAATTTGTTTAATCTGACTGGGACCTTGTGGCATTTAATTGTAAGCATAACTGTGATACAATAAATCCAAATGAATTTGGACAGTGATTAACAGGGAGCTCCTTGATATGGTAATGAGATTAAAAAACTGGTTCCTGAATGTTTCTGTGAATTTCATTAACATTTTTGCAACTAAACACTTTTTAGGACAAGAGTGGTTGCTTGTTGTTGACCAGTATCTATTATTGGTTGAATATAATCTGCATGAAGACATTTGTTTGTCTCTCTATATAACGTATAAATATTTATATGTATGTGTGCATATGGAAAATGTACAAAGAAAATACAATATAGGGGGCTTGTGCTGCATTTAATTATGAGCCAAACAAAAATACACCACAGAGTTAACCTTATCATTAAATACATTTCAAGCAGCCTAAAATGTACTAGTTAACGAATCACAGATATGTAGTTCCTGCTCTGAAAGCTTATTATCTAAGACACCTGCAAGTATTTAGACATCTGCTTAGCTTTACTACTGTGAGTAGTTCTACTGATTTTGTTTATCTGGTTTTGTAGGGTTTATGCCCAAATTTGTCATTACACGGCAAATTTACAACATGAAAAAGAAGGAAGAAAAAACCCCGAAGTTTGATATGGTTATAGCTTATATGTTGATCCTTTCAGATGCTTTGTCATCACATCACTAGAAAGCTGAAATTTTATTTATAATTTTCCTATTTAGCAAAGTTATAATAAAACTGTAGAGAAGATAAAGAGAATTTCCATTAACAGCATCCAACTGCTTCTGGACTTCAAGGCAAAGGGATTTTTTGTTTATTTATTTTTACAACTTGCCTTCTGCTTTTTTTAGGCATTTTCCAAAACTTGGCTGATCTTTAAATGGACTTGATATCATCTCCAGTTGTTTGATCATCTTTCCTTTCTTTATTCTTTTAGTACTTGTATTGTGGAAAAAACCCCCTTTGATTAATTGGGAGACCGAACCCCCCATTCTTTGTAACCAGTAATAGTGCACTTTTCATAATTCTACCCTGGGAAAATGGCTTTCTGTGCTCTAGAAGGAAAAGTAGTTTAGTTCCTACGGCTTCTCCGTTCCTCAGCACGATGATTGCTAACTGGAGGTCACTGCCAGTTGTCATTGTAGCTTTGTGTTTCTGCAGCAGTAGAAATTAGACCGCACCACAGTGGAGCCCTAGCTGAGGGTGGTATTTTGCGACTTAATGAGCAAGCGAGGCTTGAATTTGAGACTTACTGCCAACCCTCTGGGTATATCATTTCCCTTTCGATTCCAGCTCAGGGGAATCTTTAGGATGAGACACATACGGTATTTGGGTGCTTGTGTCTTCATGTGTTTATTTTCCGTTATGTGAAAGGAAGAGGACGTAGTTCGGTGGGAAGGGGAACTGCTTCATCCTCTCTTTTGGGATGCGACGCGTGTCCAGCTGCTTTACCTGTCTGCGTGCTCCCATTTCTATATGGAGCTCAGCTTAGCACCTAGTACTGACTTGGCCTTCTTCAGCCAGCAAACTCTGCCAAGCAGGTTTGTTCTTTGCTTTGCCCTGTCCGTCTGTCTGCTGCATTCCTTGGACCCTTTATTTCTTTGTGAGAGTTACTTCCTTAGCTCCCTCCTGTTAGTGCTGTTCCATGAAATCCTTAGAGAATGAGCTTCAGTGTGTCTTGGAGCTGATGTGCAGGCAGTCCTGTCACCAGCTTAATACAGGTTTCTTGTTCCATTTGCTTGTAGAATTAGAGACATCCTTGAAACGTCTAACCCTTGAAACATCTAACCCTTGCACAGCTCCAAAGCGGGTCCCATGATGTGAGTGGTTTTAACCTGGATTGCAGACTTCATACTTGAATTGATTTTTATCTTTGGGGAAGAAAATGTAGATTATTGTACTAACAATGAGTAGACATTCATGCCACAAATGGTGATGTGACCTTCTGTTGCTGTCGCCCACGCAGAGCTCTCTTTGCCTTCGTTGGAAGCCCGTATGTGCAAATGATGGTGTGAATTGGCCACGATCAAATCTGCACGTGGCTTGTAATGGACTGGGTTAGAATTTGTGATGGTGTCCCCTGAGCTCCCATATGATGGAGCGGGTTTATTCAAATCAATACATGAAGGGTTTTACTCAATAAAGTATCAGAAGGTAGTATTTGTAGAGGACATTTACTGCTATGTGCTGTTTAGGTAGAGGTTACTGCTGCCCGAATTCTGCTCCCCGTTTGCTGCATAGTTTGTTATGGAACCTCAATCCACAGATACTGCCGTATTGACAGCTCCCATCAGCTGAGGTTTCGGTACCTAAAGGGTTGGGGTTAAACACATCCTCACGGTAGTGCTAAAATCTTCAGCGCTGCAATGGTTAACAGTAATGGCTAAACAGCCAACAGTCCATTGTTCTAATTACAACCATTAATTTGACTTCATTGCGGTAGCATCAGAGTCATTATTTCAGGCTGTTTCCAAACTCAAGGACATAGTCATATCCCTACAAACTGTTTTCATTTCATGACTATAAAGATTTTCCTTGTGACCATGAAATATGTTTCTGAAGAAAGCTTAGATGTTGCAGCTCAACACTGCAGCAGAGAGCGAACACTGCATCAAATTCCGCGTCTGTGTTATCGTGGAATATGCAGAACTGCGTTCAAAGGTTGCACAACAACTGTAGTCTAAATGCCTTTGGATTTTTTTTCCTATTGAGAGACATACGATAAAAGGGCTGTGAGCTACCTAGACCTCAGAGTTGGTTAATAGCTTGTGGGAGCAAGCTTCTTGCCAATTTTAGAGCATTGGTCTATCTGACTTAACCACATGTAGACTTACTGGCAGGTCTATTCAAATCAGTGGTGTAATTATTTACTTCTTAAAGAGAAAACAGGCTTACATTATAATGACCTTACAATAACTTTCAGTTTTATGTGGAGAAAAATAAACAGTTGTCATTTCCTTGTTATTTTGAGGTTTAAGGCTTTACCACAAAGGTTTTAAATATTTACTAACTACTATGTTCTCTGAAATTTCTCTGTTTAAAAATACAATGAATTTATTCAGGGAAATCTTTCTGTTGCACCAAGCTTCACAATCTTGATTATAGGACATTATAAATGAATGTCTTTCCACTGCATTTTTCTTGGTATTGCTTAACTTTTAATTTATTCAAAGTTTTTATTATTTCTAGTATTTTAGTTGCCAGCTTTGCTTTTGTTTTTATTAAATATTTAAAAATAAAAAGGCTATTTTTTTTTATTTGTGATACAGCCACATTCCTAGAAAAAACTTATTTTAGACATTATAAGAAGAAATCATTTTTATCAGTGTCATATATAAATAATAATTTTGCTTCAGAATGCTCCCTAAATTGTCTTAATATTGAGGAAACTGAGCAAAGAAGTGTTACTTCTTTTCTGTTAATGTTATTTTTTTTAATGTGACCCAAAATGGAGAAAGTGCTCTCACTAAACCAAATACTAATTTCTGTGGTTTTCCTTCTTTATCAGACATGGATGATTAATAATCCCATTGTTCATATGACACCTTTTTGCTTATTTCTAGTAGTTGCTCTGAGGCCTTGAGCACTCAAGGGGCATTAAAAAGAGACAAAGCACTAAGTTGGTTATCGTGAGGGAAGGAAGCAATTCTAGGACAGTAGTGTGGCACTAATGATCTGGTAAAGTTGGCTTTAGGACTGACTAACTTTGGAAAAGTATTCATAAAGCAAGAATTGCATCACTTCAATTTCCAGTTTCTGGGATGTCTGACCTCGGCAGCTAGTTGGGCTTTGTCATGGGAAATGCCACCATTTCATCCCTTTTTATTTCAAACCAGGATGGATCCTCTCTGAACTGGACGCTCTGCAGAGTTTTGGCTTGGAAACACTGCAATGTTTTGTTTTGTTTGGAAATCTTGAAATGAAGTTTTTCCATGTTCCCAAACCATCTTGAACTATTTCATTCTGGTTTCACCTTAAACTTTTTTATCCCGGATTGCTAAAAGCGGCCGTGGTAGTTGTAGACCTAGCGTGTAGTCTTCCTGAATGAGTTTGGCTTTCTGGAGATAAATGCATCCCCATCATCCATCACGTCGGTTGGATCAGATGACAGATAACAGAGCTTAAGATAAGAGCTTGGATTCAACCATTTCAGGTATATCAGGCAGAGAAAATATTGCTGCACACCAGTTGGAGGTTACTGCCCAGAGCTTTGGCTATGGGAAAGAAACTGTGAGTGCTTCTAAAGGTCCGCATGCCAAGTGAGCCAAGTTTCAGACAGTTTCCCCGATTCCTGCCCGTAGCAGATGAGGAAGGCTCACACGTTTTGCTAGCTCTGCTATCATGTCAGTACATCTAACAGGAGCGGGGAAAGAAGGACAGGAGTCTCTTAAGAGTATCTTAAATCACTTCAGTCATTGGAAGCGAACCTATTCTCAAGATACTGTTGGATAGAAATTCTCTGCTCTGTGCTGCTTCCTCCATATGAGATGAGAGCACTGTAGCTCAAGCTGAAGTAAGTTAGTACCAAAAAGAAACTTTTTGTTTTACTTCAACATCCAGGCTGTTTTAGCCAAAGATGAAATGAAGGCAAAATCAGAAAACCTCAGTAAATTTAAGCCATCTGTTAGCTGGCTTAATGTGAGAAACATCACAATTTTTGGAGTCTGTGCTATAGATACAATTAAAATTTACATTTTTAAATTAAGATTATAGCATTTAAAAAAGAATTTTCAAACTTCAAAACCCACGTGCCTTCCATTACCCCATGACATTTCATAAGCAAAGGCTCCCCTCCATGAGGAGTGGTGTGTGTGAGGACTGCCATGCCCTCACTGATGGTTTCCATCCAGTGCTGCTTAGCCAGGCTGCAGGTACATCTCCCAACACTCCTTTCAGCTGAATAAGCAGCAAAATACTCATTTTATAAATGAGCAGACAAAGGCACTGAGAATGCGATAGCTGGTAGCATGAGCACATATGTGCTATTGGCTTTCAAAAGCTGGGCTTAGGAATGAAGAAAATGTTAAAAGAGGAGGCTTGAACATTTTTCATAAATGACTTTTTTCATGTATATAGATACAAAATTTTTTATCTAGATTTTGTTAAGTCATTAAAGCTTGTATTTCTCACATTCATGGGGAGAAAGAGCAAACGTAACTCAACCTGGCTTTGCAAATTTTCAAAGTTCTGCCTCAAGTGGTACAGAGGAACTTAGAATCATGGAATCATGGAAAAGACCTCTATGATCATTGAGTCTTAACCATCAGCCCAACACCACCATGCCTAAAACATCATGTCCCAAAGTGCCATGTCTGCACATTCTTTGAAGCCCTTCAGGGATGGTGACTCTGCCACTTCCCTGGGCAGCCTGTGCCAATGCTTCACCACTGTTTCAGTAAAGACATTTTGGTCTGATATCCAGTCTAAACTTCCCCTGGCACAACTTGAAGCCATTTCTTTTTGTCCTATCGGTAGTTACTTGGGAGAAGAGACCAACACCCACCTGGCTACAACCTCCTTTCAGGAGGCAACCACCTTGCCAAACATATAAGAAATTATATTACATTTATTTACACTGCTTGATCTCGTTTTAGTGTAGATAATCACCATATTTTTGATTCCTGGAGTGACTGGTGCCAACTACGTAATAGCAAAAGCTGATGGGGGGAAAAGGCAGTAGCCCTTTTTGTGGTGATCTAGGGTACTGGAGAGATGCAGCCCTCGTTCAGCTGTGGTTTCTTAACAGGTGTAATGCTTCTTTGGGGGCTGGAGATGGGGGCTGAAAGGGAAAGTGGAAACTTCCTCCTTTGCTTTTGTGGTGGTACATTCTCAGTTCGCTATCCAAGATGCGTGCATTGAGTCATGTACGTCACAGCCCCAAATACCTCTCTGTCTAAGCGTCTCAGTATAGGATGAGAAGTATACGCAGCGTACTAAACTGGGAATTGTGGGGTGGGTGGTTGTTTTGGTCTTGGTAACAGAAAACGCAGGTCATCTTGGGTGGGGAAAGTGGGTATATTTTTATGCAGCGCCCAATACTAACAAGTAAATATTTACCTTGGAGCGTTAATGTCATGTTACCATGCTATTTCATTGTAGGAATAAGTAAAAGGTAAATGTTTGCTTTTTAGTTACTGTCCCTGGAGCTTTTAAAACTGTTTAAGATCCTTATTCATATCTTAAAAAGGCAGTTTTCTCTTTTTACAGAGAAAAGACAACAAAGACAACAGCAACTCAAACTTCCCTCAAGGTTCTACCGTGGTGCAATAGCCCATCCTGGAAGAAGAGCCTCTAGTGCTCTCCTTGTTAATGTTTATTATATCCTCAACCTTTCTGCCTCAGCCACTACTGTGGCTGTCAGCTGGCAGGAGTTTTGCTGGTCATTTTTCTGATAAGGACATCAGTTCAATTGGAAGTGGATTTCTGCCTCAAAAGGCTTACACTCAGCAGTGACTTGTGGCCATTATTGCCTTTCTTTGTTTCTGCCATTGTCTTGTAGGGAACTAACCAGAATCCTACTGCTTATTCTGTAGATCCCAGCCTGCCTTTTTAGTTACCTGGATTATAACAAATGACTGAACCAAGTTCGGCTTCAACAAAATTGAATTTGATACCTTTTAGACTTGCTCTACATATAGAAATGAGATGAATTTTGGGTGTGCCAGTCACAATTAGAGAAGATATACTCCAAGTATATTACCTTTTTAAACACATTTTTTCCTAACCAGCAAAGGCAGTGAGTGGTCAGTCATCTTTGCAGCTATTGCAAGTGATTTGCCACATCTTTTGACAGCAATGAAATTTTATTTTAGGTGACTTAATCATGGCCACTTGTTAGGAGTGAGAATAACGATGGAGTATGGTCCATGACCTTGTCCTGTCAGTGCCGATAAGCCAGACTTTACATTCAGGTTTCAAACAAATGAAAGTTTCTGTCAGTAATCCTGGGGGTGATTTCTATAACTTCCTTGTCAGGAAAATTGAGGCAAGAAAACCTCTAAATCCTTCCTTGGAATGATACTAAAAGATGAACAAGTTGTAATGAGGGTGGCACCCAGCATGGTGAGGACAGCAAATTTGCAAGAAGACCACCAATGGTAACGCCACAAACAATGGTAGGAGGGTGGTGCTGTGTTTTGGCACAAGCAGATGGTAACTGGCAGCAAACCACGAGTAGATTTTGAGTGCTGAGCTAGTCAGGAATCGTTATATTTGTGTAAAATGTTTATTTGCTAAGCTTTATGGTCAACTTCATTACTCTTCATTTCATTCATTATTATGTCACTGAGCAGTAACTTGTTAAAAGATTAAAAGTTCCAATTGGTTGCTCATGCCTAAGGTATGTAAATGCTTTGCAGCTCCGACAGTAATTTACTGACATGCTGGCAATTTGCACTTAAACAGTTTACGTACGCGCATATACATGCACACAAGCACCATGTAAATGCATAGATTTTAGAAACCCAGTGCAATTAGCTCTTAGTGTGAAGGATCTGATCCTGCAGCCCGGATGCACACAAAAATCCCTTTTATTTCTTTGGAACTAAGCAGTTTAAAATGCCTGTAGGAAAGAAAGAGGCAAAATCTAATGCTTCTATAAAATCCAGCAGTGAATACAGAGTGTCTTTTGATGCAGAGATAAACAGAATTTTCTCAGAACAAGTTTTTCAAATAGGTCTTATGTGTTTAGACATGTGCACAAATACACATGTATGCACATGCAATTTTAAGTGTAGATCTTCGTGTATTTGTGCGTATGTAAATATTCAAGCATATAATTTTAAATCAAGTTTTACCCTTTTCACATTTAACACATAGTTTTTCTTTGTGTCTACCTTTACAAATATTGCTTAGTGATAATTTTCCTGTTACAGAAGATACCAGGCTGCTGTAACCTCAAGTGTGGTATGAATGCTTACATTTTGAAACTTTGTAGGCAGCAGTTCCATGAGCACAAACTTATTAGATTCCATCTTGAAGACCAGAATCAGGTGTCAAACACTCAGAGTCATCATTCTCTCCTTAGAGAACAGATATTTCCTCAACCAGACCTCCAAAATCATGCAGTACTGCATGAATTCAGATAATATGAGACAGCAGTCTTTTCTTACTAAGTTAAATTACAGATTTGGCTATAAAAGCAGATTTTTCAAAAGTCATTAAGCGCTTTTGTACAGTTTGCTTCCCTTTATATAACACTGGGTGTTCTCTTTCTTTCAAGTAAGAAGAAAAACAACAAAACCAAACCCACTTAGTGATTTAAAACTAGACCTAGGTAATCTCTCTTAAGAGTTTTTGGAGATTACAGAAACAGATATACCTTTAAAAAAATGAAAATTATTTAGTTTCACTGAAAATTATTTAGTTTTGTGACTTCACAGTATTGGAAGTATTAAGTGAAGTATAGTTGTAACACTTACCGTATAATTGTGCGTGGTACCGTTTGTCTACAAATATGAGGAGTCGTGTCATACACATCCTGTAGTGGAAGAAGTAGGAGGGGAAACTGCAGAAAGAAAACTGAATGATACAGATTATTTATCAAACTCTGCGGGCAGCAGAAAATGCTTAAAGGCTTTGAAAAATATTTTGCATGGTTAAAACCTAAATTATGCAGGAGAGAACAAAAATTGTGTAGACTGTGTACACCACCAGTTATGGTGTTACTTGAACATCTACATTGGAAGAAATAGGTTCGGAATCATCAAATAGACAAGACTGCTCCGTTGTGGATGATTAATAAGCAGATATTAATTGAATGAAGGTTTCTTTCAGCATACATTTTTGAAAACAAGAGAAAAAACTTCTGGTTGAATAAGAATCATACTTCAGAACAAATTTTATTTGGAGAATTAGCTGATTTTCTTTTCATTAGGTCAAATTCTAACAAAATAGTAGTAAAAAGTCATCTAATATAAGGTATAGAAACATACGAACAGTCTTGGAGCTGATTTCACTCCTTAAATCAATTGGTTCCTGGAACTCAGACTGAATTTCATTATTAGTTGAAAGAGATTTGTAAGATAATTTTGACATACTTCCCTGGTGAATGGATATCCCAAAACTGCAAGAACGATTAGCAGCTTGTTTGCCATTCCTGTAAATAAGGGAAGGAGGCTGGGGAAATCTGTAAAGAGAAATAAGGATCCTACATTTATCTCAAAAATCCTTAGGAAATACGAAGAGGGAAAATGTTACTTCTCTGTACTTGCTAATTCTTACATTGAATACTCAAGTGAAAATGTTTTGCCATCTTTCATTAGCACAAAAATTCTTACACACAGTAGAAGCAATTTGCTTATAACCACAGTAACCTAAGGAGAGGTGATAATTCAGGTTTAGAGGGATAAGTAATACCTCTTTATTTACCATACACCTTTTTCCCCAAAGCTTATTGGAGAATCTGATTACAAATGTTACTTTTCTCTCCAGCACTGCTTTACACAGAGGTGGCATTCTCTCTAGAGACACTCCTAGGAGGTGAAGGTGTGTTCTTCTGTGGTTGCATTGGCATTGATTCTGCCATTATTTTAGCTTTCGGGAGCGTCTCATGAATACACACATTTTCAATGAGCAAATGACTTTGCTCTGAGAACCAAAGCTGTAGTAAGCTTGTTGTGTACGTTTCTCAGAGCGTGATGCTTCTTCATGATCTATTGCATTTGCCAAGGTTAGGTTATATTTTCCTACCTTAGTTGATAAAAGTAAAAATAACTAGTTTTAATTTATTGAATAAATTCAGCGGTTTGTGGTTTTTGAATGAGGAAGTTGTTTGCCTTTTTTGCCTTTCTTTTACTTAAGTTTAGTAGTTCAGATGGTGGAGGTTTTCCCTCTGGTCTGCATAATAATAGGATGGAAAAGAAGGTGTAAGCTGCAAGACCTAAAGCAGTAGCAAAGAGAGACAAGATTATAACATCTTTTTCCAATTGTCAGAGTTTCTCCTTTTGGCCTACAGAGGCAGAAAACATGGTCAGTCTCCCCAGGACATAAATCCTTTCTCTCTGATAAACTCAGAGACCATTCCACATAAGCTAATAGTGACTGGCAGGGGATAAGCCATTCCAGGTTAGATGAGAACCAAGCACTTTCTTTTTACTGGCATGTAAAATAACTATTGAAATCCTGAAGTCAGTTGTGAAAATGCCAGGGATTTTTTTGAAACCAGGATAAAGCCCTCGGGGATTTGTGGCAAGAAATGATTCTACGCTGGTCAGTGAAATGCCCTGAAAACACTCAGTGGTCTTCTACATGTGTATTTTCCGTTTGTCTATGAGCAGAATATTTCATAAAAAGCTAAACCAGAAATATCTCTGCCATTTATTGCCATATGAAATAATGCTATGGAATGTGAAACCACCAGAGGTTTCTGAGAACTCAGGGTCCAACCAAGCTGTTACTTGTGATTTGAAGTTCGTAATCAGGTAGATTTCTAAGGTGATCTCTTTTAGTGTAATTCTGTTTTCCTTCATTTAATTCTTTATGCCTAAGGACAGGAAGGCACAATTTCTCTCATTTTTGGATACTGATGTAATTATTCAGCTGCAATTACAGGCAGTGAGCTAGATTCAGGAAAAGAGAAGACAGTTGGTGTTTGTAGGAAATCGCTTATCTTAAGTGTAACTTTCAGAAATGGACAACTTTTTGTTTTAAAAAGAGCTGTAGAAGAGTATTGAAACGCAGTCAGATAAATCAGTGGTACTTCCATGCCATCGCTTTCTGTTGTCACTAGCTGCAAAAACACCTATATTTCTTTCCTCTCGTTCTGTTCTTCATTCTCTGCCACATCTTTCCAACTTACAGTCTCGCAGACGCACTTTTTCTTTCTCGCACAGAGATGTACTGACTTTAAGTTTTCCAACTTTAAATTGATTAGAACACATTAATTTTTAAATAAGTGTCACATATCCTTAACCAAGCACTAAAAGGTTGAGAAGGCTTCATGGTGTAAAGTCTGATCCAAAAGTCAGTGAGAAGAATTTTAAAAATGTGGGCTGCCCTTCATTAGCCCTCATGATATCTCTTGACAGGCAATGTGCGCGTTCGTTGCCATGCCAGGCCAGGCCAAGACCAGCTGCCATGCACCATTTACCCTCTGTCAGCAGCTTCAGTCAGAGCCTGGGCAATACTGTACACACGAGTCTGTCATGCGTCAGCATCAATTAGGCTCAGTTTGCTGCGCTTGGGAAAAGCAACAGCCCTACTATTAACCATTTTTCTTCTCCCCCCCCGATCCCGATTTGAGTCTCCAAGTAAACTGTTTGATTTGGCGGAAGTGTTTTCATAACAGTTCTTGCAAATAATAATTGCAGTTTGTTTCAAAATAAGTCACTAATTCAGATGAGTTTATTTTACTGCAAGAAACTGGATTTATTGGTGCTGTTGTTTAAATGGGGAGGTTTGAGGCTGGCTGCGCTCTTACAACCATTCTAATTTTCCCTTTCGGTTGCTATGAATAAGTGTTGATGTCTGCCTGTCTGTGTGCATATATAGAGACACATCCACATGCACACACAGACTATAGTAGTAAGCTTTAAACTTATTGTAAGGGCAGGCGACTAAAATATGTCATTAAAACTATATTTTCAGACCTTCTTGTATTATATACTCAACGTGTTTTCGATTTTTCAACTGTAGATATGCCTTTGCATCGTTGTGTTTCTGGATATTGTTGTTTGAAGAGCAGGGCTAAAATTTACCCAACTTTGTGAGAAACCAACATGTGTGGTCATGCCTAAATTTGACTCACTATTTTGTGGCTTTTCGCCGCGATTATGGAGGGGGTGGGGAGCAAGACGACCACCCATGGTGTGTTCTCGTCAAGCCGTGCGGTGAGCAAATGAGTTCGCTGATGTGCAATGAGTGTTAAGAGAACAACCTCTTCTGGCAGAGTTTTCAAGCACTTTCCTCCTCCCCCCCCTCCCCAAATTACAGCTTCTTCCTCCATATAAGTATAGAACACCCATGACTATTTATGTCATAAAAGAGCTACTGTGTACTTTAATGGATAGTTAAAGACATTTTCACAGGTCTGTATCCACATGGGATTTATAGAGACTTATAGGCCTGGTCAGTTTGTAAAATCATGATAGCCCAAGAGACTGTTGTCAGATGTTGGTAACAAGAAGTGTTTGAAAGGAATCAAAACAATATAAATCCTGTGAGATCTGTGGCAGCAGGATGGGTTCTAATGGAGAGGAAGACAAGGGTCGACCACCACACAAGAGAACAAGGAGAAGAAAGTGTTTTTTCTCTTTCAAGCTTGCAGCACCAGCAGGGATAAGCAGGTTTCTAAAAAGAATCTCATCAGTGGATCAATCCAGTGTAACAGATGGAGTGCACAGATATTGTCTATCAGATTTACATCGCATGTGGCAAACAAATACATTGATGCAACTGTTAGCAGCAAAACTTTTCCTTTTTTTAACATCATAATTACCACAAGTTGAAAAGAGCTGTGGGTTAATGATTTCCTAACAATAACTATAGGAGGTTTGGTGGAAAGAAACTTCCCCAAGGAATACATTAGCAGGAGATGTAAAGTCACTGAGCATCTTGAATGGAAGAGTTTAGATCTGCAGAGAAACTGCTTATAGCGATGCATTTTGAAAAGTCGAAATTTTCCTAGGAGAGAGAGAGAGAGAGACTGGACTGGATCTTCATCACAATAATTGGCAGGTTTACACCACAGACAGCGGAGACAAACCCATCCATACCAGCTTGAAGTTTTGGGCTTTGTTGCCTTTATAAAAACATCTGCAAGGGAAAGATTTGGAAGGGCTGAGAATGGTCCAGTGTGCGTGCACAGTTACAGACATAAGGGGCAAGGTGTGAGGCTATGTATTAATTTCCTAGCATTATTGATATTGCTGTTATTAATTAGATGTTCATTTTGTTAAGTCTAAATGCAAATAGCAAAGTTTGGATACAATATCATAGACTCATAGAATGGTTTGGGTTGGAAGGGACCTTTTAAAGATCGTCTAGTCCAACCTCCAAATACATAACGGGTGTCTCAGCATCTTGTGCATTGTTTCATTAATTCTGTAACAGAGAGAAAGAAAGTGAAGTGATAGCTCTGGAGATGGGCTAGACCTAAACAAACCAAGTGGGTAATAGGATGGGTTGGTTCTGTAAACTAACGGGAAAAGGATCAGCCAGATCTGAAGGCACAGCGCAGCTGCCCAGACACACGTACGAATCTGTGGCTGTTTGAGGTGACACAGGGCATCTCCCATCTTTCTGCTACTTCAAAGGGATGCAGGTCTCCCATAGATCCTTTATGCGTATGGCAGACCCCATGAGAATGTCTTGAATAAAACTGTCTCTCACGTGGCTATAGGGACCAGAGCAAATAAATCAAGCCCTGGATCTTGTCAAAATGGATGTGTTGGACTAAGGTTGCCTGCAGAGGCTGTAGTGTCTCCGTCCATGGACATGTTCAAAACCCAACTGGACACAGTCCTGGGAAACCTACTGTAGGTGACCCTGCTTGAGCAGGGAGGTTGGACTAGGTGATTTCAAGAGATCCCTTCCA
Source organism: Neomorphus geoffroyi (assembly GCA_033558235.1). Taxonomy (NCBI): domain Eukaryota; kingdom Metazoa; phylum Chordata; class Aves; order Cuculiformes; family Neomorphidae; genus Neomorphus; species Neomorphus geoffroyi. The sequence continues at coordinate 6,089,958 of JAUMJM010000016.1, read as the reverse complement.
ACAAGTTTCAACAAAGCAATGCAGAATGTATGTTCAATTCTTTGTCTTTCAAGTGTGCAGAAACAAGAAATTCCCAGATTCCCGAAAGTTTAAGAGTCAGCAAAATATTGTCCAGAACTGTGGCATTTTAAGTGTCAGTTTTTTCTTAGAGCAATTTTTCACCAGTTTCTTTAGTTTTGTTTTTTAAACCTTTTGCAACATAGCAAGTACAGAGTGTGAGAAAACGTTGAGTCTATACTTAGGACATGTGACTCAGATGATGGTAAAGTGTTTTCAGTTCTAGACTGTTGTAGTTTCTTAGTAGCATACGTGAGACTTCTCCATCTTTCTGTGCCTCAGTTTTCCCGACTTAGCAAGGAAGCTATTTAAGGCAGGAAGTAACTTTTTATCCATTGTATAAAGCATGGTTAACCTCGTGAGACTGAAAGACCACAAATGCATGTCATTGATGAGGTTTGAAAGTGATTCTGGTCCAAAGAAACCAAATGTCCAACTGAAGCAATATCAGATCTACCTTGACCTTAGATATCATTCTGTATCTGGCTAATATTCTGATTCATACCATTTCTGGTCTTACTTACACTTTTGGCCACAAGAAAGGATTTTGCAGAAGTAAAGTGAAAAGTGAAAATGGTTGTGTATTATTTAAAACAACAGTACATTATAATGACTTTTTCTTTGCATTTTTCACATTTATGATGTTAGTATTTTTTAACTCATGCTCTAAGCGTACTGTATTTGTTCAGATAAAAATTGCCTTCTGAATCAGCTCCTATTCAAAGCCTCCCACCTCAGTGCAATTTTTCATTTTAGCCTCCTCTTCAATTCCAAGAATTCTAAAACAAAAGGCCAAAATAACGTTTACACCCTTCTTTTCTTCAAAATACCTCTTTTCCTTCTGGACCTACTTTCTTTGCACAGTGACCCTGTAATTCTCGCTCTGCAGGAGCTTGGGTGCCTTTATATTATCATAACCAGCCTTTACATGTCTGCCTAGCTACTGAATAACCTCACTTCTGGGAAGAAATAACTGCATACCTATTCATGCCCCTCTTTATATGCTTATTAATTGAGCCCTGCCTTCCTTGTTTCTCCCAAAAGAATGGAAATTAGCAAAAGCCCTCTGAAAACCTCTTGAAGAATACTGGTGATCTGCCCTATTTCCTTCTGAGTTCCAAAGACTCCTTCCTATAGATCTGTAAAGTATGAGAGACCACTGGAGACAGGTACGTGTTCATCTGGTACTCAGCAGTTCTTGCTGTTAACATCATGTCACAGCCCTCAAAGCAGAAATGTACGGTGAGCATCTTGCACCTAAAAGTACACGTCTCTAATCACAAAGGTAAATGAAGATCTCTTTGGTTTGGATATAGTATGGGGTCTTTGACTTGTCATGGAGTGCTGCTCATTCAGGCCCTGACATGCCCACTCCCCTGTTAAGCATGACGTCAGGATAGCTTTAGTTTATGTAAATACTAACGAAGAACTCCATCTAAAGTACAGGCAAACTTGTATATAGAGGAAAGCAAAGTGATTCCTTCTTGAATAAAACATTCTTGAATATTACTGACAGGTTTTCAAAGAGTTGATTTTGTGGTTGTTCGGAAACTGGCTTTATGGAAACACGAGAATTAGTGATGAGGACTTTGGTTGGGATTCTTATTTATCTGCCTGAGAGAGCAAAAAATGCTTTGCTAGAGGCAGCATGCTTGGAGGGCTGAGGTGAGTTTGATAAACTGGGCAACTAGATGACAATGTCATTAGGCCCATAAATAAAAGAGTTTAAGAAAAATCAAAGTAATGAAAAGTTGGGTGTTGGCTGGAATTCACTAAAGGATGTAAAGCTGTCCGTGGTATTTTATGGATTACATGTACATATGTGTGTGTTAAAGGAGAGCCAGTAGGCTTAGCAGGAATTGGTTATTTGTACCAATTTAAATGGATTTGGACATATTAATGTAAATATTTGTTACAGAATCATAGGATGGTTTGAGTTGGAAGGGGCCTTGATGATCATCCAGTTTCAACCCCCCTGCCATGGGCAGCGACGCCTCCCAATGGATCAGGGGGCTCAAAGCCCCATCCAACCTGGCCTTGAACACCTCCAGGGAGGGGGCAGCCACGACTTCTATAGAATCATAGAAACAAATGGCATAGGAAAAAAATGAGGATATAAATTTAGCAAATAGATTTCTTTCTATAGAAGCTAGGGTGATTATGGGAGTGACACAGACTGATCTGACCAAAAGAGCTTTAGCATTTTCAGGTAGAGAATGCTGTTTCTGAAGTAAATTTTGGACGCAGTGTATCGCAGCCAGACATCTGCCTCCTGCACCTGCTTGCCTCAAATCAGATATTTAGTTACCCAGTAATAGTGCATCTGATTATTCTCAAGGGAAAAAAATACATATATGGAACAAAAGGCTACTTTGAGACTTGGTAAAGGTTTGGGTTAATGAGTAACCAAGGTACCATTTTGTATGCACTTTATTTTGAAATACCATTGAAATAGTAATATTAGGCTCCCTTTGTTCTCATAATCTTCGGTTTGAAATACAAATGGAATTTAAGATATTAGGTCAGTGGGTTTAGTTGAGAAAATAAAGCTTAAAGAAGTTGTTTAGCAGTTTTCTACTAATACATTAGCGTTATAGATAAAAAGCACGTGTACCTTTCCAACCCCCTTTTTGGGTCTGAAGCAAAGCATGGCTCAGCTGGAATTTAAGAGTGAGGCTATATTAGGAAGTATATGCCCCCAGTGGAACAGCTTTTTAACAATTTCCATCTTTGCAAACCTTAACCAGTTTGCTTTCAGGTCAGTTGTATAAAGTAGGAAATTCAGAGTTTTACGAACAGTCAAAGTGAGATTTAGAAAGCCTAACAAAATTACTCAAGATCTCAGAAAAGCCAGAGTCAACCTTGGAGTCCTGTAGCTCCTGGTCTCAAGTATTTAAAATAGGCATTTCATTTTTATAGCTTATTATTATTATAGATTATTAAGTTATAAGTGAAAAAGTATACAATAGTAAGACCAGGTCTATGTGAGCATCTTTACTTGTGTAATGACTGTGAACAGTAGGTTGTGTTTGTGTGATGGGAATAGAAATCCCATGATAAATGAAGCTGGAAAATAGCCTGAAATCTCACTGGAAGTGTTTAGGTAGAAAATTAATAACAATTAAAATTTGACAAAGCACAAGTGGCAAGTGAATTGCATTCCTTCTTCCTCAGTGAAGTTTTAGAGCAAATGTGAACACCTGATGCAGAAATGTTTGCCAGGTCATTGAGTTCAAGAGAAGGATCAGGAGACCAGACCTCTGGGAAGAGTGGGCTTGAATGCATTGTTATGTGTATTTTAATGACCTTCAAATAGCTTAAGCCTCTGTTCAGAACTGAAACTGCTATATAAATGAAACCGAGGGGGGGAAGTAGACAAGAAGGAAGAGTGGACACAATTTATCTTTAGTTCAGGACAACTTGTAAAAGGGAGCGTGGTCCAGTGCAGAGCCAGGAGGATCACGGGCTCCAATCTGTTCCAAGCCACCGACGCCATCTGACCCGGGCAGGTCACTTGACTTCCTTGGGCCTCTGTCAATCCAGCTGGAAAATTGGGTAACAAAAGCAGGACCTTGCTGAAAAGTGGATGCTCTGTCTGAGTTGAGCTGTCCTGGATAAACAAATTACAGAACATTGATAGATACCACAGTAAAACAAAAATGCATCTACAGAGTCAGAAAGGAAGAACGAGTGATGTGGGAAGGGTCCAGCTAACAATTCCGGCTGCTTGAAAAAAGCGATTTGTCTCCAAGTTCACAGGTGAAGTACGGAGCTCACAGGATGGACATAAAACTGATTTATGATGGAAATTAGAAAATCAGAAAGATAATGGTGTTTGGAGTCAATGCTGTGCAAGAGCTGTTTCTAATTGTCCAAGGAGGAAAATAATAAGGGTCTTTTATACCTTATGGTGAAAATTTAGGTGCTAAAAGGAGCATCCTGTAATTCATAACCATTTATCTGGATGGGGACCATCAGAGATTGCACATAATTCACTGGTTGTACTTTAGTGGTATATTTTAGAGCTTTAAGGGGACCCCTTTTGAAATAATATGGCTTTTAATTGATTTTCCTTTTTTAATTTCCATGAATTTTCAACTTAGTCTTGGATTCCAAGTCCTTCAGAAAAATGTCTTACAGAAGCTAACTGCATAGGCTTTGAACTTAAAGTTAATCCACAGGTTCAAATTTGGTTGGAGATGGAGCACTGTGTCAGAAAAAAGATAATATAGAACATATTTCAGATCCCTGTATAGGAAGAGTGTAAGCTACAGTGCCTTTTTCAGAATGTTTGGCAGTGTTGTGTACAAGAAGGATGTATTTCTTTCACTATTTAAAAGTGCTTTTTTCCAGTATGTGTAAAAATGTATGTGAATTCGATATGAAAAAAATGATGTTGATATTTTTAAGGAAAAAGTCTCTGGGTGTAGTCTAAAAAAAAGGTCTTTGGAAATAGGATTCAGAAAACTGAAATTCCTTTCTTGGCTCTGCTAATAGTTATTGAGTGCTTTGGCATGTCATTTCATGGATTTTTACCTCCATTTCCCTATCTGGAACATGGAAATGAGGTATTTACCTCTTTTGTGCAGAGCTGCTGCTGAAGAACGTCAAGTAAGAATTAGAGTCAAAGTAAGGCTTGTGTTGTTCATGTTTCATTGCGATAAACGAAGAAGCAATTTTATGTTATTATTTCATTGAGTTATTTATATTTTTGTTCCACTGACTGTTGTGGACGTGGAGAAGGAAAAGAGCAGCTGCATGTGTGCTCATTAACTGGAGAAGGACTTTGACTACCACACCAGCATACTTGACTTTTTCTGGCAAAGCTACGCATTAAGTGCAGTTCTGAAGGTCTTGAGACACCTGGTTCAGCAAGTATTCTGCCGTATTTTAAGACTTTAAACGCTACAAAACCACTGTTCCATAGTAGCTTTGGGATGTGTATAAAGTAGTTGTTCCTTGGCCCTTCTGATACGCAGGATGAGGCAGGGTTAGCTTGAAGACTCCAGGATGCTTAGAGAGCTTTTGAGCAGGATGAAGTACTGGATTCATCTTAATCACTGAGTCTTAGGGTGGCAGATAGTTTTGGAGGCATAAGTATTGAAAAGTCATTCTAATATTTAAAAGGAAAAATATTTCCAAGAACCTGAAGTGTGTGATTTTTAGGACATGTGTGCCAGAACCAGATGTGCAGAAAGCCATTAGTTTCCTGTCCTCATACTTAGTCTTGGCAAGGAAACTTTTCTTTAAAAGATGTGTTATTATGGCAGCAATGGAATTGCTTTGAGAACCATCCAAAAACAATCTCAAGAGCTGTACGGAAAAATGCTAACTTCTCTGGACACAATAAAACTGGTATTTTCTAATTCTACAACCATGTTAAGGCTTACCTGTCCTGTGGGCTGCTGTGTGCCGTGCTGCTGGGTTGACCTCTTTGTTTTGGTTGTCTGAGGAAGTGAGCACGTTTCCTGAAAATGCACTGCACTGTCAGACCACGGGGACAAAGAGGGAGTAAAAAGTCAGAGGCAATAACTGAACTGAGCTCTTAGATTTTAATATATTTATATATTTTTTTTTCTACTTTCAGTATTGTCTGTTCTTATTTCTTAGCCTCTGAATGCAGCAAGTTGTTAACTCGTTGTATGTGTGGTTAAGATTCTAAATACAAACAGGCAAAATGAGAAGCTGGTTTTGTGGTTTCAAGGCAGAGAGGTGTATTCAGTTAGCATCTCTGTTCTAGACTTCCCAAGTAATCCTGCCCAAATCACTCTGTCTCCGAGTTTTGCTTTTTCTCTGTAAGGACTTGGATAACAAATGCTTTCTCCAGCAGATGTTTGCCATCTCTCTTTTGGTTTTCAGCTGTCAAGGTCAGGAGTGGACTTTATCCAAGTATATTTTATGGTACCTAGGACAGTATTGCTTCTATCTCGTTTAAGCCTAGCTTCTAAATCTTGTAATAGTTCTGTTAGAGGAAAATGTCCTCTACTGGGAGAAAAGCTGTCCAAAGAGAGGCAAATACTGCCTTTGCCGGTGCACCTGGCAGTAACAATAGACAGTGAACCACAAAGAATGACATATCACAATTTGTGAATGAGCTATTCAAGATACTCTCTTGATTGTGTGGGGATTTGATACCTTTGTACCTTCTCGCATGGACAAGGATCGGTTTAGAATTGAACTTGGAACAGTTAAAGAGGCAACGATGAGGCTATTCTGTTGGCAAAACCTATTCTAATTTGCAGTCCTTTGTGTCCCTTCCTAATCACAGCCCATGCACAGCCTCTCCTATGCCAAATACACTGTACTTATTAGTATGTCACAAGGTACCATGGCCAGAGTAGCTGTCTACGAGCAGTCACAGCAGAGGTGTGCGGCGTGCCATACGGACATCGCAGTACGGTCGTGAGCGGTCCGTCTGCACTGAGGAGTGAAATAAATTACAGAAACTCAAGTTTTCAGCTTTGTTCATAAAAATCAGTTTTTGCACAACTAATTGTGAGCGGTGAGGAGCTGACCCTTCTGTTTGTTTCAGTCTGCTGAATTGCTGTAAGGTAAAATAACATCGATTACTAACCAGGCATTGCTCTTCTAGGATGTCGCGGTTGCAAATGGGGAGGGCAGGTGGTCCAGACAACTGCAAATGGAAAGGTGGCAGCAAGACAGTCCTCTGTTAAGAAGTGATGCAATTATGAAATGGTTTGAGGACCTCTGTATTAACCCATAAAGCAACAGACACTCTCAGAGGGAATTGCCTTCTCACTGACTTTTGCCTGCTGAGCTGTATTTTTCCCCCTCAGTAGAAGCGTCTCTCTAGCAATGCATTTCTGTACATTTCTCTCTGCGACGGCGAACCTTACCATCTGCTATCAGAAGAATAGTAGAAAGACTGAAATGAGATGAAGTGAAAAAAAAGGAAAGGTTTGCTGTTATTTCAAGGCACGGTAGTGATGGATCGAGACTGGAACTCGATCTGGAACTGGCAGTAATCAAACAAATTGGAGATGAGGACTTCTAGGGCAGCCTGAGAATATCAGCTTGTGCTGAAATGTGTTTTTTTCAGGTGTGGCCTTAGGGAGAGAAAGCTGAGGTTAGTCCTGCATTGGCATCGCCTTGAGTGATCCAGCTGCTGTGTCATGTGAGGGAGAGCTGCTGCCTGGCTCTTCCACAATGACTTTGTTTTCCTGGGCAGCGTTTCTGGCTGCTCTAAGCATCGACCCTGTGCTTTCTAGTGCAGAGCAGACAAATCAGATATTACTGAACTTGCATCCTAATTGAGGCAGCACTGATCTCATGAATGGGGAACCATTTGGGGTTGATAAAGTTTCATCAGAAAGATTTCATTCCTGTCTCTGGCACAGCAGTAGGGAGAGGCTTTAAGCTGGCCAAACCCAGTGTCTCTGTTTCTCATCCAGCTCAACGTGACAGTGACACTTGTTTTCCCATGGGAAGGATACCAAGGCCTTTGGCTAAAAATCATCCTGCGAGGCACGAGTGTGAAACTCCTCATGTGCTGATATGTGAAGTTGGCTGTTTGGCCCTTGGCCAGCCACGCACGTGAAGTTCCCTTTGAGAGGGCAGGATTTAAACGTGTGCTGGAGTTTAAGCGTGCGCTGAAATGCTTTGTAAATGCAAGTCTTTGTGACTAACAATACCGATGCGATAGGGTGATTTAAGATCATGGTCTCAGATATTTCTCAGAATGATTTGTCTTTCCTATTAAAAAAAATCTGGCTTCTGTGGATCTACACTTATCACAGTGCTATTTTAATGGAGTTTCTTTGTATTTATAGTAAAAGCATGGCTTGCGTGGCCTTAGGTTTTTATACGTCTTCTTGAAGGAAGAATGGGAAAAGGGAAGAAAAAATCTAATTTGAACACTGTATCTATTTAGGGGCTGAAAAGCAACTATTGCATTGCATAATAAGGCAAACTCACTCAAAAATACGAAGTTAATGATATGACTAGAAGCGGGTTAAAAAGTTGGTTATGGAAGCTGAGTTTTATAAATAAGAGTGAATTCTAAGCCGAGGTCTCTGAAATGCCAATTACAGTCACTTGAGTACATGGGGGCATGCTGAGCTTTTGCTGGGAGAGTTAATGAGCAATTTCATAACATGCTATATATCACTTTAAGAAGACATGATAAATTGCTACTAATGGTATTGTGTGTATAAATGGGAGCTGGTTTTGCTCTGCGTTTAGTTCTAGTGATTGGGTGGTACACCTGGAAAGACTTGTATTTTAATGGGGCCTTTTTAGCACTTTTGCACCTCGTATGTTCTGGATTATATATGATTGATGGCTTTGAATGTATGGGAAGGAAAGATATGTAGATCTTAATGCTTTTAAACCATTTGTTTTCCAGTCTCTGTAAAAGACTTCTCTGTTTTTCGGGTAATGGTTTATACTTCTCAAGTAAACAGAAAAATGGTTCTGGGACTTTGCCTATTAACACTATAAATCCAGTGGTTTTTAGAGGAGGGTCATTCGGTTTATAGTTCTCTTAAGAAAAGATAGCTACTTTCACAATAGCTATTAAAGACATGTAAGTAGGTGGCTTGGTAAAGGATAATTTCATGCCTGTAGTAGATAAAAAAATGAAATAAAATCAAAGTATGCTTTGCTTCCACTCTGGGCATTCTCCTTGTTCCCATTTCATATGGTGAATAAAATCTTTCTCCCCTGATTCACACCAATTTCTTCACAACCTCTCTGACTCCCCCCTCTCCTGCTGGACCCCATCGGTGCTTACTTTGCCCAAAGGGGTTGCTGTCGAGCAGCGTTAAAGCATCCTCCTCTCCCCCTCTAACGTAGGGAGAGCCAGATCCAAACTGGAAATCAAACCCAGGCTTCCCGTGTGGAAATATAGACGTTAACTGCGGGCTGGCCCGGCGGTCGTGCTTTCTCCGTGCTCTCCGCAGGGAGCCCGCATCCTTACGGCAACCTCGGGATGGGCAGCGGGGGCTCTTGGCTTGTTTCCCATTGGTGCCCTGATGCCGGGTTTCACTCTTGCTTGTTTTTAAGCTCCCGTACGTGCTTAAAGCCTTGTGAATCTCCTGCACATTTCTTGTGCGTGTGTAACTGGTTCTTCTGAAAGGAAAACTCCTAATGCCGGCCAGAGCCGTGAGCAGTGCTGAGGCGTTGGAAGCAAGCTTCTCCCACAGCTCTTTCCATGTGCCTCAGTCCCGGGGCCTTTTGCCCTTCAAATCCTTGGGCAGATTTTCAGCTGATGTTAGCGGGAGAAGTACAAACTAACTTTTCCTGCAACTTACGTTAGCACTGCAAGTGTGTTAACCCCTGCTACCCTGTGTTTTAATATATTGCTAATTACGGCTTGTTCCCTCCACCTTGTCACTTGTACCTGAATTCTTCAGTTTGTGTCTTTTTCAGACTTTGTTGATCCCCGGAATTATCTGTAAAGCTGTGCCTCCTCTTAGCTGGGTTGCTGGTTTCTGTTTCCAAAATGAAACACAGCAGCCAGTATGTCCTCTATCATTTCTGTTATGGGTTGCCCCAGGACTGGAAGTGCAGAGATGAGATGTAAAGATCCTGACACTTCCCTTCTCTGTCTTAAGTATTTCATGTATCTGTTGTTCAGGAGCTAGAATGATACTCTTCAGAATAATAAAGCGTAGCTTAGCCTACCTTTCTCAGTTTCATGTCCCTCTGTCTTTCATTGTCAGGTTGAAAGCTTAAATGGGAAAGGATTAAATGACTTTACAATGTTTTTGCTTTTTAAATGCTTGCTTGTTAAAATTAAATTGCTGAATGATTACACTAAAGTACTTTGGACCTTCCTTCCATACCTCCTTATTTTTAGCTTCCATTCTTTGCAGGTATTTAATAAAACCCAAAGAGACATGAGACCCCTGAGTGCAAGGCACAGTGGGACGGGGTCACAGGGGCTGGAAGGTGCCCAGCTGGTGCCATCAGAAGTTATGTGCCCATGCAGCTTTGTAAATTCATAGAATCATTAATGGTGGAGAAGACCTCTAAGATCATCCAGTCCAACCACCAGACCACCACATGAACTAAACCATGTCCTGAAGTGCCATGTCTACACGTATTTTTGATGCTTCCAGGGATGGGGACTCTACCACTTCCCTGGGAGTGGCCTGATCATGACCTGATTACACTGCACAAGACCACTGCAAGAGTAAGTCCCTGTTCCTAATACTTAACATCCGTGGCAAGAGAGAGAAATCTCTGTGTCAGAGCAGAGAGCCAAGCCCAGTTCTCCAGAATTCAGAAGTAGTGCTGGAAACACAAGACCAGCTTTTCTGGTGTCAAAGGGAAGCTACATTTTCTGCTGACTTGGGAAATTATTTGTTGAAAAAATATTTTAAGCTAACATAAGTGTATAAAGTGTGTATTAATTAAAAGAAACGTAAGTTACTAAACCACTGGAGTAACATATGTAGGTATTGTATTCTACAATTCTTTTTCTTTCCTCTCTGATTTTTATATTTAAAACACGATGCTTCTACCTGCTTGGGTTTAATTGCAAAGCATAGATGTCCAATTCAGCTTTATACTCTAATGAAAAACAATTAAATGCTAGGAGAAATGCAAAAGAGGAAATAACTTTTGTAGCTTGATAGCTTACATTTACTATAACAATTGATTATTGATAGTGCTTTGGAAATAAAAGGCAAATTTACTACAATTTTGCTTTAAAGTTGAGATATTCCTGTTGTGTAAGGCAGCACAGCTAGGATTTCTCTGGTATATCCTTTTTTCATGTTTCTTACAATGCTGATTCAATGTTTTTCTGTGAATTAAATGGTGCCAGTATCATCCCAACTTAAGGGTAGTCATGACTGATGGAATGCACCGTTATGGTTTTGCTGTCTTATGTGTATCTGTTTGTTCCCTGTAACTCCTACAGCAAGGAATCTGTGTTTGTAGTAATTATTATACTTGTATTGCATTGCTTCTTATCTTTTTCATACTTGAGAGCACGTTAGCATCACTTGCAAGGAATCATGTCTTGAAACCTTGGGAGCCTAAATACTTTGAATCTGAATATAATGAAGGAAAGGAAGAAACCTAGGTTTGTTGGGTTGTGTGTTTGGGTTGTACTTTCAGCCTCCTCAGTCAGGCAGACAATAGCTACCAGGTTCTGTTTGTAATATACACAGGGATCATTGCAAAACAAAAAAATTGCTACACTGCAAACTTGCAAAAAAAATAGCTGCAGACTACTCTTGACTGAGGAAAAAAAATGTTCCCCACCCCTCCTGGTGTGCAAAAAGATTCCTTTCATGGGAAGCAATAGAAACTTGAAGGGACAAATAGCCCAGTTATCGTCTCTTGGGCCGTTTGGGACTTTGTTTGTGAGAGAAGGAGGGTTTGAGAGCACTGGATGAATTATTCTTTATTTAATGAAAATTATTGCAGAAAGGTAGATTAAATGTAGTTAAATATTTTTGTTGACTGAGTAAAAGCAGGATGGAAGTGCCTTTGAACAGCCTAAACTCTCTAAATATAAATGTAAATGACATGTCAAGTGTCTCATACATGGTGCCGTCAGATTCAACAATGTGGCCTCATTATGTGTTATCCTGCACTTCAGTCCTCCTTGTGGACTTTGAGTGCAAAACTTATTTTATATCCTTCCCCAAAGTATTTTGAGACAAATGTACTTGCTTTTATTCAGGATAATGTATCTAATTTATCCCGTATTTAGGCAGAATGTCTTATCCACATTTGGCAATTTTGCTCATGGTCAGGGATATTGTTGTTCTTTATTTTATCTCAGATAGGGTTTGGGCCCAGTATGGTCATTGCCTGGACAGGATTCCGTAGGCTCACTTGAGCATCCTTTGCCTGCACAACAAATTTGTTCAGGGTAAGAAATCCTCATGTGGAAATTAGGATAAAGATAATCTGTGTGGTGTTGAACCCCAACCTCGTGAGTCCAGAAGAGAGGGGGAAGTGTGTAACGAGGGCTGTGAGACGTCTGACTGGTGTTTGCTCAGAGCACAGCAGAGTGGGCTGCGGGAGGTCACATAAAACCAATCCGGAGTGACCTCCCAGTGTCAGGTTGCACATTGTCTATAAAAGCCAGGAACTGAGTCCAGCTCTCCTAAGTGTCTCAGCTGCTCTGAGTAAATCAGTTATTTCTTCCGTAATACATTTAAACACGTACTCTGTACCACAGTTAAGCACAGTGAAAAATCTTACCTCTTTTAAAAAAATAAAAAAAACCTAGGATTTAGCTTAGGGAAGGGGGAAGAAGCAAGACAGACAACTTGCGATCCAGCCCTCATATGATAGTTGCCCCAGGCAATTTTGTTATGTCCATGGAAGCATATGATATTCATTGCATGGACCCATCATTAATGCTGACTCTCTGGGAACCTGTCTTATGTTGTTTCCACTTGGGGCAGGTTAGCTAGAAAATTGATCCGATTTTATTAAAGAGTCATTTTCTTTGCTGTCTGGCAGTGGTCTCTGAAAAGATGTTTTGTCTTTTTAACACTCGGTGATTGCTCTAATAGGATCTCAGAAGGCTGATGCCCAAATTGAGTTCCACACACAAAACTACTTTGTGGTTAAGTTTTTGGCTCCCGGCACGGTCAGTTTGAAATAGAGCTCAAAGGATCCTTCCCCATTTATGCTGCAGGTGAACCCATTGTTTCTATTCACATCTCTTTAATTAAAAATAGAATACAGTTACAGAGGGTTAATTATCCACCTTTTTTTTACACACATTTAACTATAAACAAATGGTGATACTTAGAGTATAGGTCATGATTTCTCACAGTCGACCCCTTTGCTTCATCTTTGATGCAGTAAATACTCTCTTATTCTCAGGTCTTCCTCTCCCTGCATGGAATCTGTCTTCCATCCAGACAGAACAAATTTTGAACAAAAATACAAAAAATCCCAACCTCCCATCTCTCGTCTGGTTTGGGGGAGCGAGGCCAGTGTGTAATAAAGAAGCAACTTTATTTTGCTTAAAGGTTTTTTTGAAAATTCCCACTTAGCTGCCTATTGATCAAAGGATCGTGGTTTAGTCAGTCTGATGGCTTAGAGGGATAAGATCTGTGAGAAAGAATCTTGCCTTTGCCTGACTTTATTGTAAAGGCAGTAGGGGATTCCTTCTAGTGGTTTAAAATATATATATGTGTGTGTGTAAAATTTATCTTTTGGAGAAGTGATGGTGAGAGACTGATTTTAGGACAGAACAAGTAGAGACGGAGATGGTAAAAACATCCTCAGAACATGTTTCTTTAAAATTATCTGCCAACAAAGCTTTGTGACAGGAACCTGATATTCCCCAAAGCCCAGCAGCTGAGGCCAGGTGTTCGTTAGTGATATGAGCAGAAGCCACCATCAATTGGGGTGAAGTCAGGATGGAACCCAGTGTGAGAGCTCTGTAAGGGTGTGAGGTGGGGTTGTGTGAAAGCTCTGGTCCAGGAGGAACACTTGCAGCCTGTAGCTGTTGGTCTTGGTGGTATAGAGCTGCCCAGGATACTGTGTGAAGTGAATTGACAGGATGCTCCGTGCCTGTTACCAACGTGCTGAGTGAAGGAAGGGGGTGATGGGCTGAGGAAGAAGCCTTGACATGTTCTTCCAGTCCCCCTTTGGACCTACAGTAGATTGATAAATGAAAAACAAGACAAGAGAAAAGTAAAGATTCTATTCCTTAACACAGATGCCCTTACACGCACTGAGTTCTCTTTTAGGTTGACAAGAATTAACAGTTTGGGCCCCCAATTGCAAAGCACTGTGCTGAGCTGTGGCTTATGGGCTACCTTAAATGCAGACTACATTATTTTAAAATTTAATAAAGTAACTACATGTAAATAAGAATCAATCACATTTCTAGCTTCAAATTTTGCGCCAGTTGAATTTTTGATAAATAAAGGCAGCATCTTGATTTTAAGAAACTTCGATGAGAAATGCTCTTAGAACTGTCTTTTCTGCCCAAATTTAATTTATAATACATAGTGCTTGGGATGTGGCAGAGATCTTGCGTCTTATAAAGGCTGAATGAGACCCTACATGCCTTTCTCCCAGTCTTAAGTTTCTACATGGCATTTCTGAACAAATGAATTTGTAAAAGTGATGGGCACGCCAGTGTGTCTCCCTGAGTCCTACCTCCCTTTTCTTGGGGGCTGCAGAAGGAGACTGGGTTTAAGCAGAGCGCAGAATGGCATGGAGACCGTGCTCAGCTTTAGCAAACCAGGCTCAGAGGAAGCTCTGGCTGCAGCTTCCCAAGGGACTGCGCTGAAGTTATTCTGAAATGTAAAATTATGGTTGAACCTGCTTTATAATAACTGTGTCCTGAAATAATTTGAACAGATGCTGTTTTAAAGAGTTGAACGGTATAATTTGTATTTACCGTGGAAGTTTTTCCCCACTTGCAAATTATTCTAAATGGTTCCCAGGTTGCAGGACACATTGGTGATGTTATTTTCTTGTTTTGTTTTGCTTGCTGTCCCAAAGCGTAGAACATGCACATTACCTCCCATCATTCAAGATCTGTCTCAAGGTCTTTAGCTGAATTCCCATCTTTGGTTGGCTGATATTTTTTGTTTTATTCTGGTTTTAAGGATAAGGAAATCTAAATGTACGTGGGTATTATAATCACAGTCTGTTTGTCCTCTCTGTCTACCACCTCCCTTTCACCCTTCCATTATTTTTGATCTGCCCTGTGAAAGAGCCAAGCATTTTACTTGCCCTTGAGCATGTAGCATGCACTCACAGCAAAGGCATCGGAATGATCCTGTGGAGATCCTCTCTGTGACTTCTCTTTTACAGTCCTGTCTGCACTCACAAAATATGGCCAGAGATGGAAAATTGCAGCACCGAGGTGGCGGCCTACAGCTTCCGTGTGGTACGGAGCTGGCTGCAGCCGGCTATAAAATATGATCCTTGTGTTTCAGATGATCCTCCTTCCCTCTTCCTCTTTTGTCAGTTCACTTGAAAATATGAATTTCTATGCATCAAGACAGTGCGATGCTATAGGTAAGGCTTCCAGTCAATCTTATGCCCCAGTCAGTACCAGAATTTTAGCTTTATATTCCTCTAGGCATGCAGCTCACCGTGCAGCATTATTTTCCCACTGCAGTTATCCATTAGCTTAAGACTTTCATAACCCAGGAGGACACCTAAATCCCTCTTCAATCATTATGCCTCTGAACACTTTCCCCTAATGTTTTGGCTTTCCTTCGGAATCTTTTGTCTTACACTTTTTATCCTTCATTTACCTGCATTGAATTGCATTTGCCATCGTATAAGAATTTTCCTGAAGTACTCTAACCCTGTTTATTCTTGCTGGTTAAGGTGATACCATGTGGGGAGATGGAAAGGTATGTGCTGTACTCCTCAGCCATCTGTCAGACGCGGAGAATACTGAACTCGGTGCACCTCAGCTTTCTGACTGTCCCTCCGTGCAAAAATACAAAGCGTGCAGGGATCCCCCAAAGGTTTGGTGTCTAAATGCTGCTGAGTCACATGCTCCTTCGGTTTCGCTTCCTGCCACCACAGACTGTCTCACTCCTTAGCGAAGGAGAGGATTGCTGCTGCAGGAACCAGCCTGAACCACGCTGACAGACCCAACGAGAGAGCAAAATAGCGAGGGTAGAGCCAGCAGGGCACCGCGCGCAGCTGCGCCCACTGGGCTCTGCCTGGGCTCTCTGGCAGAGGTGTTGACCTGAAAACACTTTCAGAAATGGTCCTTAAAGTCATGTGGATTTGCTTATGCAGAATCTTTTTTTAAAACAACAAAACAGTTTGTGCTGTCTGCAGGATTCATGGGAGCCAGCTATTTCAGAGTGTTGTTTACTTTTATGATGTTTATCTTTCGCCCACTGGTGGGTGTGAACATCACTGGTTTTACAGTGTGCAAAGCAACGACCTAGGACTATTTTTACATCAGCCTTTTTTGGCCATTTTACTTTACACAAACATTTCTGTTAAGGATCCCTCAGAGTTATAAAAACAATGCAGCACAATCTGATGCTTCACAGTTAAGAAGAGGAAATTAAAACACCCCATGGTTTTCATTTTAGAATTAAGAACTATGTGAAGTAAGTAGTGAATACAGCTATTTAAGACATAAAGCATGAATTATTTCAGGTATTTCATGACTGATGAGGCAATGTAAAAATAGAATAAATCTGGCATTTTGGATCAGAGGTGAATTAAATGAAAACCTAATAATTTAGAGTAGCTTACTCATCTCCCTGTAAGTGTGGGTATTACTTGACATGTACTATGCATGTATCATCCTTTTCCTATGATTTATTTTTAATTGTTGAGCTTGAAATTATTTTCTCCTTCCTCTCCCCTTAGCCAGGTGAGAGTTCCTGTTCACTATAATTCAGGGATAAAGGTGCTTTACATGGCCAGTACTTAAAATACTTTTACAGCTATAACTTTATTTTCTTAGGAGAGTGGGATTTTGTTAGTGATTATTTTGCTTTATTAAAGGTAAATTGATACATGAAGAAGTTATTTGCTGTCTGACCCTTTATTTGAAGTGTATATGACTATGAGGTTATTAAATATACAGGTGTCCTAAGAAAGTGAAATTCTGTCCATCGTTAGCTGAAGTGAATTTGCCTCTGACCTGCAGAGTAGAAAGGCAGAATCAAGTTCTTTGTCTGGTGGAGCATTAGCAGCCATCCTTGAGATTGCAAAGATGTGCTTGCTGAGAGAAAGTTCCTTGTGTATTATGCTGTTTACCTAAGGGTTATATTCAAGACACTCTCTAAACAGCAAGGCTGATTATTGAAAAATGCCTTATAGTAACTTCCAGCCTCAGTTGATCGATATTAGTGCGCAGCTTTACATGGGAGGGAGGGAGCTATTTAAACACTGAGAGCCTCCGGGATAACCACGAATGAAAAAATAATGCCTAACAAATATGTTGAAGGGTTCAAGAGGGAAGAATGTCTTGTCTCCGTGCAGGGGTGGCGGGGGGGGAATTGTTAAATTGCAACAGAAATGCCATTTGAATTCACTGTTAATAAAGTGAAGGTGGGTTTTCCCCTAGGCCAAAAAGAGGGGGGGGGAGGAAAGCAAACCCAACAAACTGTAGTGCTGTTTAATGTAGAGAGAAACTAAGAGATATTTTCACACATCCTCCCATAGAAAGCTTATCTTCATTGCAAGTCTCTGAGACGTTCTTAGTCCATGGCTCTGTACTAAGCTCCAAACTTGTAGCTCTGGGCTCCCAGCTCAGACTCATTCCCCCTCCCAGAGCAAGCAAAATTCAAAGATACTGATTACTATGCTAGGAACACCAGAAAAGGAAAACCTCACTTCCTTCAACATCTTAGAACATGTAGGATTGTGGAGTGGAAGAGTCTTAGCATCTGAAAATGATGGGGTCTTCCCCCTCATGAATATGCAATAAATAAAAGCTAAATATTTCAGAGTTTTCTGTTGTTTTGTAGAATTTTGCCAACATTCAAATGATCCGCAGCATTTTAGATGCCCTGATGGAGAAGATGGGAATTGTTCTGATTTTTAGTAGTAATGTGAAGAGTGGAAAGGAAAGCAACAGTGCTGCAAAAGAGACTTCTTCCTCTCTTCTTCACAGAAATTAAAAATTAAAGATTCATGGGAGTCTTGGGGCAGATGATATCCTAAGAAACTGGAAGTTAGGAGAGATAGGAGAGACCTTAGAGCAACCTTCCAGTACTTAAAGGGGGCCTACAGGAAACCTGGGGAGGGGCTCTTTATCAGGGAGTGCAGGGACAGGATGAGGGGAGCAGTTTTAAGCTGAAAGAGGGGAGATTTAGGTTAGATTTCAGGAAAAAATTATATACTGTGAGGGTGGGGAGGCCCTGGCACAGGTTGCCCAGAGAAGTCGTGGATGTCCTATCCCTGGAGGTGTTCAAGGTCAGGTTCGATGGGGCCTTTAGCAGCCTCGTCTGATGGGAGGTGTCCCTGTCCGTGGCAGGGAGGTTGGAACTGGATGAACTTCGAGGTTCCTTCCCACCCAAACCATCCTGTGATTCTATTATATCTTTGTCACTAATTTTTTCTCACTGTTGTGAGAAGCCATGTCTCCATTCACTGTCTGTAGACAATGAGTCTGCTGTTTTGTCATTTCATAATGAAACCATCAGGCTCTAGTGTCGCATTCGCATGGTGGTTGGCAGGGTAGAGGAGGACCCAGGGGGAACTGATGGGAAAAGCCTGGCAGGATGGCAATGGGGGAAGGGAAGAAATGGGATTGTATCATGGTAAACGGGAAATAGGTTGATCTTTTTGGCAGAACAAGATAGAAGATGAAGACATAGTTTCTGATGAAGGAACATGGACACACTGAAAGATCTTCGGTCGCTTGGTTTGAAAATTGCAACGCACTTGTAAAGCCTAGTGGTGAAAAATCTTTTCTGATGTGTGTGATTAAAATGATGTCGACAGGGGAGACTTCTACTACAGAGCCAAATAGGTTGGAATCGGGATAGATTTCTTTAGTAGGTCAACTGGTGTTACCTTTCAAAATTTAAATAGTTTTGGTGTACTCAGCATCCTGATGTTTGGCACGGGAGCAACTGAACTTCCATCATTGCTGAGGTTGAGATTAGAAAGTAATCAGCGTGTAACTCACTGTTGCTTGAACTCTTCTCTGCTTTGTTTCAGCTGTGTTTGTGACTGATGGACGATTGCTGGGAAAGATGCGATGACTCTTCATATGAATGTTTCTTAAATATAATTCCTGTGTAATTCTGCTTACCATGGCATGCAGAAACTCTGCAGTTCTGTAGGAAAGGTGGAGCTCTAAGAACGATCATGGAAATGCTTTGCAGTATAGAATACTGGTTTTTCTTCAGTTGAGTTAGGAACGTGATTGTTGTACCATGATGCAGAAGGGATTCTGCAGGGCCTGGGAAGGGGTGGATTCCTTTCCCCCTGGCTTGAGAAAAATATTTTAGGAAGTCTCACAACTGCAGCAAAGGGCTGTAATTTTGCTTTGTGAGTCATGGTGAGATACAGTCCCTGTGTGTCTTTTTGTCTGGGCACCTAATAAAGCTCAGGCCAAACCTGTTTATGGATGCAACGAAATGGCAGGAGCTTGTTTTTATACCATTGAGTCTGATGAATGCCACTTATAATCAACACCTCCACGAGGAACTGGCTTGTGTGCAGAAATGCTCTTTAATTGAAGGGTACACAACAGCAGCAAAATGCAGTCCCAGCATGTTTACCTCATGAAAGCCAGAACCATTACTGTTATAGAATATCAAATCCTTAAATGGATCATATTTATTTTGTGATTTCTATGATCATAGATATCTTTTGATGGGTTTTAAGATCATTTTCGTTTGAAAAAAGTGGAATATTGTCACTTTAGAATGAGATAATTAATTCTGTGAAGGGACCAGATGACAATTTTGGGAAGCGTTCCTGTCCTAGAGAACGTACAGGTCACCATGCTTTTCTGATGAGACAGAAAAATGACTTGCAAGAAGCTGTTAGGTTAATTACTCTTTAGAAAAGGGGGTTAATTCTAAGAAGTGTGCAGCGCTCTGTTGATAGAATGATGACTGCTGGCAGATTAAAACAACAAAAATGTTTTGGAAATGATCCCCCCTCCTTTTTTTAAACAAGACAACAAATTGGACTTGTGAATTTTGACAGTGACTTTTCAGCTGGCAAGATTCAAATCTACATCAAATGAGACTGCATTTCAATGTATCAGTTCAAACTAAAAATGAAGGAGCACTTTTAAAATTCAGTGATAGAGATCTAGGGGATGGTCACTTATTTGTTCTCACAGACTGTGACATGGAGCTTAGAGGATGCTTGCAGTCTGTTTTGCCTAGAGCACCTTATTTTCAAACCAAGCTGTATTCAGTTGGATCAGGAGCGCTGCCTATTTTTACTGCCCAGTGCTGTCAAATTTGTCTTCAGTCCTCTGTTTACTCAATTATTGTTGTCAACATTTTTGTCTAAACATTTTGGTTTGGGTTTTTTTTGGCAGAGCACAGTTTTTCCCCACCCCCCTTACCCCATAGCATCAGAGGCACACGGAATGCTTGCAGAACATGCTGTATGTGCACGCTGCACATCATGGCCAACATAGAGCTTATGGTCATCAATCATTCGATTGTTCTTTAAACACTGTTTTAACAAGCATCCGTTGTATAAATGGATCAGGTTATTGACCTTTGCCAGCAATTGCTTGCTACATGTCATCATGGCTTAATGACATTATCAAGGAACATATTCTGTATTGTAGATACTTTAAAGGGTTCGTGCATTGTCTCTCACTAGGACACATGGCTGGCTGAAGTATCTTGAATTAGAAAGTTATTTGATGCCATTATGGAAATATGCAGAGCATTTCCAGCTACTTATAGAATAAGAGAGTGAAATACTTCCTTTTCTACAAAAGCAAAGCGCAGGAAGAAGAGTTATTTGTCATATTGGAATACTTGCTTAGAAATCCTGCTTCTTTCTTCTTTACAGTTTAATCTTGTACCTAGAATAGTGTGGTGGAGTCCTCTGAATATCCTGTAAAAATTGTTTGACTGGTCTGCGGGGCTCCAGCTGCAACTCCTCCATTTCTAGGAATACTATAGATCTAATTGGCACTATTAAATCATTACAGCAAATAATAGATGGAACTTCTGACTAAATCAACTATGTTTTTAATGAAGATAAGAGTTTTTAAATTAGAATGGATACAGCGTTCTTTATTTATTTGTATGGGATGGCAAGGTTGTTAACTGGAATGGCTGATTCAATTTAGATGAGGGAAAGTAGCCAGTATTCTATAAATTTTTTCTTCTGGTTAAAATTTAAGGTAGTACTGACTTTTCAGATCTCAAATTGTGCAGTTAAGCTGTTCTGATGACTATTTGTAAGTTTTTCCAGTGTACAGATCTACTGTGTTTTCTGTGACTCCTCACGTCACAATCTTAAAGTTGACTTTCTATTCACAGGAAAATACCCAAGTCACACACATGACACAGTCTTAGAATCCTACTTTTTCCTTGCTTGTTGCATTAAAATTTGGACTCTGAATGAATCAGAGAGAGTGTTCTTAAAAGCTTTAAAATGAGTATTAATAAATCTTAATGCCATAGCTAGAAAACAATTGAGTAGCGTTACTTTCACTTAGAGACTCTTAGAAGCATCGGTAGCCGGCAGAATAGACATGGCCAAAATGCAGATGTTACCCTGTTGTTCTGCAGTCATTCCTCTTTTGATCCACAGACTTGTTTTGTACAATATAAAGATCTTACTCCATTACATATTAGGCTTAGTCTTTCCTTTTCTCCTACTGGTTGAGATCCTGTTCTTCAGTATTGCACATTTCTCTCCTTCCATTGTGCTTTGCTGAGTAATAGACCCCAGTTGGTTCATTAACTTTTGTCTTATTTTCCTTTCCATTGCCATAGCAAAACGTCTTCCTCTGCCATTTAATTTTAATGGTGCTTATTACCAAGTTTTCCTGACGCTTAATTAAGTTTTCCAGGAAAAGTTGGAATATAAAGCACAAGGATTTGTCTTGAAGAAAAGTAGTATCAAGGTCAGAAGCAGTGAATTTTTAGCTTTCTTTCTGGCTTTGTATGGCTTTAAGTTAGTTACATCCTTCTTTTGTCAGGGTAATAAGAGTTTTTACTCCTGGGAATACTGTGGAGATCTCTGTAGTAATAGCAACTCCACGTTTTCATAGGTTTTGAGATCTGGAAGGGAAACAATAATTATTTGTCCAGGTGTTCTGCATTGAAGCTGCAGAAATTCAGCAGTTAAATCTGAAACAGAGAAAGTATTCCTTCCGCACAACTGTAAACCAGGTGTAACTTCAAGGGAGGAGGGGCAACAAGCACGTATAAAACTGGTGCAGGGGAGGAGAATCAGGACATAAAAGCACTATTCAAGAGTTTCTTCTGAGTAAATCTCCTCACAGCAGTCTCCATTCTTTTTGCCAGGGTTACATTTGATTGCTGGCTTTGACAGCTCACTGTTGGCAATAGGTTTCATAAATGTCTAATCCAGCTGGATTGTTCTGTCTTCACATTTCCTTCCTACATCAATAGTGTATACTATTACCAAGAAAAAAAAAAAGACAGAGAGAGAGAAAAAGCAAGTTGCTTCCATTATGGGATTTAAGATGAAACAGAAAATATAATCTTAATAATTAAAGCCATGAAGGCTGTGGTGGTGTTTTGTTTTGTTTTGGGGGCGGGGGGGAATGCAAAAGCTCACAAGGCATCCTTAACATTTTCGAGATAGATTCAGGGCTGTGATTTCAGCACCAAGACCTAACAAACATTGCATACAAAGTGCAGTAAATGCAGTATTCATAAATGTATATGCTCTTTGTGACTTCATGTCAGCAGGGTTCTGTAGACCCTCATTTGTATCAAATAAACTTCAAATGATAAAGAATACGTGCCAGCCAGGGACGAGCATCACTTTGAATTGTTCCTTGTGTATCATAGCTGAAATGGGAAACATGGCTGGCTTCCTCTTTGTCAAGAGTGAAAACCAGGCGTATTTTCTGTAATTATTACTGATAGTGTCAATTTAATAAATTATTCACTCACGTCAACAGGATTTACATTCTATTTGCTGATAGCTTGTGGGGGATAGTGTTTGTTTTAGGACGGTAAAACCTGACAGTTATGCAGTCTACATTGTAAATCCTTGTGTCACACCTGCACAGCAGAAGTGGAGACAAGTGCTGATAACTTGTTTCTTACAGTACCTTCCTCCTCCATCGTAGATGGTACCCACATGTGCCTGCGAGGTTATTACTTACCCATTCTGGTGCTGGACAGTTAGAAATTCGTCCAGCACAGAGGTTCGTGGTTGTGGCTGAGATTTCCGTGGGCTTCAGAAGAAATTATGATTGCGGGGTTTACCGATGGACAGAGGAAGTCAGATCAGAGATGTCAGGAGTATGATGAGGTGATGAGTTGTTTAGGCTCAGCTCCTCACAATCACGGCAACGTGGGAGAAAGTACAGAAATACTTCAGTAAAAATTTAACAAGTGAATGATATCTGAGCCGAGAAAGGAATTACTATGCTGATAGCAAAAGGGAGAAGTCAGACCATGAAGGGACTGGCTAAGGAAGAAAGGTAACTTTTGTTTCATGTACTGAACTGGGAAGAGGCAATGGCGTGACTAGAAAGAAAAACAAGACCAATATAATGCAAAAAAAATGTTATTTCTAGCAGTGTTCTGCATTACCGTAGCCATACATAAATTTTTGTCAAGGCTAAAGAAAAGGATGTAATGCTGTAAAAAAGGGTGAGAGCCTGGATTAGAGTTTTAGGAAGGTGAATGGATGGGATCAGTCTGTTTCCTATTGATGTCACACAGAAGGAATCAGACACCTTGCCCAAAAATGAGGTCTGAAAAAAGAGAGCTGAGTAAAATAAGATGTTGAGGCTGGGCGGAAAAGAGGATGGTTGTGTTGCATGTCATGAGAATAGACAGAGTGGAGACATGTTGGGGGAACAAGAAGCTTCTGTCTTGTGTGGGACTTGAAGGCTAAGCAGTGAGAGAGATGGGAGTGGAAATGGCAGTGTAGCAGAAAGGGAAATCTGTCACTTTATTGAAGAGTAGCTGAGTTTGTGCACGAGATTCTCCAGGAGTAAATCACTGCAACCCTATGGGGAGGAAGGGAACCGAAACCAGAACCTTACACAGCCCTCACAGAGCCGGCAGAGTCCTGGACACAAAGGGAGGAGGAGATTTCAAGAGGGCAAGTATGACCTGTTGTGTCAAAGGCACACATGAGCTCTCATCATCCACCAGGTCTTCGTGTGGGAAGCTTCCCTGTGCCTCCATGCATCCCTGTGTTAGGCAGAGGAGCTGCCAGTAGAAGGAAACCAACACTGGTTTGGGGTGAAATGGTTTTCAAAATGCTGCTTGCCTCCTACGTTGTCTCTAGGTTTGGGATAGTGGGTTTCTAAGAAGAATCCCCACATGCATCCAAGGTTGAAGTGATATTTTGGAGTTAAATGGGATTATTCTGATATTCTTATAAATTCTGCTGTAAGATGTCCCGATAACAGAAGCCAAGCATTATGTGGACCCTTGCTTGTTTCAATGGAATTCTAGTGGAAACATTATTTTCCCCTGTTTTACAAATAGAGTAAATAGGATAAAAGAAATGAAGTGGCTTGCCAAAAAACCAAATGAGATCTGTGGTCAGCTTGTAGTCCCTTGCTTGTAAGTCCTCTATTTTATTTCTTTGTAATTCAAAAGCGATTAAAGCAATAAAAAGAAATTAAATAAAACCCACTGTGTCTTTAGCAATTCCTTTGCTAAAACTTGTGATACGATATGATATGAAAGAGGCTGAGGATTTCCTCCTTGCTAATACATTAAAAACATACTAAATTTTTCTTCTTCCTTAAGTAGAAATAATATTTAATTGTCATTTAAACTGGTTCTTTAAAATCCCGTAGTTTTACCCACAATAATCCAAGAACATTTAATAAGTCTTAAAATATTCATAACACACAGAGATCATTACTCTTGAGACCTTTGTACAAAGCAGGGAAGTGGTTTAGACATATGGCAGAAACCTCTTCATTTCATATTTCTTGCTATGATTATATGAAAGAAAGTAAAATTCTCTGTTCTTTTCCCCGTTGCAATCTGCATTTGTTGTTTAATCTGTTGTGGGCCAAAGTCATCTCATACACATGTTCAGTGAAGAACATGGAGTTAATCAGGCTTGAATTTAGCTCAGTAAATATAAACACAATGCTGGTAAAATGCTTTGTGTTGCTTCAGTTTTCCGTACAGTATTTTAGATAACAAAAAAGAGGAAATAATTTATTTCTGTATCCCTTGTGATATTAAGAACCCAAACTGCGCTGCATGACAGATGCTGGTACCTAGTTTTTATATTATTGGTAATTATCTAAAACTGTTAATTGCTGTGGCATTAAGAAAAAAAAACCCAAACAATAGATATGCCCCGCATTGGAAAGGTATCATAAACACCAGAAACCTTTGTCAAAGTACTGACTGTTTGTAGACAGGATGAATAATTTTGTTTTAATTATATTTCAGTGTGATTGTCTAAAGTCAAGTGGAACCTCCATGGATTATATCTAAAATAAAGCTGTGGTTACAGTATATGGTCATAATGCCCAGATCTGTTGTGTCGAAACGACGGTATAATGAGTAGAAGTTAAAATGTCCTCTGCTTTCAAGTCATCATGGTTGTCATTTGATTAAATAATAGTGTATTCTGTTTGATGTCTTGGCTTTATTATTCAGAAGCACTTCAGTGTATGTGTCCTACCTTTGTATTATGTGCTCCTGGCAACCAGGTATCCATATAGGTTCTTATTTACACACCTGCGACGGATACACTGTGCGTTTAGCTTGTCTGTGCGCTGTTTGAATAGGGAATTTTAATTATTCCACTTAATTATGGTGCATTCACCAAAAAGAGGGAAATCATTGGTCAGGTACAAAAAGAAGCTGCGTAGTATTTGAAGGAATTTGATAATTTTGTTGTAGTTCGTAGCTTGGCAGGTGGTAATAATGCTATGCCAGCACTGTCAAAATATGAAAATTAAAGTGACGATGGGTTTTAATGAAATCCATTTGACAAATATAATTAAGGTGTTTTAATATGAAGCCCTGTAATAAAGACTACCGGTGGACTCCCTGAGGTCCTGACTAATTGTGTAGATTGCTTTTAAGCTTTGAATAGTTTTATTGGATAATGAACTGTTAAGAAGTGTTAGATCTTTCTTAAGCAGAATTTGGTTTGAAAAAGAAGAGGAGAGACAGGCCTGAGGTGTGGCATTTTAAACATAATTAGAAGAGAGATTTAAGTTAACATCTTTGATCTTGCTGTCAGTTTTTGATTAGAGCTGTAAATGCTTTAATCAAGTGCAGTGTAGTCATTACATTTCTAACTGTTTTTAAACTGCGAAATTACTGAGACACTGACATCGGTTTAACACTTCTTGAGAATTTCCAGCAAAGTTATGTTTGTAAACTGGGTGTTTGCATTAAAATGTCATCCTGCAATAATTTACCAATTCAGTAAATCATGGGATAATTATATTTGGTGCTCAAATAATGTGAAAATCCTTCATGAGATTAAACATAATGTCCTGTAGAGGAGAGTGTGCCACTTCAGATTTCATTTTTAAAAGAATTTCTAATATTGTTATTTCAATTAAAATAGTATTCAAACTAGTACTTGTAATGAAAATGAATAGTCAAGACACTAAGTGCATATTTGAATGCCTTGCATAGGAATACAATCCTTTTAATGATAGATATTGTATTTTGCCACTGTAGGTTCCTTCACATCCATTTTCAAAACAGGGAAATAGGCACAAGTAATTACCCGATGTACAGTAGTGGCTTAGCCAGTGATATAATTGTGTCCTCTTGAGTCCCTGTCTCGCAACATTAAAGACTGCTTGAAGAAATTTCAGAAAGATCAATTTTTTTTAATTTATTGGTTTTTACTGGCAACTGAAACAGCAATAAAATGTGAAAATGGCCATGGGCACGGGTATGTAACATCAGAGGATGGGTAGCTCGGTGGTACCTGCCCATAGGTGGCATGCCTTTCATTTCAAATACAGAACTCAGCAGTAGGGTCCTTTCCCAGAGCTGACGATGCGCCCCCTATGTTCCTGATCTTTGAGCATGGCAGAAAATCCAGATATTTGTCTCTTTACTGTGTTGGGCTAGGGGCTACTGGGCATACTGGTTTGCTCCTGATCGTCCTCTAGAACTACAGAAAAAAGCTACAGCAGAGAGAAATGTACTTAATTTGTTCTGTCTGCAGCATAGAAAACATTCCCACAGATAAATGTTAACAGTGGCCTGCCAGCAAGTCCTACAAAATTTTTAGTTACGTCCCACAGCAGATCACCTCATGTCTTTGGCAGCGTGTCATGGACTTGTACAACCATAGAATGGGTTGGGTTAGAAGGGACCTTAAAGCCCATCCAGTCCCACCCCCTGCCATGGGCAGGGACACCTCCCACCAGATCAGGGGACTCCAAACCCCATCCAACCTGGCCTTGAACACCTCCAGGGATGGGGCAGCCACCACTGCTCTGGGCAACCTGTGCCAGGGCCTCCCCACCCTCACAGGAAGAACTATGTTTCTAATATCTTATCTAAATCTCCCCTCTTTCAGCTTAAAACCATTTCCTCCTCATCCTATCCCCACACTCCCTGATAGAGAGCCCCTCCCCAGCTTTCCTGGAGCCCCCTGGTACTGGACTTTATTGTCCCACACGCAAACAGGTCTGGCAGAACAGCAGAGAAGGGAGGTGTGATCCAAACCCAGGACATCCTCACAGGGACCGTTCAGCAAACCACTGGGGGCTCAAAGGCCATGTCCAGGAGCTGGCGTGGCGCTTGGAGCACTCGGACAGCTGCTTTGGTAAAATCCAAGCAACACCCACCGCTCCATGCAGTGACCTGCTCTGTTGTAGAGCAATTTGTGTTTAGAAGTCTCCAGGTTTGCCCCAAACTAAAGCACATAGCAGTAGTCTAATGTAGAGATGCCAAAAGCATCAATAAGTGTTGTTGAGTCCTCCCATCAGAAGAAATCACACTTTTCATCTTAGACACTTACTGAAAAATCAGTTTTTGCAGCACTTCATCTTTGCAGACGTGCCTGAGTAACAAATTGTGTCTACGTGCAGACAAGGCCCCACGAAAGTCTCTGTCTTAAACACCATCTGAAGAGCTTAACTTGATCCTTAAAATACAATTCTGCTTTGAGGAGTGCTATAAAAAATGTATTATGGGAAAGTCTATATTTCCATCTCAGCAATTTCCAGAAGAAATATCTTTGCTTGAGAAGTACAAGAGCAGAGGCTTTTAAATTAATTTTTTAAAAAATATACGTAGCCCAGCAAACTCAGCCTGGATTTTAAAATCAATCTGGATTCTTTCCTTCTTCTAGACCTCCTGATAACAATGATTTGCTGGGCGGTCAAGTATTTTTCCCTGTGTTCCCTTACTGTGGGTGTTTTGAGGTAGTGTTTTTCTCAGCCTTACTCTGTGTGTAACCGAAGGCAGCATTGCAGATGGAAATAACTAGCACTTAGCTCATGTGTGTGAAAAAGGAGCAGCATCCGTAGCTGCGTTGGTCCTACAGTGTAAAAATAAAAATATGAACAAAGGAAAACCAGCTTCAGATGGGAAGGTATAAGTGGAGGAAGACAGAAGCCTGTAAGAAGTGTGCTGTGTAAGCAGCACAGAGATGGTTATGTTGATGTTTTGTCCTTTAAGTGCAAGTTTTTAAATTACTGTTTATTTCAAATGAACTCAGATTCTAAGCGATGTGTTTATGTATCGTTATGTATAAAACCAAGATTCAAAATGTAATAAACTATGCAAACTACTAAGCTTCATCACCAAACAAATCGTAGAATCATATAGGTTGGAAAAGACCTTTAAGATCATCGGGTCCAACTGTTAAAAATACAGCTAAGTGAGCCTTTCCTAGAGATCTCGCCAGAGGCCAGAATAAAATCCTGGGACAGAGCTGGAAGGTAAACCATGGCCAGCCCAGTAAGCTATGGACTGTCCTGTCCCTTCCTTCTCCAAGTAGCTGCTTCAGATTTCCATAGTCCTGATAGAAAAAGCATCCTTCTCTGGGAACGAAATCCCTATCATGACATCACATGGGTTTCTAGTTAATTACTCACTGAATAAACTAAACATTGTCTTAAAAGGATTTTTCCTTCTCCAAATTGCCACCTCTTTGGAGAAATACTGTGTTTCCAAGCGAAATAATTTTTAATTCATTTTACATCCTTTATAGATCAACTTTTAAAAGATATTTTTCTGTTTGGTAGAAATCTTTAACAGTAACTTTCCTCAGCAATTTATTTATTATTATTTTTTAAACCCTGATACTTTCAGCCTCCAACTTTGCAGTACGGTTCTTTTATATGGCATTTAGGTTTTGAGAAATTTCGTTGGTGGGAAAATGGGAAACGTTGAAAGGATGAGCTAATTAATGTTTCTTCAGCCTCTCTTAAGTGAGCTGTTGTGTTAGAGTTTTGCCACGTTTGTAATTTATGCCTGTTAAACCTTTGTTTTGTCATCTGTTACTGACTTGTAGGCTTCTGTTTGCACTTACTGTGTGTAACAAGCATTTCATTTAATATGGACAAAAAATGGTTTCAGTTACTTTTACTGTACCCGAAAAGGAGAATGGGATTTGCAAATGATAAATGGGGAAGTTGACTAGCTAACTAATAAAGATTTGTCTTAATCAAGTATGATTTGTCAGAACAGGAGCGCACTGGGGTCAGGGCACACGCAATGAATAATACAGCATTCACTGGAGAAAAGGACCAGGCAAAAGGCCTCATAAATATGCCGCGATTACCCATTGCTAATTCGTATTCAAAGAATGAGTCGCAATGAAGCCAGCTTCGAGGTTGCTGAGCTGTTCACCTGCTTTGTAGGCTTTCCCATGTTTAAGAAAGTTTTTTTACAGATATAGTGTTTTCAGAATGCTTTATTTTTGCACAGACTGCTACACTTTTTGGTCAATGATTTTAAGCATTATTTATTAATGATCCTCTAGGTTTGTTTTATTTTTCTAATGTCTGGACACTATTTTATTTCTATTTTTTCTTGTTTAAATATGAATGTGAATACAGCAGGAGATGGTTCCATTCACATTTAAAATGCATTGCTGAACAGTGCAAGAAAGGTTAAAATACTCTTTAGGTCCATGGAAGTATTAAAGATCAAACGAGCATAGATTTTGCTTGTGTTGCCAGCTTCCCTGACTTTCTAATCAAGGTCTGTGGTTTCAGGATAAACCTGGTACATCAGGATGTTGGGAGAAACCTGAACAAACCCAAATGCCATTTTATTTGGCTCTGGCTTTATTTTCATTTGTAGACATTGCTTTTTGGTTCAAAGAGCCATTTCTCAGGCTGAAAGAGTTGAAGGATATACTCTTCTCATAGATTTTCTTATGTCCAGGAACAGAGACACTGCAAAGACCTCGTTCCTATTGATAAGTTTTATTCTTCAAGACCCATTTACATAAATGGGTCATGAAGAATCAGTTTAAAAATATATAAAATGGTTCCAGTGCTTACAGATACAACTAGCAGACATCATTCTTCATCTTTGTACAGTTTAAATGTCATATGCTGCGGTTTTGTGTAGTTAAACGTTTGGAGAAAATCTCTTGCTCCGCACTTCAGTTTTAAAACAGATTTCAAAACTTATTTTTTTCTTTTGAAAACCTAATGTAACTTTGTTTTCTGTTTGCTGGTTGGCTGATAGTCCATCTCGTCTCTTCTGTACTCAGACCTGTGTGTTGAAGGGCATTTATTGCTTTAAGAGTAAATCAGCTATAGAGGTAGGGCCACCTTTATGAGCCTCGAGCTGCTGAATGCAGGAGGCTAAGTTGCCAACTCTCCACCTACGCATTTTAAGTCTTTGAAATAACCAGTACTGCAGGGTCCAAAGTAATTATTTACACTGCTTTGAGTTTATAGCAAACTTGGTAGATGGTGGAGTGTTTTTGATTAAATTATGATTATGAATTCAGCCTTAGACGAACCAAAGGTCGCTCTTGTGTAGTCTTGGTGCTGTTTGGAGTCATAGGTTGAATTAAGTGATGGTTTGTGGCTCAAGTTTTAGAGAGTATGTTTCTGCAACTTAATTTAGATTCAATCAGGATTCTTAATAATCTCCATGGCAAAATCACTTTCAGAAAAGTTCAAGATTGAGAGTGCTGTAATGAAGCAGCATCCGATCCCTGCACTAAGCTCAGAGCGAGCGGGGACTTCTTTGTCCTGAACAGCACTTAAAGTCGTAGGAAAAGAAGATACTGATGGTTGTTTCCCAGAGTGACTGAAATGGGGGTAGAAAGTTGTTTATTTATTGATGCACTAAGGAAGGATTTCTTTTGCTTTAGAACTTTTTTGAAGGAAGGGAGGGAGGAAAAAAAGAAGACGTGAAGGGAGGAATCTGGAGCGCTGAGCGTTGCTGAGCTGGTGCATGGCTACAACAGTGGCTGGACTTCAATGTAGACAAGCGCTCACAAGAATCAAAGTCTGCCACCTCCTGTGAATGTTGCTGCGAGGATGTGAGTGAGGGAGCTCAGATAGATGGATAATGGGAGTAGACAGAAAAAAATACATCAGTTAGTGAGAAATGAGTAGTTTTATACGAGCAGATTGATGTAAGTTAGGGTTTCAGAAAAGGTATGAAACCTTAGGAAAAGAAAAGGCTTCTGAAGGTGAAGTTACTAGGTCTGTCGTATATCTTCATTCTCCTTTCTTTTTCCTATTTTCTTCTCATTCGTCTGCCTTTTTTTTTTCCTGGGGAAGGACAGAATAGACCTGGACCATGGGAGGTGTTGGTTATGAAATGCTCTCAGTTTGTTCTTAAAAGCATGTGGCATCTTCCTCAAATATCTTTTCTTCCTTATTTTGAGGAAAACACAAAGCCTGAATTCTGATTAGATGTTCTGAATGTTTTGCTTTCTGGTTTTCCTGACCTTGGGATCAATGGACTCCTTTTGCTGTTGGCCAATGAAAATAATTTCATGAACATCCATTATATCTTATAGAGACCTTTTTCAATTGAAAAATGTTTGTATTTTAACTTTGGTGCACATCTTGGACTTTGGAGGGTTGGGAGGTGGTTTTAGGGGTTTTTTTTGCTTTCACGGTGACACTGGGCAACTTCTTTTATCCTCTCTTGCAACTGAACTTCTGACAGCTCTGGAAGTGTTGGATGTCCTCAGCGTATGCTGTTGACTGTCAGGACTTTTCTCATGCTGCCCCTGGCCCCTACAGCATGTAGCTAATTCTATTTTATGTTGTTACCACTTAACAGCATGCAGATTAACTTCTCTGTGGCAGATTCTTGAGACATTTGAGCAGCAACTCTCATGTTTCACTGCTCTATTAACGCCCTACAAATTGTCTCTCCATTGGCTTATGGCCATTCTATTATCCTTCATTTATCTGTATTAACCTATACTTGTTGTTTAATAACTTTAATGATCTTAATCCTAATGACTGTAATTATATTGGCTGTTCAATGTAAACATATATCAACTGCAAACTTGTAAATTTATGGGACTTACACTTATGTCCCTACACTTAAAGATATGTCATCACTTTATTACTTCTCTGCTCAGAGGCATAAAGCATTTGACTCAGCCCTGAATTCTTCTAACTCCTGCAACATATATTTTCCCAAGTTTGTAAATTTGCTTGCTGTCACCTCTGAGCAGTTTGCTTTTAATGTTTTCTAGGGATTTTTTTTTTTCTGAAACTGCTGTTGATAATTTATCTCAGTCTCCTAAAATCTAAATTTTTAACCTTTCTAAAAGAGAGTCACTTTAGGAAAAAGAGTGTCCCAGCCCAGCCTTGAATCTATTTACTGAGTTTCTGCCTGTATCCGTGTAGTTCCTCTCCAAAAATCTTCCATAAACCTTTGCTACATCTTCTGAGTATGTGATGTCTCTGTGCAAACACAGAAGTGCACTCCTTAAATGACATTACGCACTAGGCAAGGCTGAGGATCTCAGGGTGAAAATGTTCACCATTCCTACTCTTGATTCCTTCTCTCACAACACGCAATGGGTTTTTTGAGCCATCTTGATTTTTTCTTGATTTTTTTCTTGATTTTCTTATTTTCCCACTGTGAAGTACTTTGTCTTTTCCCACCTCTGCAACTCCATAGCTCAGATGCATGTTTTGCACATATGATGAGATTGGGCAAATCATACTTCCAAGCTTTCTTTCTACGACTTAGTTGCAGTTAATGGTTTTTAACATTTTAAAACATCAAGTTATTAAAGCTGTATGTGTATATATATATATAAAATATATTCTCACACAGGGTACATTTTGAGAGGAAAGGAGCTGTATAAAACATGTTGGACTATTTTTCACATGGAAAGAAAAATGGGGACTCTGTCTTCGAAATTCATAAAAATGCATGTATATTTATCCAAAAGCCTGGAGAGGCTCATTCCATATCATTCCTGTCTCCCAAGGAAATTAGTTAGTCATTCTTAAGGAAAAAAGTATTATTGACTTGAGTGATTAGAAAAAGCTTTTTCAAAATCAGTTTAGCTGATAAAGTAAATAAATAGTTAAATGGCTGGAGGCAAAAAAAGAAAGATCAGTCAAGCACAACTTATTTAATGTCCTTGATATATGAATTAGAAATCAAGCTTTGTGAAACATGTATTAAATAACTATGATTTGTACATATTAATAAATACTACGTATAGGCAGATTCCAAAGTAAGGTCTTATTCAAGAGTGTGATACATCATTAGAAGCCATCAGTGTCTGCTGGATGTATCTCAGCATGAAAGTTGAAAACCACATGCCAGTTTTTGCATACGTGAACAGGGAAGTTGGGTTTGTATTTGTTGTTTGGGAGAGATTTTTTTTTGTCAGTTGGGAAAAGCAGCTTCATCCTTCTAATTAGGTTCAGTGTTTTACTATGAGAAATGTTATATTACTGCATAATAAAATCTCATAGAACCAGGTACCATTCGTATTGGTACCACACATAGCGTTATTGAGCTTTCTGCATGGAAGAGGCTAATTTCCCATAACATCGTTCAAATACCTTTAAGGTGGAATACTTTTAGAGCTGTGAATTTTAGCATTCACCCTTTAAGGCTGATGCTTGTTAATCTGAAGTTATGTGCTTTATCAAAATTAGGTTTTTTCTCTTTGTCACGGTATTGTTTAAGACTGAGATAATTGTGATATTGAATATTCCTGCCCTCTGTTAGTACATAGATAATAATGATGTAAATGCATTCGCCCTTCTGCTTCTCATAGCTTAGCTGTAATTTTAGAACATCGTATTATGCATCTCTGGGAATTTCTGTTAGAAGAAGCAGCACCACGCAGTCTTCTGTAGGACTTGAGACTGCACTGTACTAAGCATTGTCTGTACATACCAATTAAAAAGATGGGGTAATCCCCAAATAATTGACATTGTTAAGATTCTATGGATATAACACCATTACTGGCAATATGCAACACCCTCCAGTTTATGCATTGGTCTTAATTCATGCATCTTCACTACAGTCTATCATAGAACCTTTTCACATAACTAGTAGCATCATCAATGATTTGCATTATAAGTAGTCTGGAAAGATCTATACGGCACTGTTGTGCTTAAAGAATGAATCTGACACAGAGATAAAGGTTTTAACTGTCAGGAAAACAGCAGTCGTGGGGAAACTTGAAAAATCCTAGCAAGCAGATAGCAATGGTATGAAGCTTGTAATTATCTGTATTGTGGGTTCATGTTACCTTTTTTCCCAGTCCTGGGCATCTTCAGTTGCAAACCGAGTGAGGAGACATCTTCATGTGATTTCTAAGCCTGTATTTTCTTTATTTATTAATATTTTGGTTTGACTGTCTTGACCTTCCAGCTAAAAATCAAGTTTCACTGTCATCAGTGAATTTTCTGAGTAGAACAAGGATATGAAGAGGATCTGTGGATAAAGGCATCAATTTATGTTTGCAAACTTATTGTGAGATTATGTTACCTCCGTTTTGTCTTTTTGTTCAACTTACGTTGTTATTTTAGCCCAAAAAAAGGCCAAAGATCATCAACTAAAGTGCATGTAGAGTAAAGCTGCTCCTGTAAAATTGATGATCCATCCAATTATTTATCTATAGAGGCTGCTGGGAAGAAACACAACTATCTCAGTTCTCAGACCCCTCTGCTAGGTTGAACTTCATGGCTGAAAGTTTAATCCCTAAGTGTCATATCAACAATTCATTCTGTGATATTCGGGCTGACATGCTCTCCTTCCTTATTTATTGATGTCTTCAGTCATCGACAATGAGAGGAAAATACACTGTTCGTCAAAGTGACGGTGTTTTACCCTCAGTTACAGTTGATGCTGCTGTCATATTGATGGTTGGAAAATAAACTCAATCATTATAAAAAGCTAAGAGTGTGAACTTACCAGTGACAGGAAGATAAAAAAAAAAAACAAACCCACAGTAACTTGCTTAAAATTGGTCTAATAAAAATAGAGCTATTTCCTATAAGGATATTTTTTAGCTTTGTTTGTGAAATACAAGCCGTTTTAGCCATTGGCTTCATAGTTGTGCCTTTGAAGGAAAATCTGCTCCTCGCACTCCTTTATGTCTGTGCAAACATACATATGTTTTTTAGCAATAAATATTTCTGATCATTCCATCTCATGCTACTGGGTTTGTAATTTGTTGATGCCTTCTTCTTTATTTTTAAGGCATTTTGCTTTGGTTTTTCTCCTCCAGATTATAAGAAGCGCATTTATCTGTTTGTGTATTACACTGTTTTGAGTGCTTTGATGAGGAATAAGCTCAATATAGTTTCATCCAGTAAGTTCTTCGACATGCAAACATAGGCAAAGCTCTGTCTTGGCTCTCTTTCTTGGGCTGCCATTTGTATGGCTCTACTGCACCTTACAATTTTTTTAACTCAATAACCACATATCTTACCACATTTCACCTTTGGGAGGCATTGTATATACAGCTAAAAGTAAAGAGCAGCAAGCCAAGAGGGACAGGATAGCATAATGAGGATGTCAATTTGTGGTCAGATATCTGAGGAAATATTTATCTTACTTGTACTGTACTTGGCAACAGAGAAATGTATATGTAATGAATTTCCTTAGACATTATCTGGCACAGTGCATACCTTTATTTAGAAAAAAAAAATTGCTTCTCTTTAATTTTTCAAGTTGGAGGTGATTCTACTTTGAATTGTTTCCTGAAAATGGACAAAAAAGAAAAAAAAGGAATATTCGTGTTTGCTTTAGTAACATATTGGTGAATTTTTACTGATTACTTTTCTTTAGGCTTCTCAAATAATGACATTTAAGGATCCCACTCATTCACCACAACAAAAGCAAGGCATGATTTGGGTTGTTAATGAAAAAAGTTACGTTATTTTTAGTTTTACTTGGTGTTGGTGCCTGCGTGTGGCAGGCTGGCTAAGTAGCCTAAATGTACGTGCGCAGAAGTGCCGGTTGTCTTACACGTGCTGTGTGTCCTGAGGCAAGCTACAGCTGCTTCGGCTCCTTCTGTCTGTTTCCCCAGCTGTAAAATAGGAATGATTTAACTTATTTTTATCCTTCAGGGAAATACAGGGAGGGTTTCTTAATGTTTCTATAGAGCTTTGAAGATTAAAATCTCTTCTCTGTACTTGCTGCTAATATTTCGGTGTAAGAGGAGCGTTTGACTGAAGCTTTTTGAAGAGTAAGGTTTTGGCATCTTCTGTTGTCTTTGTACCATGTCTTGAGGCTTCTCCGCTATAATTTTGCAACCTTTGGTTCAGCATAAGCTGTGCAAGCAAACAGCCCCCGTGTAGATGAATGGTGATGATGATAGATTAATGTATATGTCTGCTGTTAAAAACATCAGGAGATCCATTACAGCGGATTTCCAAGCTTGCCAGAAATAGTTCACAATGGGGCAAAATAGGCACCAGTAACTGGACTTTGCCTGAATAGCTTTTATTTAAGCATCAGTGGCAAAAGCTGAGAGGCATAGAGAAAGGCTTTTTTCCAGTATGACTTTCCAATGTCTTTAGAGGTGTAAGGATGGTGGGTGTTCCAACAAAGGCTTGCTGACTTCCTTTCTAAGACAAGGAGTGGGCTTAAAGAATGTGTGGGAAGTATGAACACCCAGCACTTGGAGCAAGTCTGAAAGTTGTCTTACCTTTGTTTCACAGACCAAAAGCCAGCATCAGTTCCTAGGGCTTAGACAACCCACAAGATTCCAGGGAGGAATCTTCTGATTTGGTTGGTACTTCTTCAGTTTTATGTTGCCTAAAAAACGTAAAATTTAGTATGATGATGTCTTCCTCTTTGCAGTTAGGAGTGATTAGACTACCACACATATTAAATGCTGCTGTTACAATCTAACCTGGCATTTTGAGTCCTTACAGTCACAAGCTGTATTTTTCATGATTTACATTTTGATTTGTTAATGCAGAGCAGATCGGACAGGAGATGCTGGAAAACCTCAGCCATGACAGAGAGAAGATCCAGCGTGCTCGGGAAAGGGTAAGTTTGACAATAAGTAATTGTTGGTCTTGGATTTTGTTTGCTTTCAGCAAGTTCTCTAATAACCCAGCATATTGCTCACTTTTATATAAATCAGCTGCTTTTGTGAGATACAAAAAACACGTGCAGTGAAGCGCTTAGAAGGGGCCTCATACAGGCCCAGTCCTGCGAAACCTCTGCTACAGGCGGTCACACTGAGGTTGCCAAACCCACTGTTCGAAGCAAGCTTTCTGCCACTAACATTGCAGTTAGGTCTGTTTTCTGTCCTTTGAAGGATTTGTTACGCTGTCCATTGCGATGGCTTCTTGGGCTTTCAGTGAAACCAAGTTCAGTATCATCAACCTTACTCTTTGTAGCTGTGAATGCGAATCGTTGCCACCTTGCGAAGGAAAGGGCAGTGACATATCTGCGTCATTTTTGGCTTATGTTACCTCCATAGGAATAAACTATACCCTAGAGAGTTTATGAGGATGTCCATAAAACCATCCCATCCAACGCATACAACTTCTCTGTACTTCAGTCTAAGAGATTTGCCTTCATGGTTGTGCCTGTGCCTGCGACTTTCTGTCCGTGACGTGTTGATCAGATACCTTCCTGACTGTCCAGTTTGCCAAAGCTAAGTCCTTTTACAGGCCTCTAGTTGACCACTGCCACTTGAGAAAACTTCTTTATATGTCACAGGGAGTTTCTTTACCTGGATAACTTTAAAGCTCATATGACAGCTTTAACCAGGCATTTTCTGTCCGTTCTGCCAGTTGCTTTCTGAAGTCCTGGGTATTAGCTGCTTTAAAACATTAAGTATAACTAAATCATGAAATGTAAGTAAGGATTGTGAGCATTTACCAAGTGTTGTTCTGGCAACTTTGTATCTTATTTCATCTCCACTCCTCTCATCCCTAGTGACTACTGAGTCTGAGATGCTTTTCTATTTCTGGCTGCGCAAGTTAAACCTAGGCAATGGAGATGAATAGCATCTATCCCTTTCTGCTGATCCTAAAAATCCTCAGGAAAGAGGGAGCGTAGTTCTGATGACTCTGTGCGCACATAATTTTATAGCATAACTTTTCCTTTTCTGTACTTCCACCTGAAGAGCAAATTTCTTTGATGGCAAAACTAGTAAGCTGCAAGGAGCAAGATTAAAAGTAAGGGTATTCTGGGAATGTGTTTCCCATCGCAGTTCAGCGAAAGACCTCTTGTTATAAATGGAAGAGCTCAAATTCCAAGTTTTTATCACATGGCACTTAAAATATTTTATTTAGGGAATTCAGGAAAGTTCTCCAGTGGAGCCACACCAGTGCATCTGTCCCGGCTGTCTGTATACTCAGACGTACAGTCAGAGATGATCGTGGATAACTTGGCAAGTTTTCCATTTTGTGGAGATTTTTTAAAGGCCAGGACAGAGGGTGCTCTGTCAATGCATAATAGCTTCACACTGAATACACAGAGTTATTGTCTAACCAACCAGGGAACAAACTTGTCTTCTGAAAGCCAAATGTCAGCTTGAGTGTGGTGGTCAGTTCTTAGCAGTTCAGTGTTGTGAAAATTAGGAAGATTATGAGCAAAATTTAAATGAGGTAGTGTCTCTACAGCTTGGTTAAATTTACATATATGAGATTTCCTGTCTGTAGAGTAAAACACTTAAATGAAGACAAATGCGGGACATAGCTAGTATCATTTCAAATAACTGAAGATCTTGTGCAGTGCAAAATGCGTGTGTAAAAACAGTTGTGAAGAGGAATTCTCTAAACTACTTTTTTTAAAGCCAAAGAGAAAGGATCAAAGCTGTGCTGTAAGAGTAGGACAGGTTAACTGGAGTATGAAGACTCTAAAAGATGCCATGTTTTTAGGAAAACGGCAATTTAAAATGTGTCTAAGGCAGTTAAAATATTTTAACATCGGCATCTTGTTCATCTTCCTTCATTTCTCGTTATTATTCTTAATATTATTTTTTTAAAAGCTTTCTTAAACACTGTGTAGATTTGCCATTGCTAATATGAAAGCATCTTTCAACATGTTTTCACAACAGCGGTTCTGTGAAGCAAGGGAGTGCCACCACGCGCCATTTAACAGGTTCCCAAGGCACTGGTTCTTTGGCTTCTGCTGTGTGCTGGTGTTGATAAAGAAATGATGGAAGAAGTACCAGCAGATACTTCAGCTTTAAATAAAAGCAAACTTACAGTTTGGAACTCTTTATGTTGTTTTTTCTGTCAATGCAGGAGGAAAAGGTGTTTTTTTAATGTTCTCTTGGGAGGCAGCTAGATATCTTCCGACTGTGTGTGTACGTGTTTGTTTCTTTTCTAACGTTTCTTTTGCTTATTTTGTAGGTTTTTTTATTACCTTAAAACTATGAGGTCGTCTTGCTTAGAGGAGTTTGTCAGACCTCTAAGATTCAGCTTCCCCTTCCTAACTATCAGCACTGATTCTAGCTGTCAGGTAGAATCTTGCAGCAATAGAGGAAAGTTAGGATCAAACATGTGATGGTAAAAAGGAGAGCGCTACTTTTCTGTGTAAAGGGAGGAGAAGCCCCAAGTGTTAAATGCATCTTTATGAATAATAAAAGACCAGTGTAAAGCATACATTTGTACTTCAGATTCCCTTCTAGCACAGATAGGAACTTGGCTTTTTAATGAGCCTTTTAAAAATTATTGTGACGTTTTTTCTTCTGTTACTTGTGTCAAACTGGGCTAAACTGCTTTTCTGGAGCTTGAATTGTCTAGATGAATCAGGAAAAAATGAAGGAATGGCCTCCCTGGAATATAATGCTTGTCTTTGTTCCATCATGGCACATAATTATAAAGATCTGAGAGCCGGTGCAAACCTTCCTGCTGAATATGGTCTTGCTAAGAGCAAGTGATGGACAGTGGTATCCAGTCCCAGCTTCTACTGAAATTTCCTTAATACCTTTTGCAAGAACAAGGAGGAAATTTCTGCAAAAAGATTATGTGTCATGGATTACAGCTACTGATTTCAGTAATAAACATTAGATCTGGCAGCAAATATTTACAGTATTGGGCTCCAGAACTGGTTTTAATATTGCTGCTATGCATCAATTTGAGATATAAGAGTGGTTTGTTATGGTGAAGGTGATTTGTTATAGGAAGACTGTCACTTTTCTTGGCAGTGTTACTGTTTTGATAGATTCATAACACAGGATGCATTTTGTCTTCTATAACAAAGTTTCTTTAGTAAGAAGTCAATGAGTCAGGTAATCCCTTCGATCTGATTTGATAATGAAGAGGTAAATATTCAGCTTTCATAAGAAGGAGGTTTTTCTGTATGTATACACAGCTGTGTTTTGGAGCACGTTGGAAACCGTGGTCTCTGCTGACAGTTGTTCCTAACTGACAATTGTTCAGTTATCATTTACAATACATTTTGATGTCCCACTGGCTCCAAGATCTCTAAAAAAGTTCAAGGACACCTCTTCTTCGGCTATCAGTGGCAGAAGAGGCAATAGGATTGTAACTCTGTTCTTCCATATGCTGCTTCATTTTTAGAATCATTTTGACAGACGCTGATAAACACAAAAGTAGAAGGAAGGTTTTAATCTCTGGTAAAAAAACAATAGAAGTAATTGCTCATTTTTAATACAAATTTCATTTGCTTCATAAATTTTCATCTCCCTAGTTTCAGTTTTTATTGTTGTCCTTTTACCTGTTTTGCAAGATATTTGAGAGAGCTGTCAAACAAGACTGCTAATTAAGTTTAGCTGTAAAGGGAGGTTTCCTGTGTTCTAATAAACTACTAAAAATGTTATTTTCAGTGAGTGAGTGATCTTTACATGCAAAAATATAAGTTGTACAGCCATGCCCTATGTACGGGCTATATACTATTCACAAAGTATTTGGGCATCCATCCCAGTGGTGGCTGCTGTAAGGTCAGTACAGGTTTTACATTTAAGGGACATGGGCATATTTCTTTTACACAGGATGTGCAAAAATACACTTTTCTTTAAGCTGCTGTCTTTGAAAAGCAGTGGAAGAAAGATATGTTTGGTTTTCATTTCATAAAACATCAAGAACTCAGCACATGGCACTCTCTTCACCTTAATGTCCTCACTGATATACATAACCAACAAACACGCACACATCAATGGGAATGATGGGTACCATTTTATATAGCTCCTACCTGCAGCCCTTTATTTGTAACACTTTTGCTGTTTATCCCAGTTCATTTTTGGTTTGTTGATGTCATATCTTCTGTGGGTTTCATCTTCATCTAAGTGAAAACCATGCAAAACATTTTTAAATTTTAGAGCTTCAGTGGCTTCCTAACATGTGAGTTTGTTGTAGGCTAAACCTCAAGCTGATTGACTCAAATGACAGTGGAAATAATCTGCCCTTTGTGCAGAATGGAGTACACGTGCCTTGTGCCTTTAATGGGACTCTTTTCTCCCCAGCTTAGAGAAACTGATGCAAACCTGGGGAAGAGTTCCAGGATCTTGACAGGAATGTTGCGAAGGTAAGGCCAAGGTAGGGACACTTCTGCTCTTTCAATTTTCCCTCTTTCTCTCTCTCTTTGCCTTTATTTTCAATTTTAATTCAGCCTCAGTGTTTTGCTATCATATCTAACTTTTTTTACCCAGGCTGCTACGTAGAATGTCTTCAAATGAGTGCTGGTAGTGAAGCAGGCGTGGATAGATCAAAAGCTTTATCACAGCTACGGAAGGAGTTCTCTATAGCCTGAGCAATTATCCCTTATTCAACCATTTTTCATCTATGTTTCTTTGTGTTCGGGTTTTTTTTTTCCTATGTGTGTGCTCTAAAATTAAGCTTTTTGATGATGATTTCTCATGTTCCCTATTCTTGAGTGATTTTGGTGTTTTCAGGGGTTTTACTTGTTAGACTTTACGTGAGAAAGTTTGTGAATGTTTTGGGGCAGCGTAGATTTGCACACAGAGAAAAGGTTATGATCAATTCTGTCTGAACAGATGGGGCAGGCACTTTGTTGAGCATTTTGATTTTAGAAGGTTTCTTCTATGCTTACAACACTATGAAAATTATCCCTGGGATCAAAGCGAGGTGATACAGGAAGGAAAAATTTGCAACATCCTGAAAAATCAATATGGGACTGCAGGGAGGGTGTTATCCGGGGTTTGCTAGCCATCACAATTTGCTTATAAAAACAAGAGAGAGAAGGTTTTAGCAGTTTTTGCTTTGTCGCTTGGTTTGGAAAATATCAAGACCAGAATTTAATAAGTTGTTCTTTAGTCTTCTCAGAAACATATCTTTGTTGGTTCCTTGTACATCCAGTTGACAAAGGTTAAAATGGCTGGACCTCATGCCTTCATTCCATGGATTTCTTACAATTCCAACTCCAAACTGTAACATATAAAATGCTCTGATTAAGAGTAATATGTAAATGACACAAGCTAAATTCAAAATCCATGGAGAAAGGAAGTGGCAATTGAAAGGGATGGTTCAGTGCCTGTAGACAATCAAAATAAACTATATAAAAAAAAAAGAAATGAAAGAAAAGACACAACCAAACCCAAGTCTCCCCAGGAAGGGCTCTGCGACATGAGCTGTAACGAATATTCTGCATATGTCTCCATTTTGTCAAATCTCATTAAAGGGGTTTCTTGCTTTATGTCAATTGAGCTGTCTAAAAATCATTCATCATTTTAGTGTAAAAAAAAATCATGCAGTTATTTAAATAATATCATATTAATGTTAAAGTTCAGCTGTCATCTAATAGTATGGCTTAATCAGACATAGCATTTAGGAAAAATAGTTTTTTCGGGCTTTACTTGGCTTTCAGGTTGGCAGATTCAAATAAGGATTTATGGGTTTCTAAAACAATGTATTCTTTCCATGTTTATGCTTGAGGTACCTCAGCCTTTTTTGCAGCACCCTGTAGTCTGTTATTTTCAATAAAATGAAGTATCTCCTCATATTGTGTTTGAATACATTTGCAAGTAATTTGGAGAAGCTGAAACAAAAACATATGTTGTAACCTTTGACTTTGTTTTGTGTTTGGGAATCACAGTTAGGAGCCTTGGTTTAGAAGTGTTCCATAAGCCAAATGAAAAATGTGATCTTTCTGAAATGTACTTGGGCTCTTCTTTTCAGACAAAAGGATTATGTAGTCGAATACCAAGATGGCATGTT
The DNA here is from genome assembly GCA_033558235.1 of Neomorphus geoffroyi. Classification (NCBI taxonomy): domain Eukaryota; kingdom Metazoa; phylum Chordata; class Aves; order Cuculiformes; family Neomorphidae; genus Neomorphus; species Neomorphus geoffroyi. The sequence goes on along the minus strand of JAUMJM010000016.1, from coordinate 6,046,766 downwards.
TCTGTGGGTCAGAAAGGCACTGGATTTCCTTTTTCTTTAACGAAAACCTTGAGCTGAGTCACCTATCTGCATGAAAGAAAGGTTAGGATTTAGGCTCAGTTCGGGTAAATAAGCCAGAATAATGCCTTGCCGTAGATACAGTAGAAGATGCTCAGGATGTTATTTAAAACCATGTCATAGATAGACCTCTGTGAACTTAATTTATTTATTACTATTGGGTAGAAGGGTCTAGCATCATCCCAGCCTCAGCATCATCCCGATGTCGTTTAGTCATAGGAATAATTATAAAATACAGTCCCCAAGAAATCAGCACAAATTAGATAAATATGATTGAAAGAAAAACAATTAGCAGAAATTGGCAGTTGTGTTCTAATTCCGGCATACTTCAGTACATACAACACAATGTTTCACTTAATTACTGGAACCAATAAAAAATATGCTGGAGGACTATTCTTCACATCGTTATCATACGGAAATGTGAACCTTGTTCAGCTTACTTGCTACTCCCATAATATATATATTTCCTGATATGCTTGAAGTCATATGCCAGACTAACGCCCTGTACATCAAATTAATGCCTAATTATTTCTATTTCTACTGTCTGGGAATGGTAAAGCAGCATCTCTTCTGAATCTGGCCAAATATATTAAGAAATTACACATTTAGACACCAAAAGAGCTAAATTGCTCCCAAGTTTTGGAGTATTAAGGTAAGGAAATTTTTGTAATAAATATTTTTTAAATATTCTTTGAAATTAACTACACATTCATATTTTTATTTCTCTAAATAAGCCTGTTGAGATTCCACTGAACTAGTATATGTCACTTATGACATTGCATTACGCGGACAATATCGGCATGTTGATAGTCAAAACATTAATCATTTCCTTACACATGTATCTATAGTTCTGGACATCCTGACATTTTACGACTCCTCTTTAAAACTGTGAGACTATAACAGAAGCTCCGTGTGGTTTCTGTTACACAATTTTCAAATAATAAGTTTTAACATAAGGAAATAGAATCTTTTGCGGTCATCTGCGATATTGCTGTCTCAGTCATCTATCCCTTGGCTTCTACCCCAGTGTGAATTATGGAGCGCAGGATGTGACAGAAAGAAGCAGAAAAGAATGTGTTCTGAAAGGTCTTCAGTCTTTTGCCCATATCCTAAGCCAATAGCCTAGAAAACCTTTTAATAAAAGAATTTGGACAGTCTCCAAGCCACGCACAACCCAGTGGGAAACAAACAAACTTAAAAGTAACCAGATAAAGATTTCAGTAGATTTGAATCTTTATCCAATTAGTAGATAAATCCTATCTACCCCCCTCCAAATTGCAGAAGAATATTTTAGAAAAAATAGCTATTACCATCCAGAATAACTTTTTATTCTATCTAGTTCACCAGGAAGCTTTTATGCCAAAAATTCTCTTTTAATCTTCAGATTTCAATCTTCTGAAATATTATCAATGATGCTTTGAGAAGCTCGTGAGCCCATCTGCTCTTATAAAAAAGACTTTTAAAATTTGATTTCCAGGGGGACAGAGATTGTACCTCCAACTGTTGGAAATGAGGCAGTAAGTGTTCAGCTCTCAGGTGATGTTATATAACTTGCCCACAGCTGCATGACCAATGTGACTACAGTCAGAAATCGGTGCCTGCCCCTCCGTGCTAGCTGTAGTCAAGCTTCTTCACTCCTTTCCAGGAAACTTCTGGTAGTCCTGCTTCTGGCTTCACTTCTAGTCAAACTTCCTTGTGCTTTTGAAGTCCAGGATAGTCACAGTGTTACAGTATCACAATATCGTAAGGTTGGAAAAGACCTTTGAGATCATCGAGTCCAACCTATGACCCAACACCTACACCTACTCCTACTTGTCAACTACACCACGGCACTAAGTGCCTCATCCAAATTCTCTTTGAACACCTCCAGGGATGGTGACTCCACCACCTCCCTAGGCAATGCATTCCAATGAATAATTACCCTCTCAGTGAAGAGCTTCTTCCTAATGTCAGTCCTAAACCTCCCCTGGCGAAGCTTGAGACTGTGTCCTCTAGTTCTGTTGCCGGTCACCTGAGAGAAGAGACCAGCCCCTGCCTGACCACAACCTCCTTTCAGGCAGTTGTAGAGAGCAATAAGGTCTCCCCTGAGCCTCCTCTTCTCCAGGCTAAACAACCCCAGCTCCCTCAGTCGCTCCTCATAGGGCTTGTGCTCCAGCCCCTTCACCATCCTCGCCGCTGTCCTCTGGACACACTCCAGCATCTCCACATCTTTCTCAAACTGAGGGCCCAGAACTGGACACAGCACTCGAGGTGGTGCCTGACCAGTGCCGAGTATAAGGGGATGATGACCTCTCTAGTCCTGCTGGCCACACTGTTCCTGATGCAGGAACTTACAGTTATTTTTCAACATTTCATAGAATCATAGGACAGTTTAGGTTGCAAAGATCATCAAATCCTGGCAAAGCAAGTCTAATTAGAGTGGGTTCCTCAGAGACTTCTCCAGTCAAGTTTTGAACACATCCAAGACTGGAGATACCAATACCTCTCTAAGCAGTCTATTGCAGTAGCATTTGAAATAAGCAGGTTTTTTCATGTATCTAATTGAAACTTCACAGCATCCAGCTTGTGTCCTTTGCCTCTAATCCTAAGCAGAAGTGATTTAGGACATGTTTTAGAATTGATCTTCAGAGTCTGGATAGCAGCTCACAAACAGCCTCAGCAGTTGTGAAGTCTCTGTGTAAGGCTGAGATGACAATCAGTGTAGGGCAATTCTTCAAACGGGGCGTGGAGTGCTCTGCCACCACCCACTAACGTGGTCAGGTGGCCATTTAACAGTGGATTCACAAGAACTTATGAATTTGCTTTCTCACACTCCTAAAAATGTGAAAAGTTGATTATGTCTCTCCTGCCTTCCCTCTTGACTACAAAGCCCACATTTCCATATGTAGAAGAGCAGCAGGAGAGACAGCCATGTACCTGTTGAGGTAAACCAAAACAAAGAGTGATAGTTATCGCTGTCTTCCTTTCCCTATTTCTCTACTGATCTTTATTTCCATCCTCAAAAGTCCATAACAAAAAAGACTTTCTTCTGAGCTAGAGCCTATCTTGGTATCACTCAGACTAGGTCACGGCTGTTGAGCCTCTGCAATTTTCTGGAGAAAGATCTTCATATTCTAGATATGGAGTGAAGTTTAACATATAGTTAGGTTTGCCTTGTTTTCGTGCTAGCAGAGGAATTCCTCTTTCCAGCAGGAACTTTGCATATTTGGTCTCAAGCCAAAAAGTTTGAGTAGAAATTGTTTTAGGAACTTTTTGGTACCTATATTTTCACTATTTCTTCAAATTGTATTTCTACACTGAAAAATTATTTGCACAGTAAATGCTGTAGCAACGTCTGCTCCATGTTGAATATTTACAGCTGCAGCTGTTTACTTCGGTAATTTAGACCTTTATTCAGGAACATATTTAAGCATATGGTTAACTTAAACCAGAGGAGCAATTCACTTAACTCGAGGGAGACTGAATAAGGGGGGAGTGAGTGGCAGAATGATTCCGGGTCATCTCTTGGGGCAACACAGCTTTTATTATGCTTCTTGCTCAAGGCTGATTACAGAGTAAACCCTGCTTTAATATTTCTGTTGTTAAATGGAAACCATAAAATACGCATAGGGTGTTTTAATGCTTGTTACTGTCAGTGTAAGAACATTGTTTTTAAAAAATGTCCTGACTTTTAAGCATTTAATATAGTTACTGGATTCCTATATTAGTGTACATAATTATGTTTTAATATGCAACTCATCTTTGTCAGTTAGGAAATCTTGGATTTCTTCAATAGGAAACCGATAAGTTTTGTGGTGTTAATCACAAAGTAGTCTTTGGATAAGGAGCGTAAGGCTTGTTATTCCTGGTTAAACCTTGGCATTAATTAGTACCTGGTCGCTCCTCAGTTTGTCTCTGGCTCTAACAGGAAACCTTGTTTCTTTGTTCAAGTGATGGACAAAACATCTGGAAGATGTAAATGTAGTGGCAGCAAAATTCCCAAGAGTAAGAATTCTTCATCATTAGGAGTCCAACCAGAAAAACAGGAAATGTACCTCTAGGTCTAAACAGCAAGAATTTTTAAATAGTATGGGACACTGTGGGTTTCCTGTTCTCAATTTAGGTACAACATAATCTCATGTATGTAAGATGCATTTCTAATTTTTAATACTCAATTGAGAACCACTTCATAAATCGTGCTCATCCTCCTTGGACAGTATTCTGTATGTTGTTTCCAAAATATTTTTGAAAAAATCTTACTCTACTTTCATGCAATGTTAGAAATACTTCTCAGTTCATACATCATAGAAGGTGCACAAGTCTTTTGTGCTGCTTTATAAACCACCAGAACTATGACAAGCAATGTGCGTGGAGAATTTTAAGCCAAATACTAAAGTTATTGAATGTCTCACAGAACAGGACCATTTTCGACGTGTAGCCATGATTAGTTTAATGCCACCTAAGTCTTTGCAAACCTTCAGCTACAACAGCCAAGGTGACACAGAGTTAAGTTTACTTCAAACCTGGAAAAAAAAAAAAGAAGCATCATGATTGATCTTTACATTTTAATAACTTAAGTGCGTGGGATAAAACAACTCAGTGTTTTAATCTCCTTGCTCCTAGGCAGTCTTAGAAGGATATGTCCTTTATTCATTGAGGTAGGAGCATTTGTGCTGCAGCATTGTTTTATTTCCCAGATTTTTAGCTTTATCCATGCGTCAAGCTGTCTGCACTACGTCTGTTATGAGCAGGGCTCTCAGCATTCTGCGGACAATATTTCTAATTCTCTTCTTTTCATTCCTTTTTTAAACGTACAATGGCCTTTGTTCTGTCCTCTCCATTCCCTCTTTTCTATCATCTGGAATTACTGTCTCATTTACCCTCCTTCCATCTATTTGGATCCAGCTGAACAGCTGGAAAGAACATTATCTAAAGCACAGTTGAGTTTCTGCCGGAAAGCATGGTCCCAATGGATAATTATCCAAGCTAGTCCTAGGCTGCGTATACCAAGAATGTAAAGCATTGCAATAGGTTAAATATCACATAACCCTTTGTGATTGTTCTCTGCATTGAGATCCATTTACTCCCATTGAGCCGCTAGGGCCTGAAAAGATTCAACATGTCATGAGGGAAGCAAACGGTATTTCCCAGTGAGCGCTGTCGTGTCTGAGCCACAATACGTGTCCCGGGACATGCTTCCATGAGAAGACATGTCTTATGTCAGCATAATCAGTGCAGTACTTTCTTGCAGTAGTTACAAATAGTTTCCAGTTGGATGAGTTCTCTCTGACATGATATTCAGGAACAGTGAAGATGATAGTGAAAATATTGTGAATGTGGTGAGATTGTTTATGCAAAGCAGGGTGAAGCAGGGAAACTGTTAGCAAAAGCTGACGTTGGTAATTGCGGAAATAATTGGAGGCAACTCTTCAGAAATAAATACAGACAAACTCCTTAAGTCTGGTAGTAAATTAAGGATCATGTTGTCCTTGACACCACTCCCACTGTAACTGTTGCAGAACGGTGTGTGCCAAATTTTACACATTCCATTTAGTACAGAGTGTTTAAGCCATAAATTCCTAAATGTAACATTTTCTGATCTTAGATATGCATGATATCTTGCTATATGGGTCGTTTCACTTTAATCCACAAGTTTACAAAAAGAAGTAGAATCAACATGGAAGTGATCTCAGAAAAGTTCATCCCTTTATGTTAAGGCAGGATTGATTGTCGCTGTTTCAGTCCTCACAGATATTCATCTGCGCTGATTAATATTCCTCATATCTCCAATCACACTATTCCAAGTTTTTTTCTAATATTTAGCCCTTTTCTTCCTGGGGAGACAGACAGTTTTTATGTGCTGGTGCATTTGAGGAGATTTCTGTGCTCTGTCATGGCCCGTGACTTCTGCTGTGGAAAGGAATTGCTGCTAAACTTTTCAAGAATTAAAGAACATAAATAATAGTGAAGAGAATTAAATTCTAGTTTCTAGTTTTCATCAAGACAAGCCTTTTGATAAGATTCAGGAATGTAAAAATGGAACGCTTGGGTAGTGTTCCAGCAGGCAAATCCTGGAAGCTCAGCCTCTCCAAACAGTAGCTTCATGTGTAAGTGTCACTGAGCTTTTCACATAGAGGCACCAAAATTAAATCATTCTCATGAGGTTGCCTATATGGACTAAAACTAGACTGTATACTAAGCTGACTAAAAGTAACATTTGAAACTGAAACAAGATTAACAAAATACAGAGATTTAACCATCTAAACATTTCAAGAAAAAGGCAATAATGCTGTCAAACAAGCATCAGAACTTTTAACATATTTCTCCCTCTGTTGCCTGTAGACAGACACACCGTTATTTTGGCCAGATCTGGTATTTGGAAACAAATGGTGGGAATGGCAACTGTTTTGCCTGGGCTTCTGTCAGGTCTCTGCAGGAGCTTTGTTAATCTTTATCAGGTGAAGAAGCTCTTTTTTGCATTCTGAGTTTGATTTCCAGTAGCACTTGGCACTTTTTTTTTCCACACTTGATCGAAACTGTCAGCTTTTCATAAAAGCAAAATTAATGCAGCGCAATTCTGATCACATACCAAGGGCTTTATCTTTAAGAAAACAATGAAGTCATCAAGCTGATTTAAAACTGCTGTGATATCAGAATCTTGTCCTTCTTAGCTTATCTTTTAGATTAAAGACTTAATCTAGTTCATAGTAGCAGGTCAGAGTTTTGGCTGTGCTCGACAGACATAAGGGATTAAGCGACTAACAACTGGAACAAAGGAAAACCAGGATTTGCTGAGTACAATTTTTGTTCAAGTCAGTCGTTCAAGCTCTGCCACAAAATCTTGGACCTGAATTTGCAAGTCATACTCATGTGAGTAGTTTGCTCTTCTGTAACCCTAATATTGAGAATCTCTTTTCCTTTGAGCAAAGTTTACCTGGGGGCAAAGGCTGTTGTTTGTTGTTGTTGTAGTGGTTGTAGGAGGCCATAAATGATGACTGTGAGAAATCAACAGCTAAGGAAAACCAGGATCACTTAGAGTTTGTTGCGGATAAATTAATGCTGCTGTGGGCCAACACCAAAACTAAAGGAGAATTTATATTCTTGGGTAGCACATAATTAGGTTGTATTGGACCTTTAAAACTCTAGAAGAAATGTTCACACGTTGCTAAATGCTGAGCATCTGTTTGAAGAATAACAAAGTCATGAAGGAGGAAGTGGGGTTTTACAATGAGAGATTGTTTAGTCTACTTGGTAAAAGGAAGGATGAAAATCTGCTCGTTTTGGCGGGCTTTTTAACTAATATGGAAGATTTGAACCTAATAAAGAAGGCAAAGAAACATCACTGTGGAAACTGAGCAAAATGAGGAAGACAGAGAAAAACAGTTTTATCATAAACGCTGAGATTTATGTTCTCTACAATATTTGTGTAGCTCTAAAGTAATCGATTGAAAAAGTGAAGTTGTTTCTGAAATATCTAGAATAATATTAAGAAGGCAGAGATGTTTGCATCCTGCTTGCTTCGGACAAACTGATAAATTTTCAGTGTTAATGTTCCTTCAGCCTTAGAATCAGGGTTATAATGCAGAATTTTAAATTGTATTTTAAAATAAGTTTATTAATCGAGTTTTTTGATGACTTGAAAAAATTCAATGAATTTGCATAGTCAGGAGCTACAATATTACAGTGATATTAATACTCTCCAGTTTAAAAACATAGCAGAGGAGGAGAAGAGCAGGCTGAGGGGAGCCCTTAACGCTCTCTGCAACTACCTAAAAGGAGGTTCTGTTGAGGTGGGTGCTGGTCTCTTCACCCACATAGCAAGTGATAGGAGGAGAGGAAGTGGCCTCAGGTTGCTCCATGGAAGGTTTAGCTATGATATTAGGAAAAATTTCTTTACCAAAAGAGTGTTGAAGCCCTGGCAGAGGCTGCCCAGGGCAGTGGGGGAGTCACCATCCCTGGAGGCGTTCAAAGAACGTGTAGATTTGAACTTTAGGACATGGTTTGGCAGGCATGGTGGTCTTGGGCTGGCGGTTGGACTCGGTGATCTTAGAGGTCTTTTCCTACCTTAACGATTCTATGATTTGAAGATTTTTTTACTGCCTTGTATGCCTTCTGCAAATATTCATGTTTTTTCAGGAGTGTTAATTGGCTTAGCTTGCCGGGTCTCACTATGCAGCATTTATTACCTAAGAGCTTTTGTTTAGCTTGGACTTTGCTATATTAACTAAGCTGTAACCCAGAAGGTTTTTGGAACAGTTACAAGTTACAGCAAAGTCTTAATCTTGTCTTATTTAGTAGATACGCTGATAGTTTAAGGTTATAACACTAATGGGTGATTTTTCCTGAGTAAAAATTGCATATTAAAATTATCTTTAATTTATCAAGTCATCGTCCTGATAAAAATGCTTGTGCAGCCAAAAAAACAGCACCGTGTGTTTCTCTGAGACGCTTATCGGGGCTGCAAATAATGCATTTAAATAGGGAATTGTTTGAGAAACATGGTTCTAAGTCTGCCCAGCCTTGCCTAGATGTTGGAAAGCATCTGGTCTACTTTATCCATGCCGAGAAACTTCCTTGCTGCTTTCTGTGACTACTGTATTTTGTCAAACACAGTTTGCAGTGTGAATGGCTCACACGTGTTGATTGTGAAGATAGCATTCTTTCAGCACAGCCTAAAGCTAATTACTCTTGGTGGCAGTGGGGCTTTGTACCTCATTTGTGAACAGCTATTTATACTACTATACCAGTACAAAGCCATGTTTCACATTACCAGTTTACCAGACTATTACACCATTGTGTTTTAATCCACTCTAGGTGGATGTAGAATATGAGCCATCTGTTTTATTTAATGATATAATCAGTAAACAATATATGCACTTTACACATTCGGTCATTAAAGATGCCCATATTGTTGGACCCTGTATTTACGTTGTAAATTGGTGTATTCACACATCAGCTCTTTCTGGTTTAAAAGGCTTGCTGTGTTCATAAGATGGTACAAAGCAAGCTCAGTAACTGCTCGAACCCAGCGCAGGTGGTCGAGCTAGTTGCCACACAGATCAAAAGTCAAGCAACTGTGAATCTTCCTTTGAAATGGCATTTAGAGAGACAAGGCTGGTCTTATCTTCACAAACAAGAAAGAGTTATAGATATACATCATGAAGTTCTGAGAACAAAAGAGGGTTTTATAATCATGCAGCATCAGAAAATCCAGTACTGCAGACTTCTGTGAAGACATCTTTGGAATATAAAGACCATCTTATTTTCCCGGACAAAATTTAAAGGAGTCTGAATTATTAAATATGAGAAAGTTCAGTGATTCCAAAACTTTGGAGACAAGGAGTTGCCTGCTCTCACAGTCCATTTAATTTTATTTTGAGCGATGCTTAAGCAGAATAAACCAACCAGCAAGAGCAAAACCCAATCTTTTTCAAGGGATAGAGGTGAATGGGTGTATTTGTACTAGAAACGAAGGGAATTGCTCAAGATTTCCATATCCTCAAAGTATCCTTGGTGAGCACCAAAAAACAGCCACCAAAAATAAATTCAAAATTAATCGATAAGTAGAATCTTGTTTGCTAGTGCGTTTTTAAGGAGATGGAAGATCATACAATGCTGTATTGAAACATTAATATTCATTTTGATCTCTTACTTCAGAGCTTGTGCTTAAGATGCCTTTAAGTATTTATTGGAGGACTCAGTCTCGTTTCTCTTTGTGTTGTATGAGGAAATAAAATGGGTTTTGTCACTGGATGAAGGCTTGGCTAGCATTACCAGTGGGCAGTGGAGGGAAAGAACTTGTGGAAGTGATGGCCAAGTTTACAGGTCAGCAAGGCTGGAAGAATAATCTTGAGCTTAACAACACAGCTGCTCAGCAGCGATGGGTCCACTAATAAAGGCGGAGCTCTGCCAGTTGCCAGTTGCGCGTGCCAGTTCTTTAGCTCATTTTGAGATCATCTCTTAAAGCAGCAGTATGTCTGTCACGATGAGATCTTAGTTATTCTTTGCTATACGCACTTGTTTAAAAAAATAACAGTAAAATATTAATACATAGGAGATTTTCATTTTGGTTGCTGTTCCTACATCATGCAACTATACTTGGAGACACTGAATATGTTCAGTAACAAACTGTGTACTAAAAAGAAGTGTGTTCGCTTTCCATTTAGTGTTACAAACATGAAGACATGGCTTTCTAAGTCTTTACATCTATTTCAAAGGCAGGCTAATTATATTCTTCTTTTTTAATTATTCTTAGGGTGGGGAGGAAAGATCTTTTTATTAGGGCTTTTTTATGCTGGCACGAATTTTAGAGATAAAGTATTTTCAAGTGTATGCGTGAAGAGAAGAAAATATCTCACTTTATATATGCTTTCAAAATATGCAATGTTTTCTTGATTGTAATATTTAAAATAAAACAAAATAAAACTCATTTAAGAAGTGTCTTTTTTATAGGCTTTTCATATCTGTATTTCATATAAGTTGAGTATTAAGCATTGGCATGTTTCTATGTGCTTCACGATGTACTGGATGAGGCACTTAGTGCCATGGTGTAGTCGACAAGTAGGAGTAGGTGTTGGGTCATAGGTTGGACTCGATGATCTCAAAGGTCTTTTCCAACCTTACGATACTGTGATACTGTGATACTGCCTTCTGGTTTTGAGATATTGTGTAAATTACTTATTTCTGGTCTTATAAAGGTGTTGAGATTTTTTTTTTTCCCTATCTCAATCCAGGAAAAACAATCAGAAACTTGACTACTAATATTTGAATCCTAGCTTTGTTTTGAGTGTGTCTTGGGTAACTCTGGACTCTCCTGCTCCTGTGCATCTCTGAAATGAGGGTAATGTTCAATATCTCAGCAAAGCATTCCAAGGGCAAATGCTGTTAATTAATCTGTGCATGGTCCTCACATGACAACCCGATGAGGCTTTGTGAATGATGGACAGACTGGTAGCAGTGCCCGTCCCGATTTGGAGTCGTGACTTAAATGGATTTAAAAGGAGTGAAAGAGAAGCATGGAAAATTTATACGGGAGGGATATGGAGTATCTGATTTCCCACAAAAGTCTGTTACAAAGTACATACCTGATCTCCTTAACTACTGAACATAGATATGAGAAAGAGGAGTTATCAATTCTTTGTTGTCTTCTTCAGATAACGTAATTTTGAGGGCTAGAGGTGACAGGATCATCTTTCCTTGGGTGACATTTTTGATGTGTTGCAGACAGAAAAGAGTAATTGGGTTAATTCAACAAATAGAATTAATGAATCCCTGGAGATATAATGATTAAGTGTACTTATAGAACAGCACTAATGTTAAACTTGATGTGCTCGTCCAGGCAACTGCTTCTTCCTTATCAATCTCTCCTTACTGTTCCTGTCAGAAATTATGTTCTTGTAGGTTGCTGCGGACTGAGTTGTTGTTATTGCTGGCTGCTGTCAACCTGCAAACAATTAGTACCTTACAAACGTCAGCTAAGTATTTTAGTTTTCCTCAATGAAGGAATATATCCCTAGAAATGTAATGTTTTATGACTTGCTATCACTGCCATTTCCTTGTTCAAAGAAGGTGTGGAGGAGAGATGTGTAGACTTGCGGTAAAGGTGGACAGTCACTTACTTCCTCTGGCTAAAATTTAGCACCATCACCTTTTATCTCTGGGGAAATAAAAAAAACCCAGTTTGTACAGAACGTGGATGGATAAAACCATTAAAGATAATCTAAGAATACATAAAAATTTAACCTCATGTGTAGTAACTTGATGACCAGAAACATACTAGCAAGCCTTTGAAATTCCAATATTTTGCTGTTGAACTTCTGATTAAGGAGAAAATAAAAATGTGGATTTCAAGTGCATCACACAGTTTGTGTAGCAGGCACATGTTGAAAGCTTTAGTAAAATGAAGTTTGAATGGGATAGCTGGTACCAATGCAGCAGTGCACCCTCTTCATGCAGTGTATTCTTTATAGAACATCTCTTGTGCTGGTGCGCTTGATTCGTCACATTTTAGTGGTCATCTTTGAATTATTGATGGATTATTAAAGCTCTACCAACAAGCAGAAGGAGAATTAAGCTCTTATATGCCAGTTCCACCATATGATTCCTCTTTGAGGAATGAAATAAGCCGTTTATAGTTCTTCAAACAGGAATTTTTATTTCTTTGTAAACTTCTGATGTCCTCTTTGGAGTAAGATGGAGTATTTGGTATTATATGATACATCTATATGATGTTAAGACTATTTTAGAATTGTTTTGTAATAAAGTATATAAACCACATCAGTGGTGTTCCAGATGCTTAGCAGTCAGCTAAGGAAATGGGGGCCTTTTCTCAGAGCTACAGACTATAAACAGACAACATGTAGGTGCAGTAGGGAATGAACCCAAAGAAAAGACAGTGTTCTCTGAATTTGAGAGGAGTTGATACACAAGATACCAGAGAAAATCTCTGTTTTATAAGTGTAGAGACAAGCTTACAGTACAGTTTCTGGTTTGTCCTCTTGCTCCACTGACCCAATTAAATACAAGTTTCATAGGAAAATATTGTTGTGGCTGACCTGGATGATAGAGATTGGTTGGGAGGACTGATAACCTGGACCTTTTCTCTAAACTATTGAGTTCAAAGAGTGGCTTTAGTTTGAGACCCACTGTAGCCTCCTTACTTACATCCAAACCCTGAGAATATGTAATCATCACTTAAAGGAAATAACTCCTTTGTGAGGAGGAAGCCAAGAAATGGCCCCAGAGAATGCCTTCCCTCATGGAAAACCACCACCCCCTGATTCAATGGCTTCCATGCTAATGCGTCTTTCAAGGGGACCTCTTTGTCCTGCGTTGTTACTTATTTGGCTCTTCTTTTTATTTCGGTCTTAATTGTCATTAGTGAGGTTTTTATTTTCCTAAAGTCATCTGGGGAATAGTAGTTTATTACATATTGTTGTGTTTTTCTAAAGACAATTACACAAGCTTGAAACCTAATCCTTGTAATCTTCCCTACTAGGGTGAGCTTGCAAATAAATACTGCTGCATGTTTGGTGGGAGTGGGTCTCTACTTTTTGATCATCTGTGTCTAAGCGTTGAGTAATACATAAGGGAAAATGTTTGCAAAACATTCCTTAGATGATTATTAGATTATATTTTATGTTTGATAAAAACTGGAAAATTGTGTAAATATTTGCTTAACATCCCACCCCTGAAGCAATTTGTTTCCTTCCTGCCCTTCAACCCTCTTGCTCAGAGAAATCAGATCAGTCACTTTCTGTTTATATTTAGTTTCACTTTGCAGTTTTCATGTATGCGTAGTGTGATTCCCCACTGCAGGGGCATATTTAAATAATTAGTGGGGAATAAATAGCCAGGAAGGGGGAAGATATTTTTTAAATATTTTCTAGTGTCTTCCAATAGAGTAAAGGTAACCAAGTACTATGATTGTGCTACTTGCGTGTGACATGCTAATAACTACTGTTAAAAGAAATATAAAAACAATCCAGTCCTGCTTTTGTATAAATTGTTTGTCACATGGTAAGTAAGACCAGTTTATACATAGTGTGTTCCCGTGGCTGCCATTCAGATCAGCCTTTGGCAAAAGCGAGCACGTGAGATAATCTCGTTCTTACAAGAAGAAATCACTTTTGCATCTTGGATACCCCATGGTGATTGAGTTTTCTGGAAAGTACTGACTTTTTTACATAGCCAACAGTCGATACTCACCATAGGTCAGCTATTTGGCTGGATTCTCCCATCTGAATTTTCCATTTTGGATTAATATAGAGGCTGGATCTCAAAACCACGGGCATCAGAACAAATGCTAGGTCATGATTAGAGCTTGACTAGATGGGAGGAGGGGCTTAGGGTAACAATGTGTTGTGGAAAAAGAACCATTAATTTAAAAGATTGAGGGCACTTCTCTACACCAACCAGAATTGAAACCTTTCTGTCATACGTGGCAAAATGGCTACTTCAGCTGCAACAAATCTTGGAGTTTCTCTTGAGTCTTCTTTCTCTCCGACCGTGTTTTTGCAATTAAATACTGGATGAACTTTTTTTTTCCCTTTCCTTTTGTGTTGTTTTGGATTTTTTTTTTGTTTTAAATGTGTTATTTTTTCCTTAATGTGTAGCAGCTGATTTTTCCTCTGTTGGCTCCCTTGTGCACAGAGGCAAACCTCCTTTCAAGGAACAAACTTCCAACATTGTTGTTGATTATTTTAATGGGAAACCATCCATGTGGTAGGGCAGGCTCCCCAGCTTCTTTCTGGAGGAAAAAAAAAAAAAAGAGATGCAAGTATTTTAGCCAAAGATAAATCCCTTCCCTCTGTAATGTGGGTAGACTCACAAAGAAAGCAGACAAAAAGGCGTGTGCCTGCTCACCACCTCTCACAAAGACCTGATTTTTCAAGAGCAGCCAACCTGTGACAGACAGTCCCCTGGGAACACAACTGGCCTTCTTCAGAGTGTGATCTGCTCTTGGTGCTTCCCACAAAGTTGCAGACGAGAAGCTCTGCTGCTCCTTTGAGGGACAAAGGGCCAGTTTGCTTTCCAAGAACTCTTTGACCTTTTTTTCTGGCTTACTCCATCTTACTTTACCAAAGTTTGAGCTGCATTTCTTGTAGGAGTCTTTTGTTTCCTGTCCATAGAATCACAGAATGGTTTGGGTTGGAAGGGACCTTAAAGATATACAGTTCTACCCCCGTGCCATGGGCAGGGACACCTCTCACTGGATCAGGGGGCTCAAAGCCCCATCCAACCTGGCCTTGAACACCTCCAGGGATGGGGCAGCCACCACTGCTCTGGGCAACCTGGGCCAGGGCCTCCCCACCCTCACAGCAAAACATTTCTTCCTGATATCTCATCTAAATCTCCCCTCTTTCAGCTTAAAACCATGCCCCCCCATCTTATCCCTTCACTCTCTGATCAAGAGCCCCTCCCCAGCTTTCCTGGAGCCCCTTTCAATACCGGGAGGCTGCTCTGAGGTCTCCTCAGAGCCTTCTCTTCTCCAGGCTGAACAACCCCAACTCTCTCAGCCTGTCCTTGTGTGGGAGATGCTCCAGCCCTTGGATCATCTTTGTGGCCTCCTCTGGTGTCACTCCCAACAGTTCCATGTCCTTCCTGTGCTGAGGACTCCAGAACTAAACACAGGATTCCAGGTGAGGTTTCACCAGAGCGGAGCAGAGGGGGAGAATCCCCTCCCTCTCCCTGCTGGCCACGCTTCTTTTGATGCAGCCCAGGACACAGTTAACTTTCTGGCTGTGTTGCTGGTTCATGTTGAGCTTCTCATGTACCAACACCCCCAAGTCTGTTTCTTCAGGGTTGCTCTCAATGCATCCTCTGCCCAGCCTGTCTGTGTGCTTGGGATTGCCTGGACCCAGGTGCATCCCTTTCTGTGGTTTCCATAGTCAATCTGAGATGGCTTTGGCATCTTTTGAGAAGCACCTTTACTGAGAATTACAATGTGGTTGCCCTGAAAAGAAAGGCAGCCTTTCTTTTCTTCTTCCCCTTTGTGAATTAGAGGCATAATGTGTAAAAGCTTGGTGTGAGCTCACAATAGCACTTTGTCCTCTTTCACATCACTTGCCAAATAACTACTGTTGTGGCAACAGCTGTAACCAAGCATGGTGTCAGCTTATTTTGCCATAAGATTACTGGGTGCCAATAGTTTTAATATAATGTGCAGCACACTCCCAGGCAGTGTAATGCGGCATCTGATTATTAAATTCCTTGAAATGTCATCTGGAATTTTTTCTTTTTCGCATCAATTCAGGTCTCAGAGCTGGACAATGTTGTGATTAAAAGAAAAAGAACTGAAAATTCTCTCTTTATAGTAAACATTTCCAAGAAAACCTACCCTGAAGCAGACAGTTCTGCTCTGCTTACACAGCAACAGCAAAGGCTCTGTGAAGGCTATCGGCGTGGAGGTTATAATTGTGGCTACCAGTTGTTTGCTGCTCTTTACTGTAGCACTTTCTCTGGTGACAATAAATGCTGTTTATTTTTAGACTTCTTATTCTGAACTACTTAAAACAGCCTAAAAGGTAGGAACCTGGTGAAGCATTTGTTTGTGATACGTTGCTTACATTGTGCTCCAAAGCACCGTATTCAGCATTATTGTTAATGATTGAAGCATTAGCATTTAATTGTGTAAAGCTATTAAAAAGCTCAATATTACTACTTCTTGGGCTGAGTCCATTAATACAGGAAACATTCCTAAGAAATATGTTGAAGAAGTTGAACAAGGTCATAAATGTTCTGCGTTGAAAGAGCACCTAATGCTTTTTTTCCAAGCCTTTAAGAAGTAAGGGTTTTTTAAAAAAAATAAAACAACAAAAACCACACACCAAACAAAACCTTGTGAGGTGAATAGATAAAAGGCTTTCTTGGTTTAGTTGTGTCAGTTTGGCTTTTTCCTGTAATTGCTGGGGTTGTTTTGTTCCTAAAGAGGGAACAGATGCCAAGCTGAAGAGGTAATTTCTGAGCAGTGTTTCAAGATATTGTGAAAGTTCTCAATTTTTCTGTAATAAGAAAAATAACACTTCTCTAATGATGTCTGTGTATTGCATATTGTTCTTCTGTATGCAGTTCAGTGCAGCTGGCAGCAAGTACTTGAGAGAAACCCAGGGCTGAAGAAACAGTGTAGGGGAACCGTAGTAGCCCTGAGTACCTGCAGGCTGTGTGCGCTAACTCCTCTGGGTGCTGTCAAGCAGTCCTTACCTTACATCACTGAGGATGAAATCGAAAGAGATCCTTTTCATTTGATACAAGGTGTATTTACATTTGAATCCAAACAGGAAAAAGCTCTGGGCAGCATGAAGCTGGATTGGAAGTGTTGATACTCCAAACACATGCGGATGTCACCCTCCTTGAGTCAGATGGGCTGGCTGTGGGGCTTATTTTCCTTTGGTAATCATAGGAGTTACTCACACAATGAAAAGTCCAGGTTTTTCTGACCTGTAAGGAGTCATAGCAGAGCTCTGTAGTTGTGAAGTGTCATTACGTGCTCAGAAGTGAAGACATTTTTACTAGGGAGGAGCTCAAACCAAAAACCTAGATTTGATTATTTCTAAACCTTGGAATCTGAATGTGCATCCGAAGTCTGTAGGTTACATGTGCCAGTGCTGTATTAAACCAGTGATGACATGGAAATTTCCCTAAAACTTACAATATTCCACATCCAAGTGCTGTTATAACTTATCTCTGCAGGATCTGCTTGACTGTTTCCAAGGGAAAATTTTGCTTGATTTAGTATCAAGCCAACCCACTGTATATCTTCAAGTTTGAACCTGTGTGGAACTGAAGCAGCACAAGCAGAAATAATATGGTGTTTCCCAAAATGACTTGTTTGACCCTTAGGTTGGGAAAAATACCAACCTGAAGACGGAGAAGCAAGTTCTGTCTCTAGATCCGTACAGGTTTTGGCTTCTCTAGTGATGCTCTAGTCATGGCATTTTAGAAGGATGCAGTTGGTTTCAGTCCCCAAGCAAGTTGGTTCTCATGTGTCGTTGACGCTACTGTTAGGGCTGAGGAGGGTAAATTTTAGGACAAACCACAGAAAATGGCTTGGAGAGGTGGAGAATATTAATAAAATGTTGTACTGCTGCTTTAGAAGTAAAATGAAACACTTTAGGCTCCATTTTCCTATTCGATGTTTAAAGCCATTGTTATGATAAGTTTTTTTGCAAAAAAAAATATTGCAACTGTTGAAAACAAATGTGCTTCAAAACACAGAGTTGTTTTCTGTAATCTCAGACCAAGACAAGTCACATGAAAATCCTCCTCTTCTCACGGAGGGCAGCCTGAGATTTTACCTTCTTGCTCTGTTCCTCTTGGTTTTCGACGAATTGTGTCACCTTGATAGTACTACTTTTGTGTGTGAGCTTTGAGAGTGAAAATTGTTTGACTTTTTGTTTATGGAAAAATCTGCTTTAGCTGGGAAGTCAGATGCAGCCATAGGAACAGAAATAGCACTTTTAAAGGTGACGGACTGCATTCACTCTGGTATGTAGAGAATGGCAACAGCAGTCATTTGTATTGAGAGAATTCTGTTCTTTCTCTGTCTCTCTGCCCCTGTTGCAAGATGAGCAAAAGATGACCTGAACTTTTGTTTGTTTGTTCTTCTGTGGGGTTAAAGATTCACACTCCCCTCTCCAAGAATGTTTTATTATGTTTTTGTAAGGGAGGGAGTTCAACTTTTGTAAAGGCAGAAGAAAAAAAAACCCTTACCCGATATAAGAAACAGCTGAACAAGATCTAAGCTGATAGATTTTTTTTTTTTTCCCTTCCAACTTTCTACCTGTGAAGAAATGCAGTGTTTTTAGGGTGAAGGGTGATTGTGGAAAGCAGTGATTGAACAAGTAACTACTTTAAGGCCAGTGCTAGAAAGGCTTGCCAATATAGTAATGTCAGTTGGAGGTGTGATTTTTGGCTGCATGCGTGTGTTGGCAAAAGCACTAAGGTAGACGTGGTTGTACCAGCAGAAAAAAAAAAGCTTTGGCCGGTATATTCTATTTTGCTTGGGGAGGGTATAATCCCTAACAAGAAAAGCATTTTGTTTCTGCTGGTAGGTTGCAACTCTAGTAGAAGCTCATGCCAAAATAGTTGTACTGTTGAAGTGGCAAACCTTTTTCATAGACTAGACTTCTGAGTTTGGTCTCCTAACATTAGCGACTGTGCTTCTGTTATTGTTACTTTTAACAGCAGCAACATCTGAAGGTGATTTGAATTTACAGATCTGCATTTCATTTACTCCCCATACTTAGGAGAACTGCAAATGAAATTACATCTTTTGCATCCAGGACATTTACAACTTTACAATTCTTTTTTAATGCCTTTCTCCTAGCTACAACTCAAGTAAAAAGACCCGTGTGCTTTGAAACTATCTAAAAGCTGAAGAATGAGATTATCGTTGGAGTAATTTTCTGATTCATTACACAACTCTTTGTAGTGAAACATGGTTCTTGTAAGTGTAACATAGTCTTTATACCTAGGTTTTGCAGATTTCTGTAGCAGTTTTTTCTTGAATGGATTGGCATTCAGGATGAAATGTCATTACCTCATGGGACTACGCAGTCAATGTGTGATGCCACAAGCCTTCTATATGAGCTTCTATTTTATTCACACGTTAGGATGGGAAAAGAAGTCCTTTTTTTCTAGTGCTGAAGCACAGTGTGACAGCCATCTTCACTACATGAAATCAGAAGGGGTAAATGGTTGTTCCAGGTCCCGTTTTCACGTCACAAGAACATTTCAGCTATTGTGTAATGTCTCCAGAGTGCCCTCACCCTGGGAGAGCAAAAACAAGACTGTGTTCTCAATACCATTAGGGAGGTGACACTTGGAGAGGTTGTGCAGTCTGCCCTCAGCGATCAGTAGTCTGCTTATCTTCCAGTGGTATTTCATGCCAACTGACTTTTATAAGAGAATACCAACATCTGAACCCTGATCGCAAGTCTTTTTGTACAACCTACTACAGCCTCGTTATGATACAAGAGAATGCTATAGTTGTTTGGTTTTTTTTTCATTTTTGCTTTAAATTACCTCCAACTTTGTTGCGTGTAAAATTCAGCCAATGCTGAATGCTTTTGAAAATCCCACCCTTCAGTTGGTTTTGGTTTTCTTCTTTTTCATGTCTGATGTAGGACTCAGTAATATGTACTGGCATAACATCTCGCTGGAGCGGAGCAATGATTTATTGTGCTAATTACTGGCACTTCAAACACCCATCTTAGGAGGGCAACATCTAAACACTTAAGACCTATTACAAAAGATAGTTCATGTGAGTGTGGTAGGATAAGAAAACTAAGCCTGTTAAGTTTTACTGTTTCACTTTTTAAGTTTAGGCTTTTCATAGCTTTTTAAAAAAGAGGAAGAAAATAAAGAAGGAAATACTGAGGAAGATTGACATTTAGTAAATGGTACACACATCTGGGGCTGTATTTTCAGTATTCCTGGTCTTTTGGTCTCACAGCTTACATTTTTCGAGGCTCGCAAAGCATGAAATAAGTTAAAATCAATAGGGGTTTAGAATATTTGGACTTTCTGGCATTTTTTTCTTTGTTGCTCTGTGACTCGGACAACAAACATTGTGAACTGAGTAGCCTCAGTTTGTTAATTTCTCCCTTGGGTACATCCTTTCTTAGTTCAGCAAAAACACAAACAAAAAAATCTACTGCATGTGGTCAGTGCTCGGTTTTCTTGGGCTCGTGCGTCTTGTTGAAACCAGAATATTTTCTATCCAAGACAAGCCTAGCCCCTTATTCTTTGCAAGAATTCTCAGTTTTCATTCTGGGTTTTTAGCTGTTAACCCCTTTGCCATTTCAGCTGCAAAAATCAAATAAATAAAAAGATGGTGTATTTCTTGAAGGGAAATACGCTTAGTTAATTTTTTGCATGTTCAAATAACTGACCTGCATTTGTTCAACTATAAAACCACCTCAAACAAACAAACAAACAAACAAAACAACCAGGCAAGCAGAAGAACAGCTAGCCAAAACCAAAAATGAGAAATTTCCTACTTAACGGTGCAAATTTCAAGAAACTTTGGGTCCTGCACTGTAAACAGGAGGTTAAGGTGGAAACACTCTTACAGCTGAATCTGCAGCATCTGCTACCCAGTGCCTTAACTGCTTTGGCTGAAAACAAAATTGTAAGAGATTGACGAAACTCTGGCATTTTCAGCTTCAGTCACCATACAAGGGGGTTGGTAGAAACTTTCTGCTTGCAAATGACAGGGTAAGATCAAGTCTCAGCTACGGATGCAAGGGAGTTTCTCCAGTCCTCTTGCTATAACACGAACTCTCTCAGGGCAGCTATACCTCAACTCTAGAAATTTAAATGAGATTTAAACAAAAATAAACAAATATTTTTTCTTAGGGCATGTACCAGATAAAATTGTACTATGGCATTGGTTTACCCTGTAGGTGCCCCTTACGAGGGGAGTAATAAGAAAGAGCTGGGCAAAACAATGATTTCTGGAGGAACATTTAATTGAAAGCTTTTCCCTTAAAAATATCATCTTTCCAGAAATGCAGATGTGCATGATAATCCTATAGGGATATTGGTATTTGGCCTTTAGGATTTTAAGAGTCCTGTTCCCAAGGTTAAGATATACAGAGAGCCAAATTTTATTTGAAACTATTATACAAGACAGATATGGAAGCTCATGGAGTATTACATTGCAAATCACATGTTAAAGAGACACATGGCTCTTGAGCTATAAAATGAGTAAAGAAAGGCATGATATTTAAAAGATAGCTTTAACCACTTGTTTTACTCATTAATCTGCAGTTCACAAATCATTATTTGCAGCAAAAATGTGTTAAAGGATTGTTTCTGAAAAGCAAACAAATATTTAGGACATTTTCACTGCTAACATAACTCTGTAATAATAGCAAAACAAATGCTGATGGCAAGCAATGTTTCTATGAGTGAATGTGTTGAACAGCTGCCACTTTCCACCCTTGAGACTTCTGCGTATCTATGTTGGATGAAGTGATTCTTGTAGCAGATTTGTAATACATTTTGTGTTGCAGGGGGGTTAAAGGGAAGAGCTGAATCCGTGGTACTGCACCTTAATGCAGATTTTACTGAATCAAGGGTGACTTCTGCTATTGGCTTGACAGGGCTGTTGCTTATAAACAAATAGAAAGATCTGAACGCACCCCATGACAAAACTCTTGCCCCAGTGCAATACCATCACAACAAGGTGCTATTCTTTTCCACCCTGACTCTCCCATATGTGAGCACTTTGACTCTATCAAGTGCTCACTGGGAAATGTGGTGTCCTGTCTCTCTGTAATATATCCCTGTGACAGTGTTCTCCTTACTTTTAACCCGAAAGAGATTTAGATTAGATATTAAGAAGAAATGTTTTCCTGTCAGGGTGGGGAGGCCCTGGCACAGGTCACCCAGGGAAGTCGTGGCTGCCCCATCCCTGGAGGTGTTCAAGGCCAGGTTGCACGAGGCTTTGAGCCACCCGATCCAGTGGAAGGTGTCCCTGCGCACAGACGGCCTTTAGGGTCCCTTCCAACCCAAAGCATTCTATGATTCTATGATACTTCCATCTTCTGAAATGACATGAGGAGTTTTTAGATATTCACAATCATTCTGAGACTGTTGTTGTTTCTTACCAGATTTATAAAGAAGAGGACATTGCAGCTTTGAAAATAGTTCTCAGTTTATTAGAAGAGTGACATCAGTCAGATGTTACCAACTGCGTCATTCCTAATGGTATTATTCTGTTCTCGTGGAATGGATATTTTGTATGAGTGGGTTAAGTTTTTGTTAGTTATAGATATAGGCACCCAGCTGAACTTGGTAGATACTCATTTCCAAAAATATATTTGGTGGTATCATATTTTGCAGAATACAGCTAAGCCTACTCCATTTGTAAGCAACACAAAACGATACAATGAATAGCTTTGATCATCATAAATTATTGATTTAAAAGAGTACTGATTACTTACGCTTTGACTACAGTTTATTGTTGATACAATCTGTCAAACAATCATTGGAGTTAAACTGTTTTCCCTCCTGAAAAACGTTTGCACTTTAAGAAAGATGTGCGTGCTTTCTTCCTTTTCCTCACCGCCTTCTCTGTGCCCCCAAATAGCGCGTAATTCACTCATTAGGACACCTCCGTGAGTTATGGAAAACCCAGCTCCAATACTTACTTTTTTGTACTTAGATCAGTGTCTGGACTCCTACGTCCCAGAAAACGCTGTGCTCTCGGGGTTCCCAAATTCGATGATGTACTCAGTTTACACCATCACAGAGAGGGACAGCAACCAACCGTAGCCTTGTGGCTGCTCTCACAGCAAGACAGTGTTCAAATCTGGACACTTCTAACAGGAGAGCTGAGACACACACATTCCAGACAGAGTAGACCAATGGTTAAACGTTCAGGTAGGACCTCAGGTTTAGGGTCTCCTGGTCTCCCTCCCACAGTGAGTGATAAAACTGGTGAATTTGCTCTGGAATCTCCTTCTTCTCTCTCCCTGGAGGCTACTTTCTGAGCTGCAGCTGTGGTCTCTATAGTTGCCAGATACGTGCCCAAAATGCGTGTTCTGCTCTGAGGAGAGGAGCAGGAAATAAAACTGAGCAGAAGCCCCAGAAAGAGATTCTCTGTCTCCAGGCTGGCAGTAGCTGAAGATCTCAGAGAGTGCAAATAGCACACTATCACAGAAATTAAGCTAGACTGTGAAGTAAAGCCTGGGGCCAATTAAAAAAGTGTCTATCGTAGACTTCAAGGTGACTGTCACCATGGCTTGGGCCTGATCCTGTAGTAGCTGTTTGAGTAAACCCCAACGTGAGGTGTCGGGGTGTGTGTCAGGAGTCCATTTCCCAGCTTAGCAAGAGCTTCCCGACCCGTGGGCTCTAGACGTGCACTTGTGTACTCACACTTTTATAAAAAGGCTTTGGATAAGTGACTGTTACTTGAAAGACCCAGAAGAGAAGCAACGTGCCAGCTGCCAAATAGGAGGCCTGTTAGTTGTTCCTGCTGCAATAGCTCTCTGTGTTCTGTGAGATGGTACCACAGCAGATCACAAAGTTACCGAAGGGCTACGTTGGCTTCTGACCCTTCTAGGAATGGTGGTGTGGTGTAACAGCTACCTCTTAGCTCCACAGCTTGCCTCTTCATTGAAAATAAAATCTGCTTAAGTGTCACCCCTTTTGAAAGAATTCTTCAGAGTTCAAAGTAAATTATCTCAGGGATGATGATCGTTGGCCTTTAATGGAACTGTGGTGCTTAAAATCTAGAAACCAGTTCATAGTTAATCATTTAAGTTCATCAGAAATAAGATTCAAGTTGGGGCAATTAGACAATTGCTTCATTACTCAGACTGGCTCATGATGTTTCACTGATCTTTCACAAATGATAATACAATAGATGAACTGTATAGTTTAAGAATAAGTTATTCCAGTTTTAGATAGTTGAAAAGTGACTTACCAAAACTGTTAATGGAAGTTATTCAAGATGTGCTGTATAAATCCTTTCCAATTAGTGTCGAGGTCTTGAAGGTCCAGTCTTAGCTTTTTATTAATCTGTTCAGTTTATTAATGTATTTTTTGATATATGCATAGTGTGACTGTCTGGTACATCTCAAGATGTTGCATAATTATCATCCTTTTAATTTGTTTTACTTGGGTTCTACTCCTTAGGCTTGCTTAAAATTCTGAAAGTTTTCATACCTTAATAACTTAATAACTCATTAGAAAGCCATGACAGGTACTTGAGGTTACCTCAAAGGCTATCCATATTTAACAGTAAACTTGAGATAATTCGTTGACAGTGTGACCGTCATTGACCAGTTTAAATATTTAAGGTTGTGTTTTGACCTTTTGCCTTACATTCAAACCATATGGAGAAACTGAAATAGATTGTGTACAAAATTGGGATCTTTATCAGATGGTTATGGCATTATGAAACAACAGAAAGTTACTATATTGCCTGATAATAGGCCTATATATGTAATTTATTAAATATACACTTTAATAAAAATTTATTACCTTATTCTGTTCTAGGGAAGAGTCTTTCTCATCCTTATTAAACATCCTTAGTAAAAAGAACTTCTGCTTCCAATTTTGAAACAACATCTGTAGCCAGCAAATTATTTCCTAAATAGGATAGGAGATACAAATCAGGTTTTTGAAAAGCAGGACTAATTAAAAATGTTACTGGTATTTTTCAGATCTTTCATGCTTTTATTTTGCCACATATAAAACGAGTTGTTTTGGATGATTGAAATGCTGTTCTCTTGGGAACCTCTTTACTGAGATCTAATGTATCAGAACCAAGACTCGAGGAGAAATTGCATCCTAGAGTCACAAACAAGTTGGAAGATTTCAAATAGCCTGTTCAGTTTTGATGGGCTTTCTTGTGAAAATGTAGCATGTCTTTAGTCTCTGGCTTTTCATACTTTTCTCATACCATCAACTGCTGACTGTAAAGGTTTCTCATGAGTGAACAAAATTGTAGCTTTGCACCCCACCCAGCTTGGGTTTCTCTGCCTTGCTGCATGCACACAATGTTTCTCTGGGTTGGTGATGTGATAGATTGTTTCCCATTTTCTCCCTGTTGATGCCCATGAAATATTTTATTTCCAGTTCAAATGCTGTTCTAGAAACAAAATAAGCATGTTTAAATTAGTTTATGTCATAAACTATAAGCTGTCATACTGCATTTACAAGGATTCCACAGATTTCCGTTACCACCCTGTTTTGATTTAACTTGGTAATTATATTTATGTAAAAAAGCTTAATGATAAGCTGTCCACAGAAAGGGCTAATGACAAAGAGGGGTGGGAGGAAGATGGAGAAGTATTTTATTCTCTGGCAAGGCTTCTGCATCGTTGGCTTTTGTGCAGATAAGCATCCAGGAGTCCCTCTGCTCCGTACCCTCCTTTCCCTTTCACTGTCTGCCAGCATAACTTGGTGTCTTATGGGATCGTTAGTTTGAATAGTGACTCCAGAACAGTTTCTGGTGTGCTTCTGATACAGTACAACTATCCTTCTCTCGTGGCCGGCAGTACCTTTTGCAGAATATGGCTTTGTATTCTTCTATATCACACCTGCAGGAAAAAAATAGCTGTTACTGCAATATTTTAATACAGTGAAGGCAACTTGATCCAAGTTCCCCAGCTGTTCTTGTAGAGAACTGGTGACCCACAACTACATAATCCACAGTGTTTTGAACTGACAGTTTGATGATAGATGCTTATTGTCCATGAGATGTTTTGAGACTAGGCAGGGGTCTCTAGGTCCTAAATGTTGCAGCTTTTCTAAGCAATTTGTTATTTTTCAGACTTCCCTTGAATGGATGCACATATTTCTAGTCACATACATCAGTGTGTAAGTGTACTTCTTTGTCATAGCTCTTTTCTCCCTGAAAGCTTTTACCTTCTCTGAAAGTGCTTAGAATCTTCCTGTACCTTTTGAGTTTTGAAAGGAATTAATTAACTCATTCCCAGGTGGGTTCTGCACCTCACCGGGTGCCTCCTGTGCCAGCATCCATGCGAGCCCTGCTGTCCTTCTCACAGGTCGGAACGCTGGCCAGAAAGGCTCGCATGCTTTCCCATGCGATGCCAGGAGCCTTTGGGGGATGTTGTGTTATTGCCCTGGAGACGAAACTGTAGAACCATTTAAGGTCTCGTAGCTCATGATAGTTAAAAAACTTAAGGCTGCCCTTGAGTATTGGGTTCAAACGCCATTGTTTCTGTAGTAAAGTCTAGCATGACATCTAATCGGCATCAGGATGCACGGTGAAGTGATATTGGGGTCTGGTTATGTTATGTAATGGCAAGTTCGTACTGTAGTGAAATTTGAGATATCTCAACGGGAAGTTTGAGGCCCTTTAGTTCTGTAGTACGTGGTTCTCAAAGGCCTTTGCGGACCCACTTAACATGTATAGCATTACGTGGGAGTTTTTTCTAGCACCTGTAGTTTGGTTCACATTCCTCTCACCTTTTCTTGCTACTAGGTTAGTGCCAAGACGTTTCCAGAACTGCTCTGCTCTCAAAGACCTTTTCTACTAGGTTTTGTTCTAAACAAGTATAAGAAATGTCATTATTACTTGCAGGTTAAAAGCATATTCAACTGTTGTCCTTCAGAAGAAGTTTGACCTCCTTTTAAGAGACAAATAAGTAATGAATTAGAAGCTGAAGGTGCTGTGCAATTTCTGCAAGGTCAAAGATCTTGTTAAACAAAGAATTTGTACTATGACTAATACAGTTTTATTTTAGGGAGAGAGGGGGGAAGCACTCCATTTTGTATATAATGGCTATAACGTGGCCCAAAGCTCTCCTTAAAAACTAGAGCAAAACTGGGACTTAACTTCCTCTAATTGCTGGAGCACTCCAAAATTTTTTTCTGACTGTAGAGCACTTCTGCTCTTTTTATGCTATGACTTGGAATTGCTTTCTAGCCATTTCCTAAGTAAGCATAATTTAACCAGTTAATACACAGATTTAGAGGCTGAATTCCAGTATCCTTGTTCTATGAGTAGTTCCACTGGTTTAATTGATTCCTTGGGAAGTAATGAAGTATTCAGACTAAAAGTGATGGGCCTAGGTTATAGCTTGTCGTATTTAGGAGCCAGCTGAAATATATCTTGTACATATGAAACTAAGGGTGCTTCTTTTAATTATGTTGTCAAGAGGCATAGTCATAATGACAATTAAAAAGTGTTATTGATGCATGTGTGACTTAGCCATTGCACTTCATGAAATACTCTGAGAAACCAGAGGATTCTGTACTCAAGAGCTAGTCAGTTAACGCTCTAAGAAATCTTTCATTGTAATCTGTGTAATTCAAGTTTTGAAACAAGTTTCATTCCCCAAAATAAATTGACACGTGCATGAGGTGAGAACGCAATGAAAAATGCCCTGCCAAGTTTATATAGAGAATAAATGTCTCAAGTCCTTGAGCAACCTAATGGGTTTGTGACAGAACCCCAGGAGCTTCACTATGTGTTGGTCCACGTCGGGTTCTCTAAAGAGTAATTCAAGCATGTTTTCATACATCTCAGAAAGGCAGAAAAACCTTTCTCATGCAAGGTAGCTGCTCTGATATTCCAGTTGTTTTATGAAGAAAATATGCATTGCTTTCATTGTGACAAAAAACCATGAACACAAGTTCTTAAAAGCTTTTAGAAGAAAGTTCTCAAAAGATGTCATGTTAGTTACTCTTAGGTATTTTTCAGTTTAATGATAGCTAAATATGGTGCTTCCATAGGGTTACATTAATCAACAGATTCCTAATTACAACAAATACCTTTTCCCAGGTATTTAAACTGTGGATTTTTGTGTTATTATTGAACAGTCAGAATGCTTTTGTCAGATAAGGCAAGAAATGGATTGTTGAACCTGGGAACCTCAAGCATACGGTTCCTGAATATATTAGCATTAAATATTTTGCCTTCCAGACAATAAATTATGAAAAGGCTCTTTAAAGAAGGGATGATATCGAAAGGGTGATGGAGTCCGGTGAGATGATGGTTAACGCATTTGCTTGTAGTGCTTGTAGCCTTGCTTCAGAGATGCTGTAGTTTGTGAAGAGAGTTGTCTGTTCTCAGCTGAATTTCTTTGTTGGAAAACCTAGCTCAGAGGCCTAATCTGAAAGCTTTCCTTTGAAGAGGTCATGGACTTAGGAACTCCAGCTGAATACTCCAGATCCGAATGAGAACTGAGAGAGCTGTGGGGTGAAGTTTTCTTCTCTGGCCTTCCCTTTCAGGAGACTTAAAATTAGCCAAACTCGCAACTAAACTTCTTTTAAATTGTCAAATGAGGTCTGTTTTGTTAACGTTGCTGTGAACCATAGACCTGCGTTGTCAATCATAGAATGATTTGGGTCAGAAGGGACCTTAAAACCCATCCAGTTCCAACCCCCTTGCCATGGGCAGGGACACCTCCCACTGGATCAGGGGGCTCAAAGCCCCATCCAACCTGGCCTGGGACACCTCCAGGGATGGGGCAGCCACCACTTGTCTGGGCAACCTGGGCCAGGACCCCACCACCCTCACAGCAAAACATTTCTTCCTAGTATCCAACCAAAGTCTCCCCTCTTCCAGCTTAAAACCGTTCCGCCTCATCCTATCCCAGCATTCCCTGACAAAGAGCCCTCCCCAGCTTTCATGGAGCCCTCTGATCATCTTTGTGGCCCTCCTCCTCTGAAAACTCATCTCGGAGGAAAACACAGCCCTTCTGACTCTTACTGTCTCACTGTTACGCTTTTGCATTTCCACTTGGTAGGCTGACTTCCACCATGCTGTGATAGTTGTTTGCTATTAAGGAACTCTACAGCTTTGGTAAACAGCAGATCAAATTGATTTGACCCATTCTTAGTCAAAAAGGAACTAAATTAACAAATTAGGAGTATTAATGTGATTTTACTGTGACAATGTTACTGTGGATAGATTTTATAAGGATATTGCTCAAATGCGTAGCTGGTGAATTCTCGTGTACAAAATCCAGAGTCTGCTTTGAATGTTTATCTTAAATTTGTCTTTAAACTATGAAACTCCATTTCAGCCACATAATTGCCTTTTAGTATCCTTTCCCATCAGCTGTAAAACGTCAAACAAACATTAGGAGCTTCAGCAGTGGGTCCATTTTATGAGCGTATAGTAAACGTCTTCATCCTTGTAAAGTTTATTTATATATCCTAACTTGATAACATTCTAATCCACGAAGAAAGCGTGTTTTCTTTCTTCTGAATCAGACAGTGTTCCCCTGATAAGTATCCCGAAGTAAAATATAATGAAGTCAGGTTTAGTTTTATGAGCACTAGCATCATGTCATACGCTGGCAAAGTTTATAAAATTTCTGGATCTATAGATTACATTAATATTAAAAAAGAACAGGTAGATTATAAAAAGGTATTTAATGGGCCGTGAGAAAAATATAGATTCTAGATCAGGATGCCGAGAGAAATATTTTTCCCCTCCAAAAAGAAAACTAGTGCCATCAGGGCTCTGAAGCTTTTTCTCAGAACTCTTTGATTTTAGTGAAAGCATTCTTTGTTTAAGGCTTCAAATCATCCTCTAGGTTTCTGTCGCAGAAATAGTTTCTGTCATCCTAGCTAAAAATCTAAACCATCCCCACTCCAGTTACTACATTCTGTAGGATTTTTCCATAAGAATAATTAAAACCACGCATCTTTTCACTTTCTGCTATAATTCTTCAAGAGCTGTGAGAGAAAAAAATTGGCTTTATAGGAGTAAAAAAATTGCTTCTGAGTGAAATTAAGAACCTTGTATGTCCTGAGTGAGGAATTTCAGTGTAGGTTGCCTCATCCCTGCTTTGTGAGCTCTGGCCATGGAGTGATGCTGTCATTGAGACTGAAACTATCTTGCATTTCCAAGTAGCCTGGAATGGGGCCACACACTGATGTGTTTGGTCTAGTGTTTACATGGGATCTGTTTGCGTAACTGAAGGAATGGAGTCTGTGTAAACAATTCCCATTGATTATGACAGCAAATTCTAGCTCAGCAGTATTAGACTCAGTACGTAAATATTTCAGGCTGATATCTATTTGTTTTCTAACTATACTGGAGTGTTTATTAATAAGATTTACTATGTAAATACTCTTCTCCAGTGCTCAGTGCTGAACATGCTCCCCCTTTAATGGGATCTTTGTTTTGTCCTAGTAATATTATCTTGACTCATTGATGGCACAACCTTGTGCTAATTTGAGCATTATTACTGCCTGTGTAACATGCTGCCCTGAGTCACTCAAAAAATAAATATGAATTAATTCAGTGTCTCAATCGAAGGTGATGACAGAAATATTGTAGCAGGCCCATAAATTGATGGTCATTGT
The DNA here is from genome assembly GCA_033558235.1 of Neomorphus geoffroyi. Classification (NCBI taxonomy): domain Eukaryota; kingdom Metazoa; phylum Chordata; class Aves; order Cuculiformes; family Neomorphidae; genus Neomorphus; species Neomorphus geoffroyi. The sequence continues at coordinate 6,016,427 of JAUMJM010000016.1, read as the reverse complement.
CAAAACCACGGTGGCTTTGACATGCAGACCTAGATACAGAGAGAGAGGCTGCAATAGTTTCTGATTACCTTGTTGTCAAGCTGGCATTCCCCCTTGCTTAGTCAACATCCTAATTCATAACTTGTGACACCCCTATCCCAGTCTAGGTTCAGCAACGATGTCTCGCCATTCCAGCAGCTCTTTAGGTATTGTCATTTCATTGAAGCACCCTATGGGTGATAGATTACGCACTTGCCTGAAGAGATTTTCCTGCTAGTGTATCTCATTCACTGGGAACCTTTGGTGAATCTGTTGCCATATTATTTGAGAAGGTATTGTAACTCATTTCAGTTGGCCCCAGCCCCAGTCAAGATCAGTGCCAAACTTGGTACTGGAGCCAGTGGTCTGTTATGCCTGGCATAGCTACACTACTTCTCTGAAGGACATTAGCTGAGTCAACAAATGCGTGTTTCCAACACTACTGCTACATTAAATCTGGAAGTTTTGCTGGAAAAATAATGTTGGCAGTGTTTTGTTTGGTTTTGTCCTTCTCGTTTGTAGCCAGCATAGCAGTGCCGTAAAACGATTCTCGTGAAGGATAAGCATTAGCGCTCCACAACTTGTGGAGGCAGCTGATCAGCAAGTCCTTCAATCTGATGAGCTTCAGGTTGCACATAGTGCCCCAGCGGGAGAGAGTCCATGGTGCAAAAACTGCAGACCCTCTAGCCTGGAGCGACTGCCCTGCTCTCAGCTCTTCTGAGTGGAACAAACTTGAGAGGTCCAATGTAAACTCTACCACCTTGTTTCATTTCTCCTCTTCTGAAGTGATGCAGATAGTAGCAGGGGAACTCTGGCCATCAAAAACTGAAGGTGGTTCTTAAACCACTGGTCTCTGAGCAGTTCCACTCACACTGGACTTGGCCCGTATTCTTTCCAACCCATGTCTTACTAAAGCATCTATTCATATTCAGAACTTAATAATTGATGGGATTGACTGAGCTTGTTCTCCGGTTTATACAAACTCAGTCACAGTGAAATCAAGGGAATTAACTGTGGGGAAAAACAACAATGGCAAAAAGTAACATTGGTGTTTGGATTTCCCCACCCTTCCCCTCTTTCTGTCCATGCATCTGGGAATATTTAACCATGCAAGAACTTTAATGTTAAAACAGAAACACTGACTTTAAACTCATGAGTATTGATGTGATATGGTTCTTCAACAGTGGATTAAGCTGAAGCAGTGGCTGAAGCAGGTTCTGCTCATGGCTGTACATACTGCCTTTCTTTGGGAAGTACAACTACCATGGTCATGGCTGAATGGGACGTGTTTGTTCCTCCACCACTGTTTATAATCTGACTAACATCGGTTTAATTTACAGTATAATACTGGGCTGTAAACTGCAGCTGTTCACAAGTAGATTCATTTCCCATCCAGCCACCTCCCTCCGCTGAAGGCAATAACTACCAGGAGCCCAGCAGGACACAGCTTCAGTCAGTCCGATGTAATCTGCTGTCACACGTCAGCACTCTCTGTGCATTCACGTCCCCGTGATGACCTTTGGTGTTGGTGACCACTCAAAACACTGAACAAAAACCACTTTGGCTGGAACTCAACACTAGACCATAAGATAAGCGAGGGCTTATGAGTTAGGGGCTCACATGGAGGTAGTCTTCAGTAGCTTTTCCTTATTTTAGTGTGTTGGGTAATTTGGTACAACAAGTTTTGGTCATTTATGATCAAACCAATTACGTCATTTAGAGGAGAAGACGTTAGATCTACACAGTAGCTTCTCTTCAACAAAAATGCCATTTCCATTTAGATGTTATCTAAATTTCCTGCATGAGTTGGAACAGAGCCAGACATTACATGACTTTAGAAAAAAAACCCCAACGTTGCTTTAAAATTTTACTTGGCGTTTTAGAGGATGATTTACTTTTTATGAACTGAGGAGAAAAAGGAAGGGAACTATCTGACACAGAAAGAGACAGAGACGTTTTTATATTGGAGGTAACTGAAGAAAGTCGCACAGGAGGTTTTTTAAAAAAACTGGGTTTTAAATAAAAAATGTATTTCCTCATTTTTGCCATATCTATTAAGATATGCCGAGTGAACAACAATGTATACAGTGATGCTGGATTGTATCAGAGCTCAAATATCTACAAATACCCCTTGAAATCCTAGGTGTTTCTGCACCTGACTGCCATCTCCATTTTGAATATTGGGCTAATTTACTTTCTCCATTGTTGTCTTATCTCCATTTCGGATTGAGATTCCCTGGGAAGGGAAAAGGTGTTAACAGTACAGAGTGAGTGACAGGCTGGCTCCTTTTCAAAAGATGCTTCATAGCACAATAGGATGGGAGCAGCTTTTGAAATCCCATTCATTCTGGCTTCTTGACACGGGCTTGGGGTCTGCGACAATAAAACATCCTCTGAGATAGAACAAAAGGCCAGTTGTTTCAGCACAATTCTTTAAAATATAAAGTTTTGGAGAACATGCAGAAAGCTTGGGCAGGGGAGAACAGACAAGGCAATCTCTCCTAAGAGAGGTTGCTTTTTCACCGAAGGAGACCACTGAAGGAGAGAAGCTTTCTGCACTAGAAGAGGAGAAACCATGATTGAATGTTATCTGGAGCTGGAATGTGTGCAGTCCCATCCAAGAGAAATCCAGTCTAAGCCTAGAGAGTACCACAACATGTGTGTCAGTGACGTGCAAAGAGCTGTACCTGTTTTGACATGTATTCCATGTGTTTCTAGTGCACACGTAGGGACAGAGCAAATTAAACACCAAAATTTGAGTGCATTTCCTTTAGGTCTCCCTACGTCCCCTAAGAGTGAAGCATCATAAGCTGCTAATCAGGTGGGAACTCCGAGCACTGGAATACACTGACCTACTGAGCGGTCTTGGTATCTTAATAGACGTCCTAGGCCAACGGCCCCTATGCCTCATGGCCCCGCTTGTGCAAGGTGGACACGAGCTGAGGTATTTCCTTATGGCAGAAAGCACAGCTTGACAATCTGTAATTTAATCTGTAACATTAAAAATAACATGCTCTTGTAATACACGATAGAAGTCATCAGGAGAATTGTTGCCAGGACTGTGACATGGGCAAACCCCTGTTGTAAAGTACCAGTTGTAGTTGATTTCTTTCTTTTGTTATAGTTTTTTGTATGCATTAATTGACAACAGAGAACTGGATTGTGCCATCTAGCAATAAAATAGCAGACTGGAATGTGTAATCTGGCCGGACTTTTGTCTTTGTCTTCACTATAAGAAGTATATTTTCTGCTAATTTTTTTCCTGCTTTTTGAGATGAAGGTGACAATTCTCACGAAGATTTGGGAGATCTTAGATTTGAAAGCTGTAAATGAAAGGTATCTTCAGGTACTTCTGTCGTCATTATTAGAACATCACTTCTGTATTAGACCATTAAAAACAAATCAGACTATCAAATACGTGTCATTTAAAAATAAACACGTTTTTAGAATACCAGCCATTTTGCTAGGTTGAAAAAAAGACAGAATATTTTAGTTGGTGCTATCGAGTTCATAAATACCTTATTTGAGAGAGGAGATGCAAGGGATACCAGTTTGTGTACTGCTGTTCTTTTAACCTAAGCTAACAATAACAGGTTTTGCTGGAGTAAAAAAAAAACTATTTAAGATTGGGATAGTTCCCATGTAAAAGAGCCTTTAACAAGTCCCACGTGAAAGTTCATTTTTTGTTTTCTGTTTAAATCAGATGGCACAGGCTGCCATGGGAAAATAACTAAGGCATTTTGAGACCCTCAAGTTGTGGAGAGAAGAGGTATGACAGTTATTCTACCGTTGAATTAGAGGGTGCAACTAGGTAAAAGTAACAGTCTCCAATGGATTTCTTAGTCTCATATTGATTGGCTTCTTGTGTAATCCAGGGAAATTCTGAATTAACTGTAAATTGTTTCAGGAATTCAAACGAGAGCAGTGACTATAAAGATAATTTTAAATCGCATTCTAGTAGCTTTCTCAGTTAATGATCTCATTTGCAATCACAGAGACCAGAGGATCCCTATAACTTGCAGAAATTAATAATTTTCATTGTCTGATCCCATATTTTTAATTCTGAATGTTTATTTTTTGTCTTAAATCTCATGTCATTGCTGCTGTGAATATTTCATGGCATCGAGATTGGTAACAAATCCATTTATAATTGGCTTTTTTGTTGACGAAAAAAGGGAGAGGGCTGTGAAAAACTGATGATTTTGTGCACATTTTAATGATGGTCCTAAAGAGCTGAGTGAAAAATGTTCTATCTATTTTCCAGTAGGAAATTTTCTTGCTTTTATTGTTGCTCTTTACAAGACATCTTTCATTTTGTTGCTCCATGTGTGGTTTACTCCTGGTTTTAAGCTGCAGTGTTTGCCTACACAACAGGGCAAAGGCAAGCCACCAAAAGTACTTCATTTAGCCAGCAACTACCAATAGCAGAATGTAAACCACTGGCTTACTCTGAACAGTCGGAACTGCAAAAGCAGGTAAAAGTCAGTTAAAATTTGATGCCTGGCCACATGGTGAATTTTTGAGAACCCCAGCTGTTTGAGGTGTAAGAACATCTGTGACTGTCAACAGTTCATTAGAAAATTACTGGCAATAAAAAAATGCCAGCCCCCCTCTTCCCAAAAGCAATTTGGTTCCTGATGGTCTGCCTGTCCTCTGTATCATTTTACTTCGTTCACAGAGCGATGAAATTTGCAACATTTTTTTTTCTTCTGTGTTTCCCTCGTGGTTCGATGATCTAACACCATTATTCACTCCTTACTTTTACCGGATTTGAATATGCCATTGTTTCTTGGACAATAAACCCAGCATTTGCCTAGCAGTCATCACATACATTAAATCTTTGCCATATGTGTGTTGCATTCCTGTGTCATATTCCTTGGACAGAGCCTGAGTAAATTGCTTTGGCTTGAGTTTGACGTGGTGGTTGTAATAACTGAGAAAGCTTCCATTAATATCTGGTCAGGGCCCTAAGTTAGTACTTTGTCAGAATCCTTTGGAACATTTGGATGATATTGATCTCTGGTGTGGTACAGTCTCGCAGTTTACACATTAGTTCAAAAATATGCTGAAGTCAGGAGCAATGGACTGTTTTTGTGCTTACAGAAAAAAAAGGAAATACAGAGATAGTGTGCTCAATCAGACCTGTCTGTGCAAGGAACCAAAGACAGGCTGTAAGTCTGGCTGTAGGATCTTCTTCAGCTTTGCAGGTCTGTTGCTGCTTGGATTCTTCTCTTTGAATTTTTGGCTGCCTGCAGCAGAATTTCCATTGCTAACATTGTCTCTGTGCCATACAGCAATGGGGCTAGGAAAATGGTCTACTATTTAGTATTTCTTTCTCACATGTTTCTGCAGCTCCTCCTTATTTCTTTTCTTGTATTTGGCTATAGACCTGAGGATGAGATCACACATGTATAGAATGAGAGCTGTAGAAACACATTACTCGACTGTATTTAGTGCCAGCATTTGAAAGTGCCAAATTGCTTTTTGGGTTTTCAGTATCACATGTTGGAATCGTCACAGGCTACTACTGTTCCCTACCATTTACTCTTTGCAGCACTTGTGTAATATTTATAAATACTTTCACAGATGAACGTACCTTTTTAGCTACAGGATGTGGATGGCATTGACCTATTGTATAAAAACAATACAGTGCTTCCGATCCAGTGGTTCAGAGTTTGTAAACTTCTGTATTAGACATTTGAAATGAGCCAATTAAAAAAGCAAAGATAGTTTAACCATGACACTCGTTCATTGTGTGTGTTCTCAGCAGTTCTGTGTAGACTCTCTTCATAATTAAGGGCTTTACTGGCTAAAGAGGGTTCCCAGCAGTCACCCTGGAATTGGATTAACAGCACAAGAAACTCCCCTTTGCTAACCACATGTCCAGTCCTTTTGTATCTTCCCATACACAAGTCCTTCTTCAATTTGCTTAAATAAATTGCTGTAATTTGTCTCTGTGGGCTAGAAGAAATCTAGCCAGACTTTATTTAGAACTATAGCGGTGCATAGAGTCTCCATCTGAAATTAGGGACATGTTGTGCAAATTATCATCTAAACACAAATTAAGAGAAATCCTCTGCACTGGTGAGTTAGGAATCTTGGTTGTGAAGACAAAGAACAGGAGAAAGGAGTAGTGTTATCTATCGCCTGTGCTCTGGATGCAGATTGTAGCTTACTAAAGAAGGCACGGAGAATGCTTTACAACCTTGAGAATTGAACCCTGATTTCTTGTATCTAAATATGCGGCTTTAATTACAAGACCGGCTTCTGTCTTGTCAGTCATTATAAACTCTGCAGTCGTTTGAGGTTGACACTGTGCCAGGCCGTGTGTTGTCATGGAAGCAACATACTCAACATTAAACAGAACTGTATTTCCCTTTACCTGAAGATGTGTGAAAATAAGTAAATTTTGTCTGCTTAAGTTACAGACTTCATCCTCGCTACTGGGGTAGAAAAGAAAGGATTGTTTCAGTATATCCATGTTTTGAAGCTGCCGTCTGGTTCAGCATATCCCAGCAGTCTCCACCCATTTCTGGGATCATCTTTGTGTTAATGGTATCAATATGTTTGTCCAAGTCATGCTGCGCAGCTTGGTTGTATTTCTTTTGGGAAAAGTTTTTTCTTTCTTTAGGCTCAAATGGACCTGACATTTTCATGTGAGGCAATTTATTTTTATGTATCCTCTTAAGTGGCTGTCTTGGATGTGAAGAAGTGACCAAGAAACTCAGTGGAGGCAGGATATTGACAGATGTACTCCAAGGAATCTAGCCATGGGGTACAACACATTACCATCTCTTAGCTGTCCATCTCATCCATCAGCCTGAGCTTACCAGCCCTACAGCGGACGCCATAAAATCAAACCGGGGAGGGTATGGTTCAGTCATTTCAGTGCAAAGACCAGAGGCTTAAATCAGACTTAACCTTTGTTGGCAATATAAGCTGAACTGAAAGTTTTGCACTGAGCCAGCCGTTCGGTGGCATCAGCTGTGCCGTAGGGGGGGAAATGTCATGCAAAGAGGAAGCAACCAAGCACTGGCCGCAGCCAAGTAGGACACTGTATCTGATAGACAGCTAAGGGAAATGAATTGCAGAGCCCTCAAAGCGTCACCAGAACGAGGAGCTATGCGAGTGTCCTGCAGTCAGTGTCACAGCCCAGTTCACGGCCGTGATCAATCGCAGGTCGCCCTTTGTTAGGGACCGCATCGGAGCTTGTCAGGTTTGGCTAGGTACCACACTGGTTCCAGTTGGGTTGCTAACGAGAGAGGGGGGAATCTGGAGCATGGATGAGCGCTGTCTTTATGAGGGTAAGGAAGCCAGGTTGAGTTTCCACCCTGAAAACTGCATAAGCAGTCAGGATACCCTGCAAAGTCAAGTGCAGTGTGATCTCTGATAACCAAGACAACTCCTCCTCCTGGAACTGTTTGAAGGCACGCGGTGGGAACACTTTCTAAGAGAGCACTTTCAGTCATTGTATGTTTTTGGACACGATATCAAGCCCAGAGACTGTATACCTCCTGTGCTGTAATTTTTATGTTAATAGTAATGAATTCAGTTGGGATCTCTTGAGATAGAGATGATATTCCTGTAATAATAAAATTCTAAAATGTTAGATTTTTCTGTGAGATCTGTGGGATTTGCAGGTCAGAAAAGAATGCTGATGCATTTTATATGCTGTTGATGCAGTTTATAAATACTGAGTTGATATCTCTTACAAAAAAAACCAACTAATTTCCAGATTTGGAGTTTAATTTGTTGTGAAAAGTAATGACAGTATGAACGTGGTCTTTAAATGTCTTACAAAAGGACACAATAGTGCTCCCTGTGTTTAAGCAATGTATTTTTTTTTTTTTACTTTCTTGGAGACAGTAGGGAAGGGAAGAGGAAATTGGAGAGACATTTAAAAATGTCAATTATGGTTCAAAAGTTACACAAGCAAACACTCTTGACCAAGGTGTTGAATTATAAAGTTTGATATTCCGTAAAGCTAAATAATCGGAAGTAATGCTGCCAATAAAAGACATTCATTTATTTACTCAAGGTGCCCATTGTTAGCACTAATAATACATTTCAACATATTGAAATTGCCAGATAATTCTTTTGTGACTTTTATGCTGGATGATATTGTTATTTAAATGAACCTGCAGACCGCACTGTAATGAAGAAATGCATGTTTTGCCTAACAGTTATCAAGCGGCATTCCAGCAAAATGAGAATTTGCACCTCCATTCATTCTGAGGGGAAGCTGAGGGTCACTGTTTTCAATATGGACCTTTTAAAAGCCTTTCAGCAGTGAATAATTATAAGCCAGAGCTTCTGAAATTACCTGTATTCACTGTAGGGAAGAAGAAACTTTTATGTTTTGTAATGAAGTACACTTGCTCATTCAAACTTTGCAAGACTTCCTTAACGTGGCAGTTGCATTGTGCTGACTTAGGATTAGGTGGAGTAATAAAAGAAATGGATTTTTAAATATATGGATACCCCTGTTTATTCAGGTTTATTTTTCTTGAATTTGGATCCATCTTGTCAAATAATACAGATGGAAAAAAATGTGTTGAGCTCTTGTGTAAATAACCTTATCTGTACAAATTGCTGTTTACTAAAACAAATGTTACTTCATTTGCAGTTTCAAATTCATTTTGCAGTTTCATTTGAAGATTGGGGTTTGAAACTGGTTTGGTCATGCCAATTTTTCTATATTAAGTTTTAGAAAAAGATTTTCGTTTTTATAGTTCAAAACTACGCTGAAGATAGGGATTGGAAATATGGCTTGCAGCAATGGGCTTTGGACTTCTCTCTTTGTTCTTAAAAACAAACAGGTTGGCAATATTCATTGGTGTAAAGAAACAGAGAAGTCATTATCTGGGGAGTAATTTTAAAAAAATTATATACAATAATTTGTTAATTATTGCCAGAAAAAAGCATGCAGTTTTACTTCTGAAAATGCGTGTTCCGGTTAATGAAAAACATTACCCTGCAGCCTCTGTGGGATTTTTTTCCACTTGTAAAAGCTTTTTTTTTTTTTTTTAAAGTGAGGAAGAAACTGATCCCACGCTTTCCTAAATGGCATTTTTGGGCAAGGACTAATTCAAGCCTCACCCTCAGACAATAAGCAAGCATAAAGGTAAAGGCTGAGAGGTTTGCTTTTGAATTCTGTGTATTTGCTTTTAAAGTAAAAATACTGCTTTTTTATTTTAACTAAATGGCAGATTGCAGATTGGGTTGATGGCTTCAATCAAAGACGTTTTTTCCATGCTTTCGACAGTTCAGAGACTTGATTTCCCCACTCAGAAGGAAACTTCTTCCCTCTCCTGTACACCACCTACCCACTTCTGTTAGCATCACTCAAATCCTCATCTGTGAAATAAAATCTAGCTTTGTAAATAAGATAATGTCCCAGTAGCTAAAAGTTTTAGTTGTGGCTATGAAGCTGTTTAGACTGAGTGATGCTGCTCTGTTATTTGTCCGTCGGTGAGAAAGGAGGCAGCGCGAACAGCAACTCAGTGATGCTGCTCTTAAAGTTTAGCTGTTTACAATCCCCCACTCGTGGTAGCTGTATTAATGGATGGGTAACCAAGTAGTTTGGAGCTTTATATGTATGTCACCCAACTTGCTAAATATCTATTAGACCAGAATTTTGCCTGTGTGTTAATCCTATTTAAATATGGACCATGCGCTCAGTGCTCGGAGAGGCTGATACATATTTCACTCGACTGTTTAGTAAATTTTCTGTCTTCTGTCCCTGTACTCGGGCGCCTGAGCTATGGTGACACACACAACTAGGTGTCTAGAAGAGCAAACCTAATCCTTATTATATATCCAGCAATGCTTTTGTACCGCGAAATGGCTAGGACCGGGACGCTTAGGCAGAGTGCAACTACAGAGCAAAGGGTCGCCCCCTCCAGAGAATTTATATCCAGATGGCTGAGACGTGTAAAGATATTTTCTCAGGGTAACAAGTTGCCTCATGTCAGCTGACAGGAATATGCGGTCTCAGCAAATGCAGGGTAATTCAAGCTGATTTAGCCCTTTCTCCTGTGATAACTTTTAAACCCAATGGCAGGAGACAACAGGTGGATATAAGCAGATGGGGAATCGCGAGGAGTGAGTAAGAAGGTCGGCTCCATAGGTACTGGGCTCAATATTGCAGCAGCACAGCCATTGTCAAGCTTTTTTTCTGGCATCAGAGTTAAGAGGAGGCTTGAGAGGGGATTTGAAGGAGGATAACGAGGCAGCTTTGTGGACATGAACAAGGAGCTCTACCCAAGCATGGGGGCAGCAGGGGAAAAAGCACAAAGATCCTTGCTTGAAAAGGTAACAAATGGGTGATGGAGCCTACTGTCAGGGGCTGACTGGAGGTGGGAGCTCTCCCCTCTGGAATAAATGAATGAGAATAGGTTGGGAGGGGATTAGGCTGAGAATGCTTTGAAAGAAAAAGCAAGTAGATTATGTTTATATAACAGAAAAAGGGAAGCTACAGCAAAGAGGAGTAACAATGGTCAAAGTGATGAGCAAAGAAAATGCCAGTATCAAAAATATCCTTCAAGCTTTTCCAAAGCTGCTCTTTCAATAAGCAGAAGGAAGAGGTGCATTGTAATGATGGCTTTGTATGCATCCCCATCATAACCAGCTCCTCACAGTTGCCTTCTGAAACTCAGGAATTATCACTAGAAATTTTCTAAGCATTGCATCTACCTTTGAGGTGTACAGTTATATTGCCTGAGCCAGAAGATTTTTCTTTTTCTTTAGTATAAGGAAATAGGACAAGAGGATACTTTCCTGTTGGGGGGGCGGGGGGGGAAGTCACTGGTGTCTTCCTTTGCATTTTAAAAAATTATTTAAAATTTAAATTATTTAAAAATTATTACAAGAAGGGATTTGTTGCTTTGTTGATTTTGTCATCATCACTTAAAATTCAGCTTTAGAGATTTCTCAGTCTATGAAAACCACTATTTTCATTATGTCCTCAGATATGGAGTTTTCATTATTTGCTTCTGAAAAAATATACTGGTTTTTTGAAAAGGGTGTTTACTACCAGGCAGCCCTACAGCAAAGCACATATCTGTCCTTAGGCAACCATATTCCTCAAAATCTGAAAAAGAACCATAACTTCTTGCCATGCTGAGGATAAACTGTATTCTTATGTGAACCATCTATGGATGGAAAGGCAAGAACAGATGATCTGAACTGGCCTCTTAGTACAACAGCAGCAGAATTCTGTCCTGGGTTGGAGAGCCAGGATGTAACTTCACCTCATCACTTCTCTTCTCTGTGTCGCTGGAGACCAGTGGGGTGCACTGGTGCCTCCATCCTTCTTGGGAAGAGCGCAGCCAGCACTACTGCCCGTGTGGCCGTTGCCGACTCATATCCATATTGCTGTGTTGAAGGTCATTCCTTAAGTCTTTTATTTTTGCCTCCTGCACAAAAAACACATCTGCAGCTTGTTAGGAAGAGAAAATAGAAAAGGTTGGTGTCGACACCACTGAATGGATGAATTTAACAGTGAATGGTAAGCTGTGTCTGGATGTTTCGATGTCAGGGTGGCCTTGTTACTGTACATTCTTACAGAGGACTTGGTAACCAATTGCAAAGCCGTACGATGGTGACACATATACAAGGGTGCACTAATCACCAGTTTAATATAATGCTTAGCCCTCTTGTGAACACTGTCATTTGTTTAGTGCACAAATCGTATTAAGCCAACCACCAGCTATAATTTTGGAAATTGGCGGAATATTCCTATAAAGAAGCACAAAAGATTGTAAAGATTGAATAAGTTCATTGTCTTAGTGACCAGTTGGGGAGGGGGACGCCGTCCTCTTTAATTTTTTCATCTTTTAAAAATACTTTGTGGTTCAGCAGCACAGACACTGCGTATCTTTGTATCCCCACACAGTCACCATGTTAATAGCTGTTTGCTAGCTGTGGTCAGTTAATTTAAAAAAGCTGGCACACTCGTATTATAGGTCACAATAGATTATTCTTGAATCAAATGTAGTATTGTTGCTTCAAACCAAACCCCCACCCATGACAAAATTCATTATAGCTCTTTAATTTATAATTGTGTTTGAAAGGATGAACCCCAGATGATTTGAAAGGAGATTCAGTTTCTTGAAATTTTCTCAAGCCGTACATCATTCTGTTCCTACTTTACTCTTGCTACATGTATGGACTCAGTAAGGGGTCACTGCTGGTTTGGGGATCCGGCACTTGTTTATTTCGTTGCAAATACGAAATCAGATTATAAAATGTTCACTGACACGATGAACATGTGTGCACTCCTAGAATATGTTTCTTCCCGAATGTGTGTTATATACATTTCTATCGTGCATATAAACACCAGGGAGTCAAGCTAAAATATGTTTTATTCAATGCATTGTGATGGCACAAAAATTCCAGACCCATCCTTGACTCAGTCCGTCGCTTGGAGGGTGACGAGGCTCCTTGGAAGGTAACAAGGCTCTCAGAACTCCGTGCCCTGCACTAACCATCATACTCCAGGTGTTGGCTGATGTGCCAAGCAGCATCGCTTTCTGACAGAAGCCTCAACTACTCTTTTCAGACTGGAATGGAGAGTCTGCAGAGAGCTGAAAAGCTTGAGAGGTGATTGCTAGCTGCTAGAATAAAAAGCTGAGTTAGGACACATCAGTTTCCCTTCCTGTCCCGCCTGTCACGGCAATGGTTACCTGATTTCTACACCTTACAAAACAATTGCAAGAGCAAAGATTGACTTTAAAAACAAAGCGTAGCCTTGATGATCCTATGTAGAAAGAATCTCTTCCTCAGGGCCCCAAACCCTCTGTTCTATGATGACGGTGGAATGAGCTGGCCGGAAACGCTCTGACTTTGTCTGGTGGGAGCAGTGGATTTGAGAGATGATATGCCCAATCTTCAGTCCTTTTGGGGGGAAGTCCTGAGTCCCGTGGGTGCTTTCTGAATCACCCATGCACAGATGAGCATGGTAGTGCTTCAGCATAGATAGGGAGAGATTTTTTAGACACCTCCCACCCACCCCCAAAAAAACGCCACACAACACTGTTGTTGTGCCCTTTCCTACTACATTTGACAGAATTTATGGTCAAAAGGAGAGAGAGAGATGCATACAGACCTGGTGCGCCCTGCCCTTTTCTCATCCATTCAAATAGTCATGTGGCTGTGTCTAAAGGAGCTGGGGGGCACAGATCCAAATATCTGCTGCTATGAATAAATTTGAAAATGAATAATTACCACAGGAGAAAAAAAAGATGCCTTCCCTGGAAGAGTCAGTAGGTAGGAGATTCAGCTGTTGTGTGAAATATAAGTCTTCAGTTTGAATTAGGGAACTGGATATTGTTCTTTCAGATCACAGGGGAGCACGATACTTAGGGAGCTGTTGCCTTTTGTGGAATGTGTACTTGTTTCTTCTCTAGTTATCATATAAAAATAATTGGTTTGCGAGCTGATGTGGACTTGGAAAATCTTTGAACTCCTGATAATTTTTGTAGGATGGGAAAACAGATTCCCACTCGTAGCTGTGTCTGAACTTCAGAAAATGACCCTGTGCACATAATATTGTTTGCCCTGTGCTTGAAAGCCAGCGCACTCCTCCCCTATTCGACACCTTAAGCTATGGCGACATAGTCCTATCACTGTACCTAAGCATCTGTAAGGGAGGCAAAAGTAAAATGCATACCACTAACTCCTCGTGTTCGAATTCCACAGACACATGACTGGCAAGTATTATGAAAAGGAATCAGTTCTTCAAGCCAGTGAGAAAATTCTCTAATGGTGAAGATTTCTAAAAACAAACTGATTGATTCCATGAGGAATTTAGAATGAAAAACGTGATAAGTTATAGTCAGTCATTAACATTTGTTGAACGTTCTACTTATTATTAGTGTTTCGTATACTTCTGGTTCAAACATTTCATGCAAAAAGACTGGAATAAATGGAGTAACACTAAACAGATGGTCCTGTATGTGGAATTTCTAAAGCTTTTTGTGTACTTTATGTCGAAGATAACAAATCACACAGGTCAACAGCAAGTGTCAGCTAGTTGAGAAATGATTGTACATTTTAAGGACGAAAAGCTCTTGAGGTCTTAGTCATATTGGTGTCAGGGATTCAATTTTGTGATTTTCACGTGGAAATGAAGAGGTATCCGAGTGATGCACAGTGCAGAAGAAATGTTTAAAGACAGGTTTGTTTAGATTCCAAAAACTAGGTTATCTTAGACACATTTAGGTTCAGGACATCTCCTCCTTACTTTTCATTTAATTATGTTTCTATTTTATCTTTGGCATCTGCAGGGGATAAAATATAGGAATAATTAGAAATAGAACTAGCTGATAAAAAATTAAGACTTTGCAATATTGTTTCTTTTTGTGCTGTTCTTAAAGTTAAGAAAAATCAGAAAGGGAATCTGCTGTATGTTTTTACTTTTTTGATAAGTAGCTTCATACATTTTAACATTTTGAGAGTCATACACTTGCTAAGAATATCTGTCTGATCTGTGGCATATCTAAGTCATCCATCCCTGTAGTATCTTGCCAGGTCACTGTAGTCCTGCTGAAATATTTTGATACAGAATCTCATCCAAATAAATAAATAGTGTATGATGGTGCCATCTATAGCCTAGACAGCTCAAGGGATTAGTAATTAGTTATATAGCCTCTTACTTAAGGATCGTTACTTAAGATCAGACTCAGAATGTCACTTCTAGCCACAGGCTTGGCAAGTTGAAACAGTGATTTCTTTCAGATCCTTGTCAGTGAGGTAATGTCTAAGTCATCTGGGCCAGAGGAAAAGTAGAAACTGAATTATAATTTTATTTCTAGAACTGATTTCTCCAGCTCATTTTTATATAAAGGCAGCATGGCAACTTTTTAACTAATGTTTTTAACTACTGTCTTCCTCTTCCATAAGTACAAATGAAACCAACTTCCAGATGTATTAACCAGAAAACTTTCCTTGGCACTACATCCACTAAAGCAGATAAGAGTGACATAGTTTCAAGTACACGTATGTGCCAAAGGTTGTTGCATCACAAAACACAGCAGAAATGGGATGAGCAATTCGGAGCTAATGATCTTTCATAAGACCGTCTCCTTCCTATAGTTCAATAGATACATCTAGATAATGATCTAGGAGCTAGAAAAAATGGAAATTTCCTTAAAACTGAATAGTTTGCCCATGGCCAGCTTCTAGGTAGATCTCAGAGGAAGGAACCACTCTGGAGATGCAATGTGATATGTGTGCTGCAGTGGTCGTAACATTTTGGCCTAAACTTAAACCTCAGCTCTAAAAACAAAAAAAATGGAACTTTAGAAGAGTTCTCTTCTCTTATTCAAATCAATCTTGAGATTAGAAATGAGTATATTCCTGCAAAGAACATTTTGGGTTTTCAGCTAAGGGTAAACCTTCTTTTTAAATACAGTCATTATTTACCCTTTGAGTAATTCCTCAGGATAGGATTGTCTCTTCTAGGAGACACTTGCTGTTAGTGACAGAAGAAATTAAACTTTTGGCATATGTACAGTGAAGCAAGGCAGAGGTTTATTCAGCATGGCATCTTCCGTAAGTGAAGCATCCCTAAGCATTTTGCGCAGTGGTGCCATTTTCTGACACCAGAGTTAGAGAAAAATAAGAGCTGAGGGCAAGGAGGAAAGATGAGCTTCCCAGTGAAAGTAAAAGCAAATTCTTCTGGACCAAACTGTAGTTTATTAATCATGTTAGCACCAGTGATTGTGATGCAGGATGGAAAGAGAAGTGTGGGAGGATGGTATTAAGTGTGTGCGTGTTGTGTTAATGTGATGAATGGTGTTTGTGTGCTATCTATTTCCAGTGCCATGGAATGACCACGCACCATGCATTTAAGGGTTCTCATTGCAGTGACTGTACTCACCATATCTTACTGAACATGAAATTAAAGAGTTGCTTTCTAGTAGGTGGTAATGCACGCTCATAGAGCCAGAGAGCCTATGTAATAATTTGTTAAGCCAGGAATCAGTAAACCTACCTGGATGACACTTTTTTAATTTTGTGAGACTAAAAAATGCTAAGGGATTTTCTGAAGCATGATTTGAAAGAGAAACAGAAAACAAATTTTTCCTTGTATTATTTTAGTTTCAAACATCATATTTTAACAGTAATTTTAGACCAGTAGTATAGATTGGATCAAGAAGTGACACATGCTCTTCTCCATCATGCACGTTTGTGAATATCTTCAGCTGTGCACTTACATCTGTGTGTTTATGCTTTGGTTTATGTGTGTGCACGATTGTGCAAAGGTGTATTTCTGAAGGTATCTAATTGTTGCTTATGATGCAAGATGTGCAGTTCTCTCCATTGTTACCACCTTTTTTGTGAGGTTCCCTTGAAATGTGTATAAAAATAAGGCAAGACAGATCCTATTTTGTCTGTAAAATGCCTCCATAAACACCTGTCACATTCACCTAGTGGTGTATTTGGACCGGAGCTGAAGAAATCACTAAAACAGGTACCCAAAAACTCCTGAAAGTGGTTTAGTGTGAAAGTTGAGACAAAGCCAGCAGCTCTGTTACCATCTCATAGTCACTGACTAATGCACCGAGCTCCTCTGACGTGTGACCCGTTGATGTTGGCAGCTCATCTCTTCTCAAGCGATTGCAGCGCTGGCCTCTCCTCCCTAATTATCACAGCCTGCGCCCTCCACACACAACACGCGCACACACGTTCCGCTTAGCCTCGCCCAGGCTCACTGCCATCCCTTGCAGCTGCCTCCAGCGTTTTCTCCGAGTGGGAAATCCCATCGGTCTGTGGGGAGAGGACTCGGACACCAGGCTTGCATCTTGCAGGTCCAGCTGGGAAACTCCAGCAGGCAAGAGCTCAAGAAGAAAGTGCAAGTCTAGTGCTGAGCCGTTGAAGTCCAACAACAGCAATTCAGCTGTGGATTTGGAGTGGGTGGAATTGTGCACAGGGAACAAATTTACTGAATCGTTGAACTACACTCTGTTTAGTTCAGTAACTCAATTCAGATGATTTTACAAAGCCGTATAAAGTTTTGAGGTACTGCAGTCAAGGATCAGACAGCAGACATAGTATTAAATTATTATTTGGCAGGTATTAGTTCGCTTGGATTTTCTAGGAGCAGCCCACAGCCTGGAGGCTTTGTGTAAACCTAGGAGAAGGGCTGTCCTCTGCCCTGAAGAGCTTACTTTCTCAGCTCTCTTTCCAGATGTAGAAACCCTGTAATCCTAACTGAATGTCCTATTATTGTTCGGTAGTAAGAATCGAGATTGGGATGTTTGCAGTGCGAAATCTCTTGCTGGTTTGAGCCCTGATTTTGTGAATACTTCCCATTGTGCTTGGTGTTACGAAGATGCATTATCCCACTGAGTGCTCCAAGTTGTGTGAGGAAATGTTTTCGTAAGTCTTAGAGATCTGGTTTGGTAAGTGCAGGCACAATATGTAAGGCACAATCTCAGCTGCTTCTGAGATCCTGAATCTCTGCCTGGAGACAGATATAGCAAGCTTTAATATGAAACCTCTCCAGATTAGAGTATTTAGTATTACAAGCTTGATTTATGTGTGGCAAGAACAGTTGGTTGGGATATATTGGAAGAAAATGTATCCCATCCATTAGCAAAGAATGCAATAATTAGGAAGGGAAGAGACCTGATTTGGAATGTGTGATATGACTCGGAATTGTGTCCTCAAGTCATTATGCAAACAAAAAACCCCACCACTCGGTTCAGTGCAAATTTTGCATGTGTAACAGCTGTCACAGCCAGACCATTAATCAGCTGAACCACCACACAGGTGGAGGATGAGAAACCACCTTCTGTGCTGGAGGCTGGACACGAAAGTTATTTTTCATGGGGTCCGTCTGTTTGTGCTGCTGTAGCTGCAGCCATGCAAATTTCCAGAGTAGACTTCTTTCTCCATTGGCGTAAGAAATTTTTGTACGATTCCCTCTTTCAAGCATAGAGGAAAAAATATAGATTATAGTTAAATGCCAGACAGACCATGATTTTGCTCTAAGCTGTGTTTCTCCTGCTAAAACTGTTGCAACACAAGACACACATATTTTATTTTAGTTGATATATTAGCGTACTATGAACTCATATCAATTGCATACAGTTTGTTAGATAAGTAAACAGCTTACTTTTGATTGTGTCTGCTAAAGTACCCCAGGTTATTTTGCTAAATGATGTCATTTATCATTCCCTGCTGTGTATAATGACTATTTGTGAAAATCAGGGTTTTTTCTTTTCTCTCCTGTCCACCCTGAAACCAAAAAAAAAAATAAAATAAAAAAAAATGTAATCAGAATAAAATCAGAATAAGCACTTCCCTTGAAATACAGAGACATTCCACCCCCTCTCAGTTTGCATCATGTGATATGGCAAGGAATCAAGTGATACATGGGTATGTAACGTGACAATAAATGAAAGATAAATTAGAAGAATGTTTTTTTGGATGGACTGTTCCTTATTCAATTTGAGTGATAAGAATTTAGTCTTAATTTCTGACATATTCATTTTATCCGCTAAATTTCCTAATTTGTATTATTACAGATAATTGTGAATATATATTTATTCTTAAAACTTTATTTGTTCAATTAAAAGGTAGATTTCAGCCTTTATCTTTGTAGGTAGCTGATCCAAGACAGTTTTATGTAAATGGCTTAATTAATTGGTACCCTTCAGTTGAAACAGCAACTTACAAAGGAAGTAATCCTTTTCGAGTGGCATAAGCTGTTTAAAAAAGGGGAAAAAAACCACAATACCTTTCTCAGGCACCTTGGCACACAATTATAAGTTATTTGACAGAAGTAAATGTAATAAACTGCAAGGCTTCTTCCCAAATTATGTCTTTTCTATGTAATTAAAATAGCATCAGCCTTAAGTACAATGGCTCTGTAGTCTTCAAATCTACGTTATTTGGAGACTTAATTATGCAGAATTACAAAACTTCATTATAAATGGTTCAGCGTGTTGGTGGTAAAGATGTGATCTGTGTGGCCTACTTATCAAGTTTACTATCTCTCTCAAGCAATTAGTTGGTTCCAAGTGTTTGGTGTGTTGCTCTCCCTCTCGGTCTGCCACGCAACACTGTTAGAGGTTGTGGTGATGGGACTTTGTGTCCGGGTGACCGTCCGCCACCGGCACTGTTGCTGCCGTAGCTGTGCTTGGCTGGATTGCAGCTACAGACTGATGTCTTGACCTACAAGAAAGCAAGAATGGGAGCTTTGGGTATTCTCTCTCTTCCTGCCACGCACCACGGTCCATTTGTTGTGGAAAGTAAGCCATCAAGCAGTGCTTTCCCCAGTTGCCTACTGCTCTACAAAAGTAAGGGGCACTCCATAGTGGAATCAATTTGTAAACTCCAAAAGAGGTTTGTTGATCCCATATGTGATGGTAAATCTCTGCATTTCCTGAGCAGATCAAAATGGTCTTGATTCTGGGTGTTTGCATAGCAAAGTGTGGACATCTTTCTTACTCTTATCATTTCTTTTAGTAGGAATGGTGTGAGAAAATAATACATAATTTTTTTAGAAACGACCAGTTCTTCATGTTGTCAATAAAGGAAATGGAAAAATACACACTGTACCCACTTACCTCCTCAGCTGCTTGCTGTTATGCTTGTTTCTGAACTTCATACCAAACTGATGATCCTGAGGGAGGGGGCAGGGATTAGTGGGTGAATGAATACATGTCTAGGAATATGGCAGCTTCTCAGTAGAGATGCTCCGGTGCTGTCCTCATTATTGTCCCATTTTACTTGGCACAGTGACTCTTTTCCCCTTAAATGTGCAAGGGTTTAATTAATACATTCCAGTTGTCAAACCCAGTTCAGCTTGATGAGCAGGAGAGTGTAGAAAAGCTAGATTATTTGTTTGCATCACTAGGCAATGGGGAAATACCTCCTCCATTGGTTTTCTTTGCAAGTAGTGACAGCAGCGTTCTGACAGAGACAAAGGGATAAAAAATGTGCTGGAAGGACTAGAAGAATTAATTTGTAATAGATAATTGGATCTGTATGGCAATGATACGAGTTTGGAGGAAACTCGAGCAGAATAGCTCTCTAGGTTTTTAGGTTTCACTCGCTTGTCAAAATAGCGTCTGCCTGCCTTATGCATTTTAAATTTTAAGTAAGAATATACACATCATGCTTCCTTTTTTAGCTGCCCCATCCATTGTCTGACAAAGGTCTGGATATGCTTATTTCTGTTATTTAATTAAAACTCAATAAATAAATCTTACTGTTTGTTGGGAAAGTGGTGCAGCATTGCTGCTACTTTCCTCTCTTGCAAAAGTTAGTTTTACTCTTGCACCAGCTTCCGAGACAACTGTCTTTTGAGTTTTGCAAGCCTCATCTTTGTTGCTGACTGATCCTAGAGCAGATCCTCAGAGAAGGGCGTAGTTCAGTGTTACGAGAGCTGGTTGTCTCATTCAGTGGAAGCAGTGGAAGCACGGGTCCATCCTATGAGGGGACTGAATGTCAGGATTGAGACTTGAGTTCAGATCTGTAGAGAGCCAGTGATGATCCTCCCTATACCGTGGGGATGTGTTCCCAACGACTCTGGCTGCTAACGTCAGCTGATGGTGTCTGTACCAGTTGGGATGTGTCAGAGTTGGCAAATGTGTCCCTAGAGTCTAGGTGCAGTAATCAGGCCTAGAGGTCATAAATGAAGATCACCGTGACTGGTAACAGAGCAACTAACAAATGGAGACCGTGCGTTATTTTAAAAAAATATCTTATTGGGGGATGATCAACATTATTCCCCTCCTTTTAAAAGGGTGTTACGGGTGATCCCTGAAATGATAAACCTGAGAGGCACCTCAGTGTAAAGAAATATGGTTGAGAGGATGATTAAAGATCAAGTTATAAAGGACCTAGATGAGGATAATGTGATGGGGACAAATCAGCACGATTTCTATAGTCTGTCAGATTTCTTTGAAATAGTTAACAAATAATGGATAAAGGAGAACCAGTGGATATAATTTATTTAAACTTTCAAAAGGGTTGGATAAAGTCTTTTAAAGGAGGCAATTAAGGAATCTTGCTAACAATGGGGTAGGATGTAAAGTCTTGTCATGGATTTAAAACTGATTTAAGGACTGAAAGTTAAAAGTAAGATTAAATGCCCGTTTCTTACTGCTGGAGGGAGACAATAATGGGTATTCAGGAGTGGGGATAGGAATGGTAGACTTCAGGATTTTTGGCGTATATATTTTATTAAATTGCTATTGTGCATAGAATATAATTAGGTAGTATACCCTAGGAAATACTGTGGGTTAGGAGCCATGTTATACAGACTGCTCTAGTGCAGTCATGCTTTAGTGAAAAGGAAAAGAAACAGGAAAATAGAGTCAACAATAGCAATAACATTTCCCTTAAAAGATGCTTCTCCACTGGAAAAACACCAACTGCTTTTGCACCACCTAGTCTAAACTAGCACAATACATGAAAAGCATTGGCCCCCATCTGAGAAAAACATCAAATATCAGTTGAAATGTCCAGGGAAGTTTTGTCCAGCCTTTGGTGAACTCTGCCTGTCTGCCCGTTTACTGCAGTCAGCGTTTGCTGCAGTGGATCTGTGGTTGGTGCTGATGCTGACGTTGAGGCAAACCACAGCCCAGACAGGTCTAGCTGAAGGTAGGACTGGAGAGGAGAAGGAGAAACTGTTGAATAACTCTACAAAACTAGACTAGTTCAGGTAACGTGGTTTTGAATAAGATTTGTCGCAGGAAAGACAAAAAAAATGCATGCAACAGAAATATGCGTACAGCTAGAGCGAACTTGTGAGCCCTAAATCTGTCATAATTCATCAGGCAAGTGACACTGGTGCCATCCCACTCAGGTCCAAGAGGACACCTCCAGGTGCAATAACTGAGAGAGATGAGAAGGTTTGCAGCATGCCAGGTGTGTCCTTATCTTCAAGAGACTGTCTAGCCCAGATAACAGGTGTCCTCCCCCACCATCTCGTAAAAATGGAAGAATTTTCAGAACAATTGGCAATGTTGAGTAGGAAATTCTGGATGAGAAAAGATTATTTGTGGTTATTTAATATAGGGAGAAGGACGATCAATTGCATAACCAATGCTATAACGTAGGCTGATGAGAGGCTTGCACTTACTATTGTGAAATTCAAGTCACCTGTATTTAATGGATGTGTGGAAGAGAGGGGATGGAGAACACCTCTCTCCCCTGGCAGTAGGAATCTCTTGGCACAAGGTATTGCTGCAAACAGCCCGTTCTTAAATCTTGCAGCAGGGTGCGTTATCATAGAGAGTATCCTGTAACGGAGTTAGCTGAGGCCTGCCTGGAACTGAATAACACCAAATGAAATCACTCATGGTAGTCACTCTACCCCTAGATTTCTGCACCTTGAATTTAGTGTGCTCCCGATGACTGAGGCTATCAGAAATGAAACCAAATGCGACGGGCTATATTTAAGCACGGTAGCAGAGTGATATTTTGATGGTTACTTTCTTTGATCTTCTGTTGAATTTAAATTTGCCTACAGTGGTTTCCCAGTTTCAATTAGTACACAAAACAAACTTTGCTTATTTTCTGAGATTATGTTCTTCATTATATGTTGCTGTAGTTTTATGTGTCGCTGCCAAGAAATCTGCTTTTGACAAATTGCACAGGAGGCACTCGGAGATTGTGATTGAGTTGATTGAGTTTTGGCCAAATCCTGTACACTTTTATCACTGAAGACTGAAATACAGATGCTTGTTACACTAAAATATATAGAATTTGCTTTGGCCCTGAAAATCTGTGTCACATTTTAAAATAACCAATTTGGGTACAATTTGAGTTAAGTGGCAAGTAAACAATGCAAATGAAACTGTTTTGTTAGCTAGAAAGTAATTGAAAATCTGCAACTAATTATAAATTGGCAATATACAAGTCTCCAGGAAGCTGAAAGGAATACTGCACTGATATATTGTTTAGTTATACTCAAAATTAACTTACCCTGCACAGTCTGTGCAAGAGATTTTGTTGCTTATTGTAAGTTTGCTTTCAAAAAATGAAACAATTTGGATTTCATAAGGAAAAAAGTGTATTTTTTTACTCAAAGGTAACTCTTCTTGTGTTATATGATTTTTTTTTTAATTTCACATGGGCCTTGAGCTTCAGCTTTTGTTTGTAGGTTTGAATTTCTTCAGTGTTTGTCAGTATTCTAAGTTTTGATTGGCACCTTCATTGTGGTTTTCAACTCATCACCTCAACGCGTTTCTTGTGCATTAATGTAGCTGTACAATACCTTTGAGAAATAAGAATGTGCTGTCACATACAAGGAGAAATTATTTGCTTGTGTTTGGTTGGAAAAAAGTATGGGATTGTCTGGAAAGCATTTTATTGTCAGTGCCACCTAGATCTGTAACACTAGGAGCTAGTCAAAACACCCAGAGAATTGTCAATGTGGATTTGTGCTGCCAGAATGTGTGCCATGTGCAAACGTCAGGTTTTGGTGAATATCATTTTTTGTTGCCGAAGAATTATTATTTAATAGGATCATATAAATACACAAGGTTTTTTTTAAAAGGATAAATCAATGTGAGTATTTACTGCAACTCAGTTCAGTAACCCCTGATGTCTATAACATCAATCAAAAACCATTTTGCAGAATTTGGAGAAGAAAGGGGGACGTCTTGGAATGCTCTGAAATAACCTTTATCCCAGAGCAGCAGGCCATGCAGGAAAGCTCAATACTGTCTCTATTTTCATAGAATCATAGAAAAGACCTCTGAGATCACCGAGTCCAGCTGTACCTGTTCCCTTACTAAACCCTGTCCCTAAGGAACTCATCTACCCGTCTTTTAAACCCCTCCAGGGATGGCGACTCCACCACCTCCCTGGGCAGCTGTGCCAATCCCTGACCACCCTTTCAGTGAAGAAATTCTTCCCAATGTCCAGTCTAAACCTCCCCTGGCACAACTGGCAGCCATTTCCTCTCATCCTATCCCCTGTCACTTGCAAGAAGAGCCCAGCACCCATCTCGCCACAACCTGCTTTCAGGCAGTTGAAGACAGTATTTTGGTCTTGTCAGCAAAAGCCTTAGGGGCTCCACAACAGGTAGTAACCCAAACTCTGTCCTCCTGCTAGAAATAAACATTTTCAAGCTCATGCAAACACAGAGCTGTTCAGGTAAGCTGCAGGAGATGTAGACTAAGACTGGTAGTTTTTTTGAGGGGAAAAAGTAACGCTGCTGTTACTGTTGTGTTGTTCTGTATTACGCAAATAGGCAAGCAAAAGGATATAAAGATTAAAAATTACTTCCTTAGGTTCAGATAGGGTATCAACAAGAAGAACTATGGGGAGAACTGATGACTTAAAGTGCCAGGCTATCATCCAGTTGCATTCACCCACTTGGCAATTGCCTTCTCTGTTTAAAGCCGAAGTACTGATGAGTACTCTCCTTTAATAATCCTTGACTCGAGAAATTTCCAACTTGAATTTTTTACAACCTTGTGCTGTTTCTCCATAAACCAGTGTTGAATCATACATTCTTCCGTTGTTAAATTTTTAACTTAAAATCTTGTAGTTGCAGTCAACAACTAGTAGAGATGCCTTTTGAAACTTCTGAAATACCACGTAGAAATGGATCAACACCGTCCCGCAGTGGGCTCAGATAGGATGCTTGAAAAGCTGAGTAGGGGCCAAACAAGCTGAGAATCTGGGCAGTCTGTCATTAAAAGGAAACCACTTGAGCCAAGGAGCAGCAGTAAACCTCTTTTCTTTCTGCAGTAAACATTTCCAGACAGGCCAGTCTCATAGTCCTTGTGGAAGCAGCTCCATTCATGCCATCTGGGACTCCAACCTGTAAGTACAGGTTGCAGGATGAAATCCATAAATATTAGGCTCTAAAAAAGGGAATCTGCATCCAGAGCATTTTAGTAAAATGTTAGTTTGGGTCATGAGGAAGGAGGGGATAAAGCACTGGGGGAATGGAGAATATGAGTCATGGCATCCAGACTGAAACGAATCTTTGAGCATGAATCACAATATAAAATTTTAAGGGCTTGATCCTGCCTTTGGCTATGCTGGTATGTATTGTTCCATATCCTGTAAAATCGGCTACTGTTACATGTTCAGTGGTGCTGTGCACTGACATAACTGAGTTCTGAGCTCTAGGTTTTCACAGCGTTCATTTTTAAAACCTGTAAATGCTGCTGGACTTGGCTTTTTAGAATATTGAACAGACGCAGCCAGATTTTCCTACATCTCTTCCCCACTTACAACCTCAAAAAATTAGGAGATGTGTTGCATCTTTCAGTAAAAGACTTCTTAGAGAGCTCTTTGGCGAATAAGGCCACATAGAATGTGTCATTGTTGCTGCTGCAGGTTTTCAGTTTATTTGTATATTATGGGTACTGTATGCCACATAATAATGAAAAGCTATATGCTCCGGTCTGCTGGTTCACTACGCTGTCTGTGTGATTACAAATTGTTTGAATAACAGTGGACTATTGAAACCCTATCCAGATGTGCGTGTTGCTAATTATGGGAATACCCACAAAGGCGGATTATCTCTTTTGTTACCATTTCCAATGCATTTTAAAACAGGAAAGTGAAAAGCATGTAGGCAGCAAATGAGAAGTAGCCATACATGTTGGAAATGAAGACTTTTCATAATTAATTCCCAGGGAAGAAAAACTCTTGACCTGGGAGAGTACATTTCTGGAGCGTAAACAGATGCAACTTAAACACCCAAGAGAGACATCCCAAAGTCGCAGATGATGAAACAGCCTCCAAACAAAAATGGCTTAGCTTCATTCACTGCAAGGAAAGTCGAGGTAGAGAAAGACTACCTGAAGACACCACTAGTGGGGAGGGGAAACTGAATTATTGCCAGTTTTCTAGCATAGTTATTAAAAAATATTATAATAGTGTGACATGAGATTTTGGAAGGACAGGCAGGGGAAAATGTGATCTTGTCTTTCCAGAATTTAAGTAGTTTTCATTTAATGAGCTGGACCACTGTCCAGAGGCGCCTTTAGGATGAACATTTCTCAAGAGTGTCAAGGACTCAATGTGTTTCCAGGCACCACACTGGGATGATGATGTTTTCACATTGTCTTCTGTAAGTGCTGTCTCCTGGCTTTGGACAAGAGAGAACATCATGTCTAATCATAAGTGATCCTCGAACACTTTGTCCCTTCTCTTCATTTCATGAGTTGCCATGAATTGCATAGGAGATGAAATAGAGAAGGTAGAAGGAGAAAATGCCAGTGGCAGAAATTTATTGTGGGATCCAAACTGCTTGAGAAAAACATAGGAACAGATGAAAGAAAGGATGTTGAATGACTTAGCTACCTGTCTCCTTAACAGCTTGTGATGAGAATAAGTAGTTTAGCAACCTTCACTCAAATTTCTTTCTTTTCTTTTTTTTTTTTCCTTCCTTTTTTTTTCCCCAAAAGGTGAGGATTGAACTACAGAAAGTCTGGCTATTGCAGCTTCTCTGAAAGAGAGAGAGGGTATCTGAATTCTGACTTAACCCCACCTTGTACAGTTTAATTTAAGTAAAAGTGATGAATTTCCTCCCAGGTGATTAAGAGCCAAGTGTGGTGACATGCAGGAACTGTGAGCTTGACCTTCTGGGTAAAGGATAACTGCTACGTTAAGTTGATTACACAATTTCCCCTGAATAAGTTGACAAGCAGTGAGCATGGTTTCCGTGACTTCTGATCTTGTAAATGCACACTTAGAAGTGATTTGCCTATTCCTCTGAAGCAAGTCTTGCGTTATGTGTGACACGTGTTAAATAAATTCCAAATGGCCTGATGTGAGATCTGGAATCTCAGCAGCCAGGGTCTGTGCAAATGATCTGGCCTGCCAGGGGATTGCAAAGTGTGAAATACTCTGAACTGGAATCCCCAGCTTTCAGAGAATTTCACATCCTCTGAACATCTCAGAGGTTTATGAAGCAGGCTACTAATTCTCTGTCCTCCTCCTTGGACTTGTAGACTGAATTCTCCTGGTTACTTGGGGTAAACCTTGCTTTCTCTTCTGTCAATGTTTCTTTCTCTCCTCAAAACTGAGTGCATCAAAGATGCTAAAACTATCCACATGCATAGTGAACTGATAGGGCATTTATAAACATACAAAATCAACCTGCACGCAGTCTAAAATTTATTGTATGCTTTTTTTCTTCATCGGGCTTCACAATCTACAGTAGAGGACAACTGCTGGCATTCCCCTGGGTGTGGAAAAAAGGAAAGGAGTATTGGTTGGAAAGTAGTCATCTCCATAAGCTGCCCATGTGTTACACATGCAAGATTAGCAGTGATTTTGTCTGTTGGAAGGTGTGAGAGGAGAGGGCCACTGCTTGGAATTACAGGTGTCTGCTATGGGTGCAAAGGGAGTGTCTTCACTTGCCCAATGTGCGGTGTGGAAACAGCAAGTGAACTGGTGGGGGAGCAGCTGTAATGCAACTGAGAGGACTCTGCATGGCAGAGCGGCTCCCTCACGTGATGTGGAGTGTCCCCTTCATGAGCAGGACTACCAGAGGGCTACGGCCCTCTTCACTGCGTGGTAGACCTGCCCCTGAGTAAGCTCAGTAATGGAGAGTGAACAGACTGCAGGGGAAAGAGTCATAAAAAGAAATCTTCATTTACTTAAAAAGAAAAATACCACGACTTGACTTCAAGTTATCGCTTTGGATCAAGCACATGCTACAACCAGTTTCAGAAAACTACCTTGCCCAGTGTTTAGCCTCTGCCTTCCTCGGGGATCTGTGGTTAGCACGTCTGACTCACTGAGCAGAGGAATGTGCCATAGAATGATCTGGATTTGAAGGAAAAATGTTGCATGTGTTGCCCCTGTGCTTTTCCTTCTTTTGGGGAATTTTAGACAATCTCTTCTGTTTCTCAGAAGGTCTAGTGGGCCATAAAACAAGCTTCCATGTCGCATGGAGATCTCTCACCACATGTGCTGTCTGTGGCCTTGTGGTCCCTATGTACCTAGAAGAGCTCTCTTCCCAGCAGGGCTCTCCATCTCCAGCCCACTCCTGGTTCTTCTTTATGTCCCTTCCCTTCAGGTTTCAACCAGTGATTTGCAATAGCTGGATCAGGACCAAATTCAGCCTACATCCAGCAGAGTCCCTTTGACCCATTGCTGTCTGATTCAGCACATATCCAACACGATCCAACTCAGTAAATCACCTCCTTTGAAATCCCAGTTCTCTGAAATAAAGGTGTCTCCCTTCAAAATCACTGGCTGGGTTTTGATTCTGTAGTTTCTTTTTCCATGCTTTGGAAAGGAAAGTACTTTGTCAGCAGGCTGGTGTTCTCCACCCACAGTGAGGCCATTTAACAACCTAAAACTCAGGACACTTCAACCCTGGTCAACCCAAGGGCTCAGAAGTGAGAGGAAGTTCCAGATTCTACGTCTGCAGGAATGAATCATCATGGATAACTTTTTTTCCCCTCCTTTTTTTCTGTCCTTTGTGTAAAGAATCTTTTTTCTTAAAGGATTCAGTTGAAATGTTGCCTGCCCCTTCCAGAAGGAAGGCTACCGAAAAAGAGATCATCTTTGTGTCATGCAGCATGCAATACAGAACGTACACTAGACTGTCTTGTCCTTCCTCTGTGATAAGCACCACACTGAAATGTGCTGTCATTTGCGTGTACGTGTGAATGTCTTTCTGTAATGGAATAAGAGTGTTTGCAAAAATGGCTACTGAAGTGCCCAGCCAGTACACTTACTCAAGGAGAGTGACAGGATAAGAGAAGTGCCAGAAACAAAGATAGGAAAAGAGATTTTTGCACTAACAAGTGTGAACTGATAAGCTTGACCTGTATGGGAAACATAGAGAATCTTTAGTGCACTTGTCAGGCCAAAATTAGCCGTGCCAATTTGTTTTCAGCAACACTGAACTATAAGAGCCCTTACTTATTTTCTCATTTGTGGAAGAAAACTGCTGGCTCACTGCACTCTACTTATTCTTAGCAAGCTAATTCACTTAGGCATAAATAACTTTCCTGGCTGTTGAAGGCTGGGGTAGGAATGAAGAGGATCTGCAGAGATCTGGATGGGGAGGTGTTGTGTGGAGATTTTACTGGCTGTGTGGATAAGTTATGTGTGTCATCCCAACCGAGTGCCTAATCACCTCCGACATGTCATCACAACTGCAACATGCTCAGCAAGGCAAAAGGGAGAGAAGAAAATACATATTTCTTTCTCAAGTATGCACAGCTAGGAAAGAGTCATCTCATTTTTCATCTTCCTCCAGGGTAGGTGTTAGGGCCTCTGCTGAATGGTGGCTGTTTGGTTCACACCGGAGTGTTTTAAGGAAGAGAATTTAAAGTGCTGCTTAGCGAGTAAGCACAGCTTTCTGATTAGAGCATGGGGACAGAGGAATAGTCTGTACCTCATTTGTCCTGGACAGTTCGAAAACCAGAGGATAAGGAGGCAAAGCCTGTCCTAAACGAGACATTGCCAAGGCTCCGGTTCTGTTTGTTTGTTTAACTAGTTCTTCCTTGTGGGGACAAGGGAAGAAAAGATGTTTTATGCAGTACTGGCTAGCAAAGATTGATGGTCAGGGTGTCAATATGGAAAGAAAGAGAAATGTCAGTGCTTAGGGGGGAATTGGAGGCTTTGGAGCCTAAAGAGTGTAGCATCGTTGGGATGTCTTCTTCAGCTCCTATGTCAGAGGTGGTTGCTTAGTTGTAAATCAGTTGGAGGGTAGTGAAAGGCAAATGAAACTGGTCTTTGAGTTGATAAAAGGCAGGAGCCTCAGAAAGTTTACCCCCATAGAGAAGAGTGACATAATGGAAATGCAAATATATCACAGGGAAATGAGCCTTTTGGCTCCTTAGAATCCAGAGAAAAGGAGCCCAACAGCACGAGCTGAGTACATCAGACACCCTGCTTTGAACGAGTGCAGGAGGGAGTGGAGGGAAGCAAAGTAGACAAGGGCGAAGATGAGACTCGGCAGACAGAGCAGTGATTGCATTAGACATATGCAAAAGAGGGAAGAGAAGAGGGAGTTCGTATTAGGTTATCAGAATTAGATTCCGCTGGGGTTAAGGAAATGTGGTTCAAGGGACTGGTTGTTAAATCAGGATTTCCTCACATAATTTTATCAGATCTCACATCATCAAGTCAAATCTGGTTCCGTTTAAATGGATCTTAACAAATTGTCAAAACAGACATCGTACCTAACGTGGCGATAGGAGCAAACAGTGTGATCCACGGGTGGAAATGAACTTTTCTAGGCTAAGCTATGATTTTTCCTGTTTTTCAAAGGCATCCCAGGAAAAGTTTTTTCCCTCAAAAGAATGTTCCCAGCCAGATTTTTGCTTCCTTTTTGGCTGGTTACATTTGTATTCCCTGTACATTCCTTGTATTCTTTTTTCTGGTTTTTGTTTTGTTTTTTTTTTCTGTAACCTCCAGCTCTCACTTCTGAAAGCACAAGATGATACAGAGATCTCTGTATCTGCAGCGAGAGGCAGTGTGTCATTACGGCCTTGGAGGAAGGCTGGCCATGTGGGAGATCTCTTCCACGTCACCATTTTCTTCCATCTGCGGAACTAGCAGGGTATGACTACAGGACTTTGCTGAATAGGGTCTTGGAAAAATCTAGCTGTAAACTCACAAAGCCTGGCTTTGTGTCCAGAAATGGTGTTTCCACACAGTCTCTCTGATTTCCATAGCGGTACTCTCTTCTAAGTACCAGCCAAGGCAAGCCCATGTAACCATGTTAAATTCCTTTCTTTTCTCTTGCTTAAATCAGAGACAAACTGATACCACTTTGACCAGAGGGTCAATGTTTGATTGTTATTAATTACTTAAAACCTTTCTTTAAAAAAAATAAGGCCAGGTCTGTGCTGCAGATTTCTATCAGCACAGCTGTTCTGGTCAGACTGACACCTCTCAGTGAGCAAACACTACACATGTAGATGCAATTATACCTCAAAATGGTGCTTGTTTTGCTTGCGGGGATGATTTTACTATACCACTACAAAGAGCAGATTTGCCAGTGTAAGTTTACACCGCCCCAGGAATGCTTTGTCTGTTTACTGTGCTGGTATTCCTTTATCAGGAAGGCATTCGCAGTGTAGACATGGTCTTATTTGGAGGGCTGGTTTTAATCCTGACACATGCTAAAGTGATTACACTGCTGATTGAGAACTCAATAGAAGGACTCCAACTGATTTGCTCTGGATCAGGGCCTGAAAGGAGAGGAATTATCTTGTGGTTTGAGCACAGGGGTAGGAGCTCCTCATGCACATCCTGGGTTTGATATTTGTCTCTGCCTCTAAAACCAAGGGTGTTAAGGATTTTATCTTGCAGAAGTTTTGTGAGACTTAGTTGTTCTATGTTTCTGTTCCAGGACACAAGTAAAACATATATCCCCAAATGGATATCCATAACCTTTTAAAACATTTTTTTTTTTTTAAGTCTAGTTACATCTGCAGCTGTTCCAATGGCACAAAGTGCTGTTGCGGTGAAGGCCCTGGTGCTGGGCCAACCTGTGTGACAGCTTTGAAGAGGCTCACCTGCTTTAATGAGGCGTGTGTCACAGTTTGGAATACGTTGCGCCACCACATTTCCCATGGGTGTTTCCTCGTAGCTCCAGAGCTCTTTCCATTTTGTATTTACAGTATCCATAGGCTCTGTTTTAAGGGCCTTAGAGCTCTTGGATGTCGAAGTCAAACAAGGAGGAGCCACAACATGGGGACCTGCGTGCAGGGTGTAGGGCTTGGAGGTTCTGAAATGAGTGCTGCTTCCTCTACAAGACTTAACCGCTGATGTCTGAGCATTATGAGGACTGTAAATCAGAGAGAGCAGCATACAGGAGGGTACTTTCTCTGGTGAATGTAAAACACCAGTGGGTTATCACTGCTGTTTCATGCCAGGCCATGAAGTAATATTAAAATGGACAAATCTAAAGCAGAGTTCAGGTCAGTAGTTGCGATGTCTTGTGGCGGTGTAACACTCATCCTGCCTTCAGATTATCAACTTCATTTCCGTATCAGCCTTTCGCAGAGGCAGTGTCAAGCAAATTGAAGCTGAAAGGCATTTTCCATTCTCTTGGTCTCATCACGCACTGGGCTGTAGACTAAGCAGGTTCCAGTTGGGACATACAATCCTCACCTGGCGCCAAACATGTGAGATCACACCAAGGATCAAATTCCTACAGGAAGCAAAATTAACAGGAAATAGGTCTTACTCATCATATCCCTTTTTACAAGTAGTGCATCTCTTAAAAAGTAACCACATTCGGGAAATGGAAAACTAACCTATAGAGCAGAAATCTTTATCTCTAAGGGAAGCCAAGTTTCATTTTTTATTGGTTTAATATAGAATTTTTGGACTGCTTTTCACTCTGTAATCTACTATCTGTAGCTTGCTTAGTCTGTGGCTCTTTTTACATATATTCTCTCGACTGTCATCTGTTGGCACAGGAGACAATGTCAAGAGAACCGATTTCTATGACAAATTAGTGCATGGAAGAAAGAGAGGGGGTTTTTCCTGGTTGTGTGATATGCCAGAATGATTGACTCCAGAAAGACCCCTTAAAATTCCAAGGAGTGCTTCAGAAATCAGAGCGTTTTGATACTGGCTAGCTTGATTTAAGGGTACTAAAATCATTCAATTATGCTTTCACTTATGTGAAGTATTTCTTGGAGCTATTGTAGACTGCAAGAAGGGAGAAAAGCTGTGTAAAGATTATTCTTTTGCAGTCTCCTAGATGAAAAAGAATGCTGTGTTTGGTGTAACTTTGTCAGGATCTGGTACAACCGATCCCAGTTAGCGTAAGTAAAAATGAGCCGTTGGTGTGTGCTGTGTGCAGCAAAAAAAATTATAGGTCTCCCTGACTGTAACCAATGAATGAAAATCAAGAGAACAGTAGAACTTTTCTTTTCAAACCGAGTCTTTGTCAATAATAACAGCACTAACCCTTAGCACAGACTTGTATCTTCCACAGAAGAATTTCTGTGCTTTGATCCAGCTCATTATCAACACCTTGGTTTGTTTGATAACCAATGGCAAAACTGAAGAACGAGGTAAGGGCTGTGTTGATGGTCAAGGAATCAGTCAAAATCACAATTAAAAAACCCATATCTGGGCTACGGAAGTGCACTTCTGATCCTAGTCCTGTAATTGTCTTAGAGATATTGTCTTGCACAACCCCCATTTCTTTTTTCATTTTTTTCTTGTTGCTGTTATTCTAAGGACTTACTCTGAAACCCCAGTTTTCAGATAACATTGGCTTGTGAAGAAATACAGGGAAGAAAAATAAGTGAAACAGCTCACAACAAAGCTGGCAACTCGTTTTTTGATGCACAGCTATTTGGGAAATCTAGTCTTTAGTTTCATGAGCATAACTTTCACTGGCAATAGTGCTGTGAGGAAGTGTTCGCCACAGGTTTCTACCTATGCTGAGACTTTCTTTTGCACCAGTTCAACTGGTTGTGGGGTTATATTGTCAAGGCACCAGACTTAAAATGAGTCAGTGGTTACTTTAACTTGGATTAGTTTGCGTATTCTGGCATATAGTCAAAAACTTTGACACCAGCACAGCTCTTAGAGTAGTGATAAGAAGGAATGGCTAGTTAAAAAACTACGTTTAAGTAACCTTGCTCCTGCTAAGTGATGGCCAGCTGTGAGAGGCAGCCTAGCAGGTTGTTAATTGAACCAGGACTAAGAAGGGAGCGTAAGAGATCCTGGTGTTGTTTACATTTTCAGAGAGGAACAACCAGGATGAGTTTAAGATCAACTGGTTTTGGAAATATATTCCATAATTTGAGTTTTCTTCTATAGTATTTGCAAACCAAACATTTTGGGAGCAAGGGCAGTGCACAAGCAGCTTGCTGCAGTTGGATACTCCTATTTTTACTTCACATAGCTCTGGATTAGAAGTTTTGGGTTCTTTTGAATGCAAAAAATAAGACAGATAGGTAAATATAGTGAGAAATATGGAGGGCAGTGGTGAAGGAAAGAGAGGGGATGGCAGAAGGAGAGGATCCCCAGGGCATGTTAAGTGCAAATGTAAGAGTAGTACATAGATCCTTCTTTATTATTGTCCATTTGAAATTACAATGTGCTCCACTTAAACTAGACACCCTAATAAAAGAAGAAGAGTCATTTATAGTGGACAAATTCCAAAGACCAAAGCTGCCTCCTCATTTAAATTCTTCTCTTTTGTTGGGGCACCCCACTGACATAATTCTCCATTGTTTCTGCCATTATCGCTTGCTTAATGCAGGACATAGTGTCGGGAAATTCCTGTCTGGCACTTACAAGGTGTTTCTAAAAAGGGGAACAAAAGAGTCAAGAGCACATAGGGAGAAGGAGGAAGCTGCGAGGGGAAGTGGCAGTGGAGGGAGGAATTCGAGATAGTAGCAAGGGCTGGGGGAGATGGGCAGAGGAGAAGGCAACCAGCCCAAGGGAAGGGGAGAAAGAGCTGGGTGCGGGCAGGAGCTCTCAGCATTCCCTCTACAACCCCACTTAGTACTGGGCAAGTCTTTTAAGAGACCTGGGAGGCAGCTCAAGGGTGGTGAAAATGCAAGATTTCTGAGTTATGAAGCAGAGGAGAGTTGGGCTGCAAAAGCTCCTCAGCTGGGAGGGTACGGGCTGAAGCAGGAGGGGCTTCTGGGGAAGAGAGGTTGTGCTGTTCAGAAACAGGGGAGCTGGGGTTTGAAAACTGCCTCCAGAGGGTCTCCCTGGGTTTGGTGCTGAGGATTTGTGGTGATGGTGAATGAGGAGAGAGTTGGTGTCAAGGCTGCCCGCTTCTCCTGGTACGCTGGGTATGAGGGGCACGACATTCTAGCTTACAGTAGCCTTAACATAAGCAGATTACTCTGTACTGTCATTTGTTAATAACAATGTCATTTTTCTGTCATATAATTAGAAAATACATCTTGCTTTGCCTCCAAGCTCTGTAGACTTATTGCATTTGCACATTTTTCATAATATTTCAAGCGAACTGACCAGATAACATTAATGAATATATTAGATAGGCAGGCACTTTTAAGGAAAAATAATAAACATACTTGTATATTAAAAAGTTAATTCAGTCTGGAGCCAAACAGGTAATTTTCCCTTCAGCATTTTTTCACTCAACTAAGACAGGTTGGACTAGGAGTGCAGTCACCCTGTCTACGGTGCTTGGCTTGGCTTACATACCAGGGGCGAATTTTCTTCAGAGACAGACAGCAAGATGATCTGATTGGCCTTGGTCCAGAGCATGCTCACAAAGGCCCCTTTGATGGAGGGCTTGTTGGTAAGCCCTGTACCAAAAGCTGCCTGCCACCCTCCTTTCAAAGATACCCATTTACAGTAATTCGGGGGGGGGGAGGGAGGGGGAAATAAAAAAAGAAAAGTGAAATAGGGGGTTGCCACAAGAATAATTACGTTACTGGGCTTGGAGGGGGTAGGGAAGAGGAGGGGGGGAGTTATTAAGTAAACTGCTGGATGTTGAAGTAGCTGTTTGGCAACAATGCAAGAGCATAAGGCATTTGCAATTAAGCTCATTAAAGCTTCATCATTTTGCTTATCAATCTTTTCTGTAAAGGGTGGGGTGAAGCACCATATATTAAAACATGGCTGCTTTTACAGATAAGAAATGATCACTACTTATTTGACTTCCTGAGCTGCATCCTAGCACCCAGCCTGTGATGGCATACGTGGTTTAACTCTCTCTTGTACACAGGCAAGTGATTAATAGGAGGATTTTGTTATTGTGTCCCTACACTTCGCTGCTAAAGCATC
Organism: Neomorphus geoffroyi; assembly: GCA_033558235.1. Lineage (NCBI taxonomy): Eukaryota > Metazoa > Chordata > Aves > Cuculiformes > Neomorphidae > Neomorphus > Neomorphus geoffroyi. The sequence continues at coordinate 5,980,712 of JAUMJM010000016.1, read as the reverse complement.
CAGTCCAGGCAATTGCTACCTCGTTGTCTTTATCTGATTTAGTATCCAGATGCGGTCTTCTACTGATCCATCGATTTTGATCTCATTTTTTCTCCTAACACTGGCTTTTGGGACAGTATTTACTGAAGTGGCCACACTTTGGACTAAAGGGAAGGTGAACTAGATTATCAGAGCCGTTGCTTCCTGAGTCAATGAGGGATGTCCTCTGACCGGAGCCCATACTATCTCATGCTAATCAGGAGCTTTGGGTTTCCACAGAAGTAACAGCAACCTGAAGATACATTAGTGCACAGAACTGATCTGAGCTGCCCGCAGGTCCTGATCTCTCAGAGACCTCAGCCTGCCCGGCCTGACTATGGACAGGGCAGCTGTGGCTTAGGAACAGTGAAGTGTCCAAGCCAGCTGGCCAGCCATCAGAGCAGTAGTCTTGATGTGAAGACCTTGCAATAAGAACAGCAGTAACATTACTTTCTGGTTTTCAGCTGCTTCCCCAGGTACAAAGACAGATCTGGGAGGCAATTAGGTTTGTCTTCTTCTAGTAATGTAGAAGTCGGTACGTGTCACTGCAGTTTATTGCAGGTATTAGGTGTGTAAGAACAGTATTTCACATATAGACATCTCTCGTCATCCAAGAGCCTCAGAGTGCATGAACTAAGCCTTGCAGCATCCGTCTGTGGGACGTGAGCCTTACCTTTGTGTTCTGTATGGAAAAGTTCTGGCATGGAAGAAACCCCAAGACACACTGGGTATCTGGGACAGGACTCAGCCCAGAAGCCCTAATTCTCACAAGTCCAGTTTCTCTAATATGGCCTTGACCATGCAGCTGTGTGATTATCTCTGTTGTTTAGGTTGATAGCAGCTATATTGAGCTTCAGAATTTTCTTGCAAAAGTGATCAGTCTTTTCTTGCTTCGTTTATATCCAGTAGCAGCTGTCTTTTCCATATGTGATGCTGAGTATTGGAAAGGTGGGACCTCATTTGGAAGTGGCTCTTTCTTTATAAGTTTTTTAATTAGTTTTTCTATTGTCTTCGCAATAGATTGTCTATATACTGTTAAAACTCATTTTAACTTTGAACGAGAGGAAAGGAAGCAGAAAAAAGAGAAGCTGGGGGAAATACTGATATGCAGAGAGGTGTGGAAGGAGTAGCACCAATAATACAAACAGGTAGGTCATATTGCCATGTGGGAATGGAAGCCAGCTTGAACTTTAATTCTTGGTTTGATCAAGGTAGTGTAAAACCAGACCCCAAAGGATTTCCAATGGAGAAAATGGATTTATATTTTACATATGAGCTGTAGTTGAAGCCAAATGTTCATTCCACTCAAATTGTGTAGGTGGATTACTTTACTTCCAGCCTTGAAGTATCATGTTTTTAGCTGCTAATAAACTTAATAAAATCCATTTCTTATTTCCCCTGGTGTACTGTGTTCATGAGCCTTGATATTCCAACAGAGCAATGCTGTCCTGAAAATTCATTTGTCAAGAAACAGGCAAATGATGTGTATGAATAAGTCAAAAAGAAAAAGAATATGTGTATTACTCTTCCGGTGGCATTGCTCTTACCAGAATAGCCATGCTCCTCATTTTTCCTGACTTCCAACTGCATCAAGGAGTTGAGAAAATATAAAAAATTATCACATCATCAGCTTAGGAGAGAAGTAAGATACATACAAGTTGGGGTTTTTATTAAAAAAATGCTCATTCCTCAATTAAAAATATCTTCCCATACCAACAAGCTCCTCACTTTGGCTTCGCTCCCAGAATCAAACCCGCCTTTTCACACTATGTGTGATCTGAGGGGTTCATTGCTGCTAGAATTCATGGAAGCCAAGAATTTATAAAACTGAATGAGAGATTAGACCTTTGTATAGATAATAAAAATATCTAGCATCAGTGCAGCTAATACAAACAAAGAGAGCACTAGGAAGGAAATAAAACCTCATTCTTGAAAGGTTTAAGATAAAGTCTAATATGGAGAACTGGGGTGAGCCAAGAGGAGGTAGGTTGTCACATGGTACCCTTGAACTGTATTTTGACACGTTCAGTCTTGGATACTGAATTAGAAGAGTCGTAACTTTTATTATATACGGCAATAATTGTCTTTCTAATGAGCACACATTTTCTGATGCTCCATGCTTGGCAAGATGCGATATTCAATGAGAGCCCTTTAGCCCTCGGTGTCATTTTAAATTCAATCACAGCTATCAAGAGATACCAAGAGAACTAAGACACCAGTGAGGGTGAGAAATGCAGTGAGTTAAATGTTGTCTTCAAGACTTGGAGATATGGAGTTGAATTGTAGCTCTGCAACAGGCTCCCTGTTCAATGAAGGCAAAACCACTTCTTGCAGCCCCTTCATTTCCCACGTGTGCAATGCCACATCACCCCTTTCAAAATGTGGCTGTGGCACATTGCTGGGCCACAATGAATTAATCACTTCCCCTAATGGATTTACTGGAGGGGTAGGAGGAGGAAATAATCTTTTGAAAGATTTAGGGTAAACAAAAGAGTGAGAAGCAAATTGCTTTATGGGAAGAGGGAGTGGGAATGAGACAAGGAAGGAAAACAGAGAAGGATAAGAGGCCTCAGGTACTGAAGAAGAAATAGGTAGAAACCAGAGAGGAAAGGCAGGGTTGAGCATATAAACAAAGGATTTAATAGAAAAAGCAGTATGACTTTTGAAGCTTTTAGCGCACATCTGACCCAAATCATCTGTCCTTTCAGAGCCAGCCCATCACCTCCCTTGTTTAGACTTTATTTTTCCTTGGAAGTCTGTAATCCTTACTCTAAAGAACTCCTGACATGGTGGACATGTGTTGTGTTAGTAAAGGCTGCTATTGAAGTCAGCAGACTTGTTAAAACTTGTGCTCTCGCTGCAGCAAATGGAGTTTGCGGTGCAGAGGGAGTGCAAGCCCAGTCATTCCTCCTGGTGTGTGTGCAGCATGGAAGGGCTCGAGGAGGAGGGGGAAGGGCAGGCAGCTTGGCAGAAGTTTTCTCACCTCCCTGTGGGCCATACCAGAGGGTTTATCTTGGAGTCTCTTTGTAGGGGGAGTAGGGGTTATCGAGAGCATGGAGTTGTTCTTTCCAGCAGATCAAAATTGCCATTGAAAATTCTTTTCAGAGCTTAATACAACCCCAGGCTATATTTCTTTCTGCACAAAACACAAACGAATCCATGCACATGCATTTAAGAAAGGAATCCAGACTCATATGAGAGCGTCCCAGAAAACAGTAGGACTGCATGGAGGGCTTAAGCCATTGCTGATGGTGGTGGGCTCTGTTGTCCTTGGTCAATCAACCCTTGGGGGCCAACCCTTTTGCTTCTCCAGTGGGGACTGTTTCTATCCACTTTGGTAGAAAAGTTAGAGGAAGGGGAGAAATTGAAGTTGATCACATTTAGAGTTTATCAGTTCTCTTCTGCAAATGTTTTTGCAGAGAAAATGAAGTTCCTTCTAAAGACTATATCTAGATGCAAGTAACCAGTGGACATGAAGTGATTGACTCTGCCAAAGTAGTTGCAGAAGATAAGCATTTACCAACTTTTCGCTGGTATAGGGGTTTTGTTTCCACTAAAACCAAGTCTGTTGGCTTTTAAGAAATGTTTCTCTTTTTAGTTTCCCCTTTTTCAACTCTCCACTATATCCCTCTAGGCATTATTTATTCCTTAGAATAATGTTGCATTTGAGAAGAGTAAAACCATGGTCAGTATTTTGCACATCGTTTTCTTTAGTTTTGTGTAGATGTTGTTTGGGACAGAAAGAGTCTAGCTGCCATCATTCTGTGCCCGAATTGGTGTGTGCACGAAGGCCAAAAAGAGAAAAATGGATCCTGCTCTTCAACATGCAGAAGTGCTAAAATCCAGCCTTGCTGGAAAATCTAGCACAGAGCTTTTAAACTGAGCTTTTGCATCCATTTCGTTCTCCCTGAAGAATCTGTTGGCCTGACATTGTGTAACTCCCTAATGAAGTTTTTGGGGTGGTCTTTACTATCCTGGAAAATGAAAGACTAGAGAATTGCAGCTCAAAGCTCGTGTTTGCTAAAGTGATCAACCTTAAATGGTGTGCTGGGTTATCTCGGAGTGTAATCAACATAGCCGATTTGTATAGAGCTGTCTTCAAAATAGAGATCTGCTGGGAAGATTTGTTTTCATTTTGGTCTTACTTTCAGCAACAGGATTACCCTGAGGTCTGTATATCTACAGGCTTTTGTACAAACAACAGCTTAAACAAAACTACTATTATTATACTGATTTAGAGTGAGGGGAAAGCCTTGTTTCGTTTATTGAGTTAAGATCATATGTGTGAAAAATAAAGCTTTCCTTTAAATGTAAGTTTTGTCCTATTCAATATAGTAAGCTTTTTGAGCAGTAAAAAAAAATTCAAAGGACAACATTATTCTTAATGCCAATTCAATTTGTCACCTCTAGGTTTTAATCCCATAGAATAGTGAAATAGGTGCTATTTCATCCAGTCGAGCAGCAAGACGGCTGATATCACCATATTTATCACCATCTGGGTGATAGAATCAATTTTATTTTTGCAATAAGAACTTACCTTACACTTCCTTTCTCTACCTTTTACTCAATGGTCTTACTGAAGTCTTTTCAGTGCTGATTTATTACAGTCATGGGTAATGCTGTGCTCCGTGTTGTCCCCTCCACAAGGAACTTCAGTAGCTATTGTCATTCCTTTGTCCTTTTTTTCCCAACCGAACACATCAAGTTTTATTTACTATTTTAAAATGTCCTATAGATAAAATAGGTTGTGAAATTCTGAACTCGGTTAGCAACTTGAGATCTAATGAGGGGTGGCTAATACTTTATGGTGTGGATGCCATGGGTCTTATTTCATACAACAGCAGGGCACGCGTGTTTTCCTGAGTTCCCATCGCAGGAGGTGCTGCAACCAGTCACACTGTATTCAATGCTCCCTGGGCAGCAGTGACCTTTGAATTGGTTTGTGACCAAAGAAGGAATGAAAAGCAAGGTGAAAAAGTGAAGTTGAACAGAACTCATTTGAAAATGAGGTTTTTAGCATATATGCAGCTCAGAATCTGATGTTGCAACATGAAAAAGATTAGGGAACTGTTTCAAATTGGCACAAAACCAGTTAGGTTAAACTACTTGTTAATCAGTGTAAAACAACTCATCTCCTGTTTTAGTCCAGTCATGCTGGGTCAGGTCTTAGGACCTAAAGAACTGCTTCTTTGCAGAATTTATGCAAGAGGGTGAAGTTGGTGGCTGGGTACATGGATTTCCAAGAGCATAGGTTGGTGCACCAGTCCCAAGGACCTCTGGCAACATGACCCTCTGCATCAAAGCAATCACAGCAGCAGTGATCGTATTGTCTATTATCATAAGAGCCTTTTAAAATATTTAAAATTATTATGGATGTTCCCTAAAATATTACACCAGCTACACAGAAATGTATTTAAGCTGTCAGCAACTGACCTTGGATCACTGGTTAGGAATATTGCATTTGTTCGTTGCGGTCTGTTTGCTGTTGGTGGTTGCAGCTGAAGAGCTACAGTGGATTTGCTGGTGTCACCAAGCTGAAAGTAAATATCACCTTCACCACAGAACTTGATTGCAGGTTGCGAGTATTATTTAAATGGAAATTATTTCCTTATAAGAAGCCTCATAGAAACATTTCTTTTTTCAGGCTGACTTTTTAATATTTATTTTGTATTATTCTCCCTTTTATCCTTAATTTGGGGCTAAATTAGATCTGTCAATGTCCCTTTAAATTTATTCCACACTGACTAATTTATTTTAGCTAACTTGTTTCAGGACAAGTGTAGAATACTTACGGCACAAAAGAGAAAATTCAGATCAATCTCAGTCTGCTGAGAAAATTAATCAATTTGCAAGTTACATCTAGCTTAATTCCATCATTTAAAGCAGGCATTGAGTTTCCTTTCCCATGTTACACAGAGACTGGAAGGTAAAGCAGTCTCCATTGGTAGAGGACTAATTCACTTGCCCTGTGTAGAGGTCATTAAGACGCTGCACTTAGAAAGCAGCTGCTTTTTGTATGTGTGCCAGTATCTCGTTTTTCACATATGTAGCAGATCAAAACATTTAGATTGGGTTGATCCAGTCTATCATGACGAAAGAATTTTGTAGCAACACGAGTAAATACCAGCTTTACTTGGAGGAAGGATGCCTTTGCCCCAATCCTGAGAAACTATTGGTGGGCGCCATCCCAATTAAAGCAGACCGGGCTGTACTAGCTTTGCACGGATTCTTTTCCAAAGCCAATTAGCTGCAGGACATTTGATAGAAAGGAACAAATCACTAAAACCTCAGCCCCATACAATGTTATCATTTATGTTCAGTGCTAGTCTAGTGCTCAGGAGTGTTTCTTTCTGTAGTGCCACTGTAGACCTGCTGGAAAGAAAAATGTTTCCTGCTTCTCATTTGGCCTATATGTTCTAGAAGCCACATTGTTCAGTGTTATCACCTTAAGACGCAGTTAAGATTAAAGTGAGATAGCACACATTTGAGTTCAGAAAACCAGCCAGAGAAGCTGTACAACTTTTATGATCTTCATCCAAAATGCGTTCAAGTGTGGGACTGTTTTTCAGAAAATTGAAGTAAAGCGTAATTTTTCGACCGTTCTGTGTTTCCATTTATACTCTTCATCCTCTAAATCTGTGCCATCATATGGCTTTCTAGTACTGGCAAGAGTTCCTGGGCTAGCCCTCAAGAATATGAAAGTCAGAGAACTAAAAAGAGGAAGAGGATGCTTTGGCAAGCTTATGTTTATTGGTTATGGGTAGTTGGCTATCGCTGTGGTACCCCTTGGGATTATCACCCGCCAAAATCCAGAACTCCATTTCAGAGGGGATTATTTCAAGGAGTAGAAGCAATCACAGAGTAGTGTAACAGGCAGTGCTTTGCAGAGTGATGCAATTTATTGGAAGTTCTACCTTGTCGTGGCTGTATGCCTGGGAATTACTGTACTTATTCATGTACAAGTTAAGAAGTGTAGGGACTTACAGAAAGATGTTGTTATTTGATTAGTTCATGAAGGAAGAATTTTAAGGGGAGACGGATTTGCATGCAGTGGAATGAACCAAGAAGAAAGACAGACAAGAAGAAAAAATCCCATCAGGTTTTTCACCTGCACTTGATGGGTGCAAACCCTGTTCTTCTATTTTTCCTAGGTTTGCCAAAAGTTATCAGTCCTATGCAGAAATGTAAATAAGTAGTGTAATTTCATGGTAGACCAAAATTGGGAAACCGTTTCATGCTCTGTGCATGTCACTGTTGAAAGTTTTTGACACAGGACAGGCAGCCAGAGAGACATTATGGCTTGAATAAAAGGGGCGAGGACAGGCACAGGTCAGCTGTGCCAGCTGGAGTGAGGCTAAGGGGGTTTGAATCAAGAAGCTGAGCAGTGGAGAAGACAGCAAATAGGCTGGGTAGTGTGGAGCTGGTAATTAACATTTCTGAAGATGTTACAAAATGGGAGGTTGGGAATCCTTTGGTGTCTCTGTAATCGTGTTCTTCTGTTTTGGTCAGATACAGAGCACGGACAAGTACTTCATGAAGTTCTGCATCGCTGTGCTTAGGAACAGCTATATCTCTTTTTACAGTTCCTCTTCATATGAGTTTCTAAGATTGGCTAATGAGATTCACTTTTATCTCAGGATCTTTAACAACTCCCAGAAGACCAGGAGCTTAGCTTTAAATCTCATCAGCAAAGCAGGGCAGCTTCCAGCAGTACAGTGCTTCCTGACAGCGTGGTGGAGCTTGCTGCAAAACTACTCAGAAAGAAAAAGGATGCCAGCACTAGATCCAACACTGTTGCTTTTGGCAAGTCCTAGGCTTTCAGTCTCTGTCTTCATGTATTAAGCTGCACCAGCGTTGCGTTGCTGTGTGTGTTCTGAGCTGCCATCCATCCTGGGAGCTACTAGAGGTAGCTCCTCAGTAGCTACTAGAGGTACACTATTGGTGTGATCTCTAAGGTTTGAACTCTGTTTTGTGAAGTCATTTTTGTGCGTACAAAATGAAGGTGTTTAGAGTTTCGATATCCTATTTGCAATAGTTGCTTGAAAGTCTACATGTATTATTATAAAAAACACGTAAGCATTTTGCAGTGACTGACTGATTATTCATAAGGTTGGTGAGTAAAATAGTCACACGACACAATGAGTCTCAAAGATGACCCAGGACCCAGAAACTGTGCGGGTATTTTTACCCAAACACAGAGAAATTTTATTCTGTTAACAAGGTGCCAGACAATGACATATGGTCACCTCAGATGGTTCATTGCCACGGGGAGAACCATGAGGCCCTAAGTGCTTCCCTGTTGTGTTCAAATTAATTTCAGTGAATTCTCAATCCTAAATTTTCAGATATGAACAGTGCTTTTGGTGATTCAATTTCAGGGGCTAAAATTGATCCTATAAAAGAGAAGTCATGTTTTGAAAGGACAGATATTCATCTGATAATGAAAATTTAGCCTTCTTTACAGGATTGAGCCCTGTGAAATTCTGGCTTTCCACCTCACTTAGCTGTTCTTGAAAATATGTCCTAATTATCATAGAATTGTGGCATAGTTTGGATCGGAAGGGACCTTGAAGATCATCCAGTTCCAACTCTCCTACCATGGATCAGGTTACTCAAAGTGTCCCTCATCCAACCTGGCCTTGAACATCTCCAGGGATGGGGCTTCCACGACTTCTCCGGGCAACCAGTGCCTCCCCACCCTCACAGGAAAAAAATCCTTCCTAATATGTAATCTCCCCTCTTTCAGCTTAAAGCCATTACCCCTCATCCTATCTGTGTAATCCCTGTTGGAGAGCCCCCCGCCCCCCATCATTCCCCTAGGCCCCCTTTAAGTGCTACTTCCCTAGCAGCTGTTTTTTTGGTACGTGTATACTTTACAGATGACTGTATAGAAAGCGATATTTTAAAACAAAGTCATCTGGCATATTTAAAGTAGAAAGGAAAGGAGAAAGGGGAGGAGTGGTGCACAGAAGCAATGAAATAACCTCAAAATTTGAAATCAGGTTATAATTGCAAAGTGTACCTATTTCTCAAAAAAACTTGAGTCCTTTCGGGAGAGGAGGACTTAAAAATTGAAAACTTCAATAGATATTGCCTCATCAATCCTTAGAGCCATCAAAGGTCCTGAAAACCCTACTTCTGAATAAAAAAAGTTGATACAAAGTGTATTTGTCTGTGGCGGGAAGGAATTGAGAGCCGTGAAATGAACTTCATCTCTTCCTCCCTGCTGGTAATGGGCGGTAGTGAAATGACCATTGTAAATCTAATTGTCTGAAAAAAGCCATGAGGATCAGCTGTGCAAGGTAGCAGTGTCCACCCTCAGGGGGAGAACTTCCTCACAAAGCGTGGTGGTGAAAGAAGCCTTAGAGCATGATCGCACCTGGTTCTCCACCTGAAGGTGTCTACTCTGTCTGCTTGTTGCCTCCTCCTCAGACAGGGCAGGTTTGTTTCCTCCCAGAGGACCCTCACAAACCTGTGAATGGGAGCAGGACAGGGACAAACACCTTGACTAGATGGTGTGGTAAGATGTTAGGGCGCACCCACCCAAGAGCAGGCAGTAACCTCGGTTGCAGGTGAGCAGCGCGGAGGTGGAAATCTCCGCACTGGTCTGACTTCCCTCACCTCGCGCACAAGATTGGTTCTGCCAAGACCCAAGGCACATTAATCTCACCTTTCCCATGTTAACAGCACAACTTAGTTCCTCCTTGTTGTACAAGCCTTCCTTCCCTTCCCTAAAACACAAAGGCTGCCACGACTCTGTCTTAACCATTCATCTCTGCCCAAAGGTTGCGCCCACGGTCGCACACCTTCACTGCGCGCTGAGTGTCAAGTGCCAGACCAGCTGGCTGCCTGACCCCCGCTTGTTGCTTCCCGTCAAAGCTGCAACCCTCATTAGGAAAGCTGAATGCTCCCAGAAAGTACCACTGGGGCAACAAATCAGTTGTAAGAGCCTATTGATCTGTTACATTTGTTTTCAACGTGCAAAAAGGAGATTCTTTTGTTCCGGGGCTGGCACCAAGCTCTCGCTACAGTAGGTTCAGTGCGTCTCCGGACACTGCGATCAGGCACCTCGCAGCTGAGTCTGCAGAATATTTGCTTATTACAGGAGGAACTGAAAGAACCTGGAATTCACTAGTGACCGACCTCTTACTTCTTGAACAACTGTTTCCCCTTCCTTTTGTTTCTGTTTTAATCACTGCACTACAAACACAATTTAAATCCCCCTTGCAGATGCAGGATAGGGTAACACAAGCATGCAACAATCAACATTTATCAAGTTAAAGTGCCTGCATGATTTCCACTAAGTGGCTGGTGTTTGCTGGTCTAGTTTCTTTTTTAAATCAAACTTGGAATAATTAAACCGCCACAGCAGTAATGCAAATGCAGATTTTTGCACATCCAATAATCAAAGGGAGGGAAAAGTAGTCTGAAGCTGGTTTGGTTTTAATCATACTTGATTTTTATTTTAAATGAAAGCACAAAGGTAATTTTTCTGTTGCTCTACCTGTGACTCCTTAAATCACGGTAAACGTGCATTATGATCTTCTTAAAAGAATAAGAACATTCCTTGTTAATTAATTTATACAGCTGTCAGTACAGCTTTCTATGTTATTCATACTCTAAGTGTTTGACTGCCATAGATTTTCTAGCAGCTCCTGGCAAAGCTCCAGTGAAAGCCTGGGATTTATTAGGCTGACTTGGTGCAAAGTCTATTGATTGTGGCCTCGAGGGTAATAACTAAATAGAGCTGGAGCAACAAGTCAATAACACCATTGTTGCTACAGACTCCATTCACTCGAGGAGTTAGATTGTTTTACAGTGGCAAAGAGTAATCATGAGCAGATCAGCATGTTCAACTGGCTCTGTACCATGTTAGTGCTGGGGACTGTTTCAAAGCTTTCAGCGGGACCGCAGGAGAAGCAAGGTGGGGTGCAGGGATTAAGAACCCTGTAAACTCCTTCATTAGGACTAAAAGGTTTTGGCATTAGCTTTATCATCTTGCAACATGAAGTCCTGTGCCTGCCTTAACCCAAACTGGTATTAAAATCCTTTGCCCATCAAGCCATAATGGCACAGTAGAAACTTAAATTTTGAATGGCAATGTGTGTGTAGAGAGTGTATCTACGTATGCCTGAATGCATGCCCATAAGCTTTAGCATTAAATATTGCTGTAGCTGGTGCAAACTTCACCTCTGTGCAGTCATATTTCCTGGCAATGGCTGGACAGAGGCTCCTATTTTCTTAAATTCAAAATGAGGAAATGCTTTTGTTTATTGCTTCTCTAATCCTCCCATGTGTTTATTTACTTTAAGAATTCTTTTCTTTTGCGGAAATATATACAAATCTACTAGAGGAGAGATGTTTATTCCTGAGAGTTTTATCATTTATTTGACAGCCTTTGACAACTCACGTTGTATTAAGAGCAGATCATTTTGAAAAGTCAAAACTGTGAAGATGGGAGTTTCAAAACCAGAACTGGTTGATTTTGCACACTCTCTTGTATCCGTCTCCAGGAGCTGCCATTACAGCCTCTATAGAAATACCAAGTAATTAGAATGAGTTTCTTCCTAACACCAGTTAGTAGCAGCCTACTCCCTTGAAACATGGAAGATAGCAAAGAAAGTAATAATAAGAACCACATGTTTAAAAAAAGCAGATGATGATGCTTTGTAAAACAAACCAAATGGTCAAGCAGCAGGTTTTTGTGTATTCAGCAGTTCCACTGACTCTTCTTCACCTATTTGTCCTTGGAAGTCAAGTTTCCCTTTTTGCAAGTAATGTTTCTAACCCTACAATTTCAAGGAAAGCTCTTTTCCCCAGCCTGCCGTCATTTTAAAATGCCAACATTTTAAACACAAAAATTTTAGTAGAGTAGATTCTTGAATGTGGTAGTGACGCTGACGTCTGATGACTATTAACAATTTTCTGTCCTTTTTTTTTCACTGCTTCTCTTGCTGTATTACAGCTCATACTATTTAAAGCTCAAAAAGGGGTGGAACTAGAAAGGAAATCCTGCAGCCAAATATTGAGGAGGGCACGGGGCTTCCCTTGGCTATGGGCAGCCAATTGAATGTTGCGTTCAGCAAGTGCTTGGACAGATCTTGGAGAAAGAGAGATTCAAACATGTGGTGAATATGTCTGTCTCTTTTTTTTTCCTTTTCCATAAGTAAGCAGAGTGCTTGGCAAGTTCGTAGAGCTTGCTCGGAAGCTCATTTAAAACTTTGAGAGGAGTGAACTGAATTTAAACAACTCTCAGGAATCTCTTTCCACCCAGGCCTCAGACGTAGACTCCCATGGAAAAAAAATGTATTGGATGGTTCATAATCTATATTCTGTCAGGATATTTTAATGAGAGGTCAGTAAATGCCATATATTTGGAAGCAAAAAAGCCAAAGCTGGGCCTTCTCTTTATGACTTCCACACGGTCAGAAGAGTAGCTTTCTAGCAGATGCTTTCACATTGAATGAAGAAATGACATTTACTCTGCTTGAGTTTAGTTCTGTCATCTAAGCGATTTTTGACATATCAAACCAGGCTAAAACTTAATCAGCTGTGGCATAGGAAGTAAATATGTAAAAGAGGTTTTGTGGAAGTCTTACTACTTTTTCATTAGAAAGACCAACATTGGTTTTCGTGGCTGGTCTCTTCTCTCAGGTGACCGGCGACAGAACAAGAGGACACGGTCTCAAGCTTCGCCAGGGGAGGTTTAGGCTTGACATTAGGAAGAAGTTCTTCACTGAGAGGGTGATTGGCCATTGGAATGCGCTGCCCGGGGAGGTGGTGGAGTCACCATCCCTGGAGGTGTTTAAGGAGAGACTGGATGAGGCACTTAGTGCCATGGTGTAGTTGACGAGTAGGAGTAGGTGTAGGTGTTGGGTCATAGGTTGGACTCGATGATCTCAGAGGTCTTTTCCAACCTTATGATACTGTGATACAGTGACGTGCTGCCTCTATGGTGATGAGATAGGTGTCGTAAGCACTGCTTGCGCCCCACTTCCGGTCTTTCAGAAAGAAGAGTAAAAGGAAAAAATCCTTCCCAAAATGTGAAGATAGACATTTCTTTTGAGTAATACTCTTGCAGTATGAACTGTAGATTTACAGGAATTAGAGACCAAACAGATGAAGTATTCTTCTCCCCCTCCTTCCTTCTCCCCTCCTTTTTTTGAAGTGTCCTCACCAATCAAAATCAACATAAATGAATAATGGAGACAGATTGGGAAGAGACAATAGTGGTGTAGTTTAGAATTGACAGCCATAAATCCATTGTATCCTAAGAGACTGCATGAAGTAAATACCTGCTCTCCCCACTCACCACTGCCATTTAGCCCATGGTTTGGAATATCGTTTAAGCAAGGGCTGATGTCCTGTTGAAGCTTCGGCCCATTAATGCTTGCTTTATTTTAGAGCACCGGGGCTGCAATGAGGCAGGGGCACATGGAGGGTGAAGGTTTGGAGTGACAGGGGAGTTTTTCCTCTCCTCATTCATTTGTTAATTTGGGATGACGGAAATAGAAATGGTGTTTGTAGGAGCAGGTTAAAGGCTTTTTGAGAACCAGCAGAAAACAACGAAGCTAGTGCAAAAGGAGTTACAGAGTGCATCATTTAAAATCATTAAAATTTTGGGCTAGCTGGGATTTTCTCTGTAAGAAAAAAGGGGAAAGCACATCTCCAGTGGCACTGCGGTGGCACGCAGAAGGCTGGAGGAGCCCAGCTGAAAGCAGGGCCAAGAGGATTATGTACCTCGATTTTAGAGGGCGTGATTTATGATGTGGATTTCAAGTCCTGACATTTTGATTCAGATATGACAGAGATGATGTCTCAGGAGCTGCTCTGGTAGGAATTTGACACAGAGGGACAAGACCCTTTAGGGCCAGTTGCTCATTCTGCCATTTTACAATGCCACATCTCAAATGGAAACTTCTCTTCCTTCCTTCCTTCCCATTAGAAAGCTCTTTCCAGTTTTGGGTGTCTTTTGTAAGCAAGCCTGTGGGAACAAGTGCAAATATGATTCTTAGGCCCAAGCTCACAAATTCAGGAGGTTGCTTGTTTTATTTTTGGTTCTCCTGAAATTGTAGTTTGATTGGCAGAGCATGCCAGACATGGATCACTTGCTTAGGGCTCATTAGCACCGACAGCATTCCAGCTGTATTAGAATCTTTGAATATATCTACCTCAACCATTTTTTCACGCCTCTTATGATTTTCATTCTCCTTGAATTAAGAAAAAAAAACCCAACACAAATAATGAAGTACCTGGCAGGAATGATTGATGACCTTTCTAATCATACTGGGGAATGCTCTTTAAAATCAAAATCAGGATGAGCAGAACTCCAGCAGCACAGCACCTCCACCTCACTGTAGAGGGGCTTGAAGGTGCCACTTCTGTTGTGAAAACAGTTTGTTTAGTGGTTAGTGCCTTGACTTTTCTTTGTACTTCTGAAAGGTGATCTCTTGCAAACGATGAACCCTTAGCCTTAACGAAGTACTGATCCCTCTTTAACATTTACTTAATTGAAGCTTAGAAGGAAAAAAAAATACAGTGTAGTATTCTAAGAGTGAATGTGTAGCACTTTTCCAAGTTAGCATGCCTGTCAACGGGATGTCATCCCGTAAGTGCGAGTGAATGACTCTATTTCCAGTTCGAGTTTCCATTCCTAGGCAAAAATAGCACCAAATACACTATACTATATAGAATCTATTTACATCTATTCTGTAGAATGGGGGGGTTGCAATAAAAAGTAGTCTAGAGTTATTTCTTCATTAAAAATGTTCTATGTGTCCTGTACCAAGTAAAAAAACTATTAAAAAGCGAAGAGGCTTCTTAAAATGACTGAATAAAATCACAAGAAATAATTTCTCATTCCGTTCTAACTGAGCAGGCTGTGTTTTGTAAGGATAACCAGTTATATTTAGCATTCCTCAAGGCTTCTATTGTTGGACTATTTTTTTCCACAACCACCATGAAGCACTGAAGCTTTAAGCCTCTTGTCATGATGCTGATGTTTTGTTGAAGAAAAGATGCGTTTCCCCAGCTGCTGCAGTTACTTCAGCATGTGTGCCTTTTCAAATGACACTTGGCCAACTTTTTAAAAGTACAGAAGTCCCAGAATGATGGGGGCTGAGATTTTTAAGGGCCTTGAAGTATCATGACATGGAGTGTCTAACTGCCTCCAAAGATCTGATTCTTTGATCTGGTTCATTTAGTCTAGGAGCCTCAAAGTCCTCATTATCCAACCAATTCCTTACAATAAGATTTGGGCTTTTGTGGTTTTTTTCAGTTTTGCTAACGCAAATAATAGAATCGTAGAGTGGGTTGGGTTGGAAGGGACTTTAAAGATCATCCAGTTCCAACCCCAGCTTCCATTGAATCAGGATGCTCAAAGCCCCATCCAACCTGGCCTTGAACACTTCCAGGGACGGGGTACCTATGACTTCTCAGGGCAACCTGTGCCAGTGCTCACCACCATTACAGTAAAAAATTTCTGCCTGATATGTAGTCTAAATCTTCCCTCTTTCACCTTAAAACTATTACCCCTTGTTCTGTCACTCCACTCCCTGATCAAGAGCCCCTCCCCAGCTTTCCTGTAGCCCCCTTTTCAGCACTGGGAGGCTGCTCTAAGGTCTCCCCGGAGGATTCTCTTCTCCAGGCTGAACAACCCCAACTCTCCCCATCTGTCCTCATATGGGAGGTGCTCCAGCCCCATAACTCATTTCTAAAGAGTTAGCAGAATATTATAATGATGTACATTAGGGGTAGATGTAAGGTAGAAAGCAGTAATCAGGAATATAAATAACTGCTCAATCTGTAGAACTCTAAAATAGCCTCTTAAATTTGATTAACTGTCTCAATATATGGTTAATCATCTAAATGCTTTAAAAACTATTTGTAAGTGCACCCTTGACATAAAGCACGATTAGTTTGTCTGTATTTTATGAAACATGACAAGTCTATAGAGAAATTCAGCAATATTTCTGCAATATAGTCGATCCATTTGAGAAGGTGAATTTGGCGTTCCAGATTATAATAGGGGAAAGTAAAATGCTTCAAGTTTCTGAATTGCCTCGTGCAAATTTGTTGTGCAAAGGCAGTATGGAGTAGCTATATTCTTCTTCACAACAAAGCAGGCAAGGGAGGTTAAAGCAGAGGTATAAAAGAGTTAAAACATGAAAATGGAATTATTTCAGAATATTTTGGACCCAGATTCTGCGGTATGAAACTATCAACATCAACAGCAGGGTCTCCTGCCCCTAAAACTCCTCACTCCTGTCTCTGTGCTGCATCCTGCTGCTCTCTGGTTTTCATGAGCCCTTCTGTTCTCCAGTCAGTGTCTTGAGATGAAATTGATCCAGTGTAAAATAGCTCTTCTCTCCCACCCTCTTCTTTTTTCTTTTTTTATCCCGGATCAATTGCTTGACCTGATTCATCACATGGATTCACAAGCTGTTGAATCAGCACAACCGAGGTTGGCACGCTGCAACACGATGGCAGAAATGAACACCAAGAGGAGGTGGGAACAGGGGGACGAAGGGACAGACCTGAGGATGACTCCTAAAATTAGTATTGCTGCTGCATGCTTTGCGTCTTGGAAACATGGTCTTGGCACAAGTACAGGGCTTGGAGTCACAACGTTTAAACTATGAACACCCCTCTAGCCTTTGACACCCTTAAACTTTATCTTTGCCATCTGCTGAGTGGGAATAAAGGTAGTTACCTCAGTGACGTGAAGATTTACTAATGAGTGTTCAACCTATTTGTGCATGAAACATAGGAGAGACTGCTTTTACACTCCTGAATTTTGCTGAAATTGTTCTCTTGTGCTTACGAACTACCTTCCATTTGTAGTAAAATATTTGTTTTCAACTGCATTTGTCCTGTCGGAAATACGTTGCTAAAGCAAAGACAGGTCCCTGGTTTTGTAACCCAAGTGTCTCTATTTTTAGTTTCAAGATGTTGGCTGCATCTCTCTCTTTTTTTTTTTTTTTTAATATGTGTGTGTATTTATAGCCCTTGCTATTGCAAGAGAATTTCCTGCAAATAGATCCATTTCTGTGGAACTCTGCTCCAACGCGGAGTCCTGTGTGTTCCACCAGGAGATTGCTCCAGAATTAATGGTTGCTCTGGTTGTAGCATCAGCCTGGCAAACTGCAGACTTTCTATTGCCTTCAGCACGTAGTAAATTTGCATGTGCAGGAGGTATTAGGGACTGGGCATCCGATACTTGGCAGTGTTGCATCTGAAGACATGAGTGACAGGAGAGATGCGGCTCCAGCCCCAGTGTCCTACTGAGCCGTTTCCTCTTTGGATAATTCCATTCTCAGTTTTCTCTGCAGTTTTGACTGGGGGCAGGGGGAGGGAAGTCTGTCTTCACACCCTCATTTGAAGAGGTGAGTCTTGTAACCACGCACCATTAAACAGCTGCCACATCTCACCCAGAAGTAGGAGAAAGGAGTTTTTATGTACTATTCATATCTGGTTTGCATTCTGAGCCGCGCAAAGCCACGGTAATGCTACGTGGGTATCCGAAAGCAGGATTTGACCTGTAGTTGGGTTCTGGTTCACATGCAGCAAGTAGCACTTGCTCAAATAGTTTCAGGGACTTCCAGTGGACTACTGGTGTGCATAAGGACTGCAGAATCAGGCCCCTAAGGATCCTCAGGAATGAATGGTATCCTGTAACTGTAAGGTATTATTATGATGACTACTCTGGAGAACACAGAGGTATTGAAGTCGGCAAAATAAATTACAGAGTTAAACGTATAAGTAAACCAAGAAGCGACTGATGTTTTTTGCATAGTAATAATCTTCATAATCACTTCATTTGCACAGTTATTTAATTTCAAACTTTAGGCACAGTTTTGAAGCGCAACTCAGTGGAGATTTTTGCTGTAATCTATAAACTTTAATGAAAGCTAATTGGAGGACAAATTTTAATCTAATTAAAATGTGACTGCATAAAGCAGAAAGGATGAATGAAGCTAAATGCTCTATGGGGCACAGTTTTCAAACAATTATCCTGAATACTAAGTCAAACGAAGCTTTTGTAAAATGATGATCGTGAACTTCGCCAGCAACAGAACAACCTTGAGAAACTGCAAATGAAAGTTTTAATGTATTTCGTTTAAAAAGTGGACATTCATCTCACAACCTTGTAAGGACTTTTTAAAAAGAAAATAAAAAGCAACACACATGGTCTCATCTAGAATCATAACAAGTAAATTAGCCAAAGGTGTACATTCCATCTAAGTTCTCATGATCAGCAGATGCAAATGTTTGCAGTGCACCGATGAGTTATGAGCCCTAATGAGATTTCAATGCTGAGCAAACAATAAAAATTTATGCATTGCATAGTTTTAGTGGCCTTTGGCTTCATGGTTAGTGTTACACCCTTTCAACAGCTTTGGTAATATAATATCCAGCTGGCTTTGGAAGTAAGGAAAATTTTAGGGGTGAACTGAAATTGTGAGAAATAATGTGATTGATTGCTTTGTCAGAATAATGCATTTTCACGGTATAATTGTCCGTAGTAATCTTAGCCTGGGTACGGATACATAGGTTCTAGTTATCTTTGGACACAAATTTTGAAGGATTCAGGTGAAGGATGGCTTTTCCAGTATTTGAGCCAGACCGTTTCCTGTGCTGGGTCCATATCCAGGGGTCTCCCAAACAGCCCCTCTAACAAGAACATTCCTGTCATAGTCTGGTAAACGGGAGGGTTGAAAAGCTGCACTTTCCCCAACAACTGTCATGTGTCGCGAGAAAAGAAACTGAGCACCAGCACAAAAAGAAATGCACAATAGATATTGAAATAAATGTATGTAATGGGGAGCGGGGGCAGGGGAATCAAGGAATTCAACTGGTGCAGTGAGAGAGTGAGCGCAAATGTATTAAATTTAAAATACCCATTTGTGGGTTAAGCTTTTATGAATCCAGAACCTTCACTGTAATGATTGCCTGCATTACCCTTCATAATATTAAAATCTTAGCATGTGATTAATAGCAGATTCCCTGCATACGTGTCACAACACACATCTGCAGCAAATCTGCCAGTATATTTCTGTGCTAGTTTTACTTTGGGGCCATGAAGTAATTCCTGTTTTGTGAATGAGAATAAACCTATTATGCACTAGGTTAGCTACACCCAGTTTCTTCTCTTAAGGGAAAAAGAGCTGCTTATTTGATACGGCATCTCAAATTTCAGTGTTCAGAAGTGAGTTTAAGCCTCGGATAGATTTGCTTGAGCAAGCTGTTGGGATTTGCCTTCACCGTTTCTTAGTTCTATATTTTCCAAAACCTTCTGTGCGGAGTCTTGAGCAATTTCTGGACAGCAGTAAACTAGTGGACTTAATTACCAAGTGTTTATTGCTAAATTTGTTAATGAGTCAACATGCAGAAAAAATATATATATTCATCCCTGTTTCCTCTTAAAATAGTAGTAAAAAATAACTTCAAAAAATCTTTTTCTTAAGCTATTTGGTGATGCAGTTTTTGCTGTTCACAAAAGCCCTTTTTCCCATCCGCAAACAGCTACCTTTCACTTTGCCCCAAGGGAACAGAGCACAGCTCAAATGAAGCCTAAAAAAAAAAGAAAATTCCTGGTTGTAACTCAAAGTCTGTGCATATTCACACATGCACACAAAATAAAAAGGAAGATGCATAAACATTCCTCCAGCCTGCCTTCCGAAATGTCCTGTCGACCTGTTTCTCTCACCAAAACCAAAACAGAGCCCAGCGAAAACAACTTAAACGACAACAAGAAAACATTAGGAAAGCAACATCTGTTTTGCATTCTTGGCATCGAGTCTGCCCTTGCAACACAGGGTCTGACACAGATGTACAGGGTTATGACACCACTGAGTACCACTTGATTTAAAATGGTGTGACAGAGCAGAATCAGAGCACTGAGTTCTTACAACGCTGTGCAAAACGGTGGTTCTTGATCTCCTTTGCAGATGTGGGACTCAAACCCCACTGGAGTCTTAGGCGTCGTTCTGTTAGTTGATGAGGACTGTAGAGCAAGTCATATTCCTCTACCAACACTTTAGGATTTGTTATTTACTGTGTGTTTTTTCATCGTGCGTGTATTTTGTCGTCTGTAAAATCGCATGGCTTCGTCACTTTCCAGTAGAATTCGTTGTGTGTAGCCACGTTCAGGGAACTTCGGAAATTATGTTGCATAATCAAGCTCTTTGCTTTTTAATTAAAAGAAAATAGTACTAAGGAGTGAGGAACTGAAAGGTACTTAAAAGAAAAGCAAGAATGGCTCTGATTGGTTATGGAAATTTGGGAAGCCAGTGGTGCCAAGAGAGCAAGTCTTCCAGCAACGGCAGCAGGATCACAGGAGATGGCACAAAGGGAGCAGTTCTCCCTCTATTTGATTGCCCATCCATGGTTGTAACAGAGACAAAATTGGCTCAACTTATACCTGGCCTAACTTCGCTGGCTCCAGTGGAGACTGTCAGATGCAAGGTCGTGCTTGCAGTGTTTTCACCAACCACTAGATGTCTGTGTGTGCTCTGTGAAGTTCTTGAGGGGATGATGCCCCTGGTAAACATGAGAGGCAAAACTGGAACACAAGCTATGGGGAAGTTTGTGTTTATAAGTGTAACATCATTACTTTAATTAAGCCTGTCTTTAAAGCAATTTGTGCTGTCTAAAACTAAATTCCAGCCTTTCTAATTTGAGACAAATAAGGAAAAGGTGCCTTTCCTGCTCTACATCTGTTTAAGTCGAACTGTTTCCTTGATGTCCGTGTGAAGGACAGAAATGTCCCTTACTGCTGTGAACGTTTTGGAGGAAGTTGCTGAGGTATAAAATAGGTTAACCTTATTTCTATTCTGAAACAAGGAAATACCAAAATATAAAACATCTGCTCCGTAAGTGAACTGGTAAGAGCCCGCTATTTAATTCTGCCCTGTAGAGCCCAAACCACAGTCCTGCTGGAGCCACGTTTTCACGTCTCTGATGCATCGGTGCATGGAGGAAGGCTGTGCATCAGATGTCAAGTTTGGTATATCTTTCTTTGAAACCAAACCAAAGCAAAACAAAACAAAAACTCCCTGGAAGAGTGGATCCGGGTACAGAAATATATTTCACCATTCTATTTACCAGGGTAGCTGTGCCTGTGACCAGCTTTTCACCAGAGATCTCCCAAGCAAAAGGCAAAATAATCAGCACGTTTGCCTTTCATTTATCTCTGTCATGTGGGAATAAGATACAGATAGAATCAGGAGCAATGAAAGGTACATTCTGATATTATTTTCCAATTTTTTCGTCTAGACAGAGAGAAGCAACCACTCATATCTCTGTGGAACAAGTCCAGCCCCCCTCCACACTCACATCCTAGGCTGAAGGCCAGAGGGGAGGAGTAGGCTGTCTATATTAAAAAAAAAAAAAGAAGTTTAAAACCACCACCTACTCATCAGGTGACTGGAGACTGTGGTTGTAAAATGTGCTGCAGGCAGAAGTTCTGAAAAATCCCAGAAAGTGCTGAAAACATCTCTAAACAAGGTATTTTTCTCCTGCACCTTTCTTGCTAAAGGTCCCAATTGCTGCCAAGAAAACTAGTGAGAATGTTAGCTGCCAAATAAAAAATTTATGACAGTGTTTGGCAAAGGATTGTATCGCTGCTTGTTTTATACATTTCCACAAGGCTCTTGAAGGGCTGTTGGACACATACAGCTCACTGATCACTGTGCTTTATCTGTTCTTTAATATATAAAAATAGCAAGCTCCAATAAAGTATGATTTAAACAATACATATTTTTTCTTTTAATAGCCTCCTATAAGCATTTTCTATGGTGAAAATATAATTTCTAAACAGCATTCCATATATAAAAATTGTTTAAAGAGCCCTGTACCTGACAAAGTTACTTGTTACTTGAGACACTTTTGTAGTAAAAACACATGAATTTTTCAATTAAAAATATATTGCTTTTGCAATTGTGCTTGTTAATGTTGGAGTCTGGGCCAATAATCCGCCTGTTAAAACATAAAGAGGTCCATTCAGTCAAAGTTGTGCCTGCCATTTATGTTTCAAAAACTGAGAAAATAATATTTTGGAATTGTATTGCTCACCAATATCAATTAGGTTTTCGGCTGTATCGTTAAGTTAACATTGGAGGAGAAAATTATTTGGGTGGACATAGTGGAAAAAATATAGTTTTGAATAAAGAGTTAGCACACTGACAATGATGATTAAGCCAGCCAATGCTAGAGCAGCACCCTTAAAAGTATCTTCCCCATCTGAAGAAATGAAATGGTTTGTCTCTGCCTTTTCAAACCAGTCATCAGATTAGGCTCCCAGCTGATAATTAGTGATGTTTAACCCAGATCTTGTCATTTGGAGTCTTGAAACCCAAACAGTTCCCTTTTTCTCATTATCCTGCTGCTGGAGGTGGGAGATTTGGAGTGTGGAACCCCATCACCCTGTACCATTTTGTAAGTGGGCACAAAGCCTCCTCTTCTCTCTGGTGGCCAGGAGAGGTGGGACACAGTCCTGGCATCCTGGAAAAACCCAAGCAACACGACCCTGTGCTGTCCCAAA
This sequence comes from Neomorphus geoffroyi, assembly GCA_033558235.1. NCBI lineage: Eukaryota > Metazoa > Chordata > Aves > Cuculiformes > Neomorphidae > Neomorphus > Neomorphus geoffroyi. The sequence goes on along the minus strand of JAUMJM010000016.1, from coordinate 5,958,151 downwards.
GCTGCCCCAGGGCCATGCAGCTCTGCTCCACGCTCGTATCTCCGTGGCACAGCAAATATTCGAGAGCAGCCAACAGCCCTACAAATGCTGTACGCCTTGTATGTGCCTGTGCATTTCATGGTATTTGATATAAAGTACTCAAGACAGACCAGCATTAAGAGGATTATTTCAGACAGCATTAGGAGTTAATTTACAGAAGATTAGCTCTAAATCAAGCAGATATCATAAGCAAATTAGCATCAGTTGTAAGAGATTCAGAATCAAAATGTCTGGTGGTTTTCAGTTTCTCCCTGTATGTGCTTGGTGGACGAATAGAATCTTTATTACACCAAGGTGCTACGTATCGAGTAGTGGAGAACAGGTATGCTTTTCTCCTACCTGCATTCTGTTTACTATGATGCTGTTTATTGGCAGAGAAACTACTTAACTCCAAATACCTTCCTCTGAATATTTTATATTTCATGCAGTTTCTTCATTCAGTAATGTTTTGTTTGGCCCTAGAAATGATGTCTCCATGGTGTGTTATAATATTTTTAAATAGGTAATATGCAGCTTTACTTTAGAGTGGCATACTTAATCCTTTTTTTTTTTCCTGTTAAAATGAGTCACAATTTAATGCCAACTCATAAAAATGAAGGAGTGTATAAAATGCTACGTACTAGGGTGAAGATTACAGGTACTTAAAAATGGCTTCCTTAATATTTAAGCTTGTAAATTATGAATTTGTTGTATTTCCACAGGAGTAGTGGTTAATTTGTATTAAAAAGCAGATTCTGTTCTTCGGTCGGTTTACCAGACGTATTTTTCTGGCTGCAGACAGACAGGCATAAGCACCTACCCGATCCCTTCTCAGTCTCATGGTTTCAAAAACACTTGCCCAGTTAGTGGAGAAGATGATGAAATGGATTGGGCCACAAGATTAAAGTCCGTGCCCTGAGTTGTCCTTGGGATTCCGAAAATTTTGAAGTCTACAAATGGAATTCCCATCTTCGGAGAAATTTGAATTCTCCTCTCCAAGAGCTATTAGATTACTTAGTCTTCAGTGTGCTCCTGAACATTTGGGTTTTTAACTGGAGAGGGAAGTCTGGGCAGTTTCTTACGATTTTTTCCTTTCTTGATGGACCAAATTCCTCTTGACAAGGTTGACCTGAGGTCATGAACGTCTCCCTGTGTTCGCTGGAAAAAGAAGACTTTCCACGAGATCACGAAAACTTCTACCCACTCTAAGCCATGTTGGGCTTGCAGGTCCCTCTGGTTGCAAGATCTGCAGGTGCTCTTGCACTTTGACTTTGTGCCCTGTAGTTTTACAGAATGCATGGAAGCTCGGTGTGGTTATTAAACCGAGGTGTCTGAGGTCATAACAATGTAGAGGCATTTCTGCTCCCCTAATAGAAATACTGTAACGTGCTGAAAAGAAAATACTCTAATAGTCGCAAGTATCTCCTGTCAACTAATTTGATAGTTCTCTATCAGGTAAACCATTTGTGAATACATCGATTCTTTTTATTTTTCACTGTTCTGTCTTCACTATTCCCAGGTTTTCTCTGAACCAGTTGGGCAAAAATTGATTTTTATTTGTTCCACTGGCCTTGTGGAAAATTAGCTTATGAACTGGTTTTTGTAGGAAGACTCAAAGCACAGAACGGGTTGAAAAATAAGCCTATAGCAGTCAAAATTGTTGTCTGAAATGTCTTCAGACTGGAAGGCTGAATTTATTGCTCAAAACAAGTACTAGCAATGTGGAGGTGTGCAGTCCTGCTCATTATCACTGGAAAAGGGGGAACCAAAAAGCACAGTAAAAAATTAAATTTTAATAATGCTAGTGATATTTTCTAAATCCTTCTTGACAGAAAGATTCTCATTATTTTTATCTGTCTCAGAGTAGGCTCTTTTAATGCCATCTCACAAATGGCCTTAGCCATGATTGTTTTCCTTTCTTTTATAGCATTTGAAAAAAAAAAAAGAATATATATACCAAAAAAGTGCTATTCTATCATTCAAGAAGTGCCATGAAATGGTAACGTTTTGGATAGCACATCTTCAGGAACAATTGCTGCAGATGCCTTCAGGTTTTTACAAAAGAGGTCAACATTGTTAAGACAATTGTAGAAAACTTGCCACACAAAAAGACGCCCAGTCAAATCTGGTGTGATAAGGGGGAAATAATGCAAGCGAAGTATTTGTGTCCAGTCTCCAGCTTCATCGCACCTAAAAGCTGTAGATTAGTCATTAATTAAAGTGAGGCAGGGTGAAAGATGTTACTTACTTTCATCTGTTTAAGATATATTTTAGTGGGTTCTAATTATCATGAAAGTTGATTAAATGCAGACTTCAGACATTTTTGTTTTCTTTAAATTGCACAGAATATAAATTTAATTCTATTTATCGTAAAAGCCCATGTTCGATCATGTACGTTCTTGTCATTTTATAGCTTGCGTACATTTTTTCTGCTGGCGAAATAATTGCTTTAGCTTTGAGTGCTGAGGAGGGAGTTGGGGTTGGGGCTTTTTTTTCCTATTAACTGTTTGGAGACCAGGGCTTCACCCAACCAATGTGCTGGAGAATGCCATTACGCTGACAGCTGGGCGATCCGCCCTCCCTCAGAGCTCTTTCTAAAGCACTCGTAATGTTTGTTAAGGCCTATGGTTCTTAGTCATGCTCAGGTGACTAAATGTGTGATTTGTTCTTCTTGACACTTCAGTACCCTGAGAAAGGCTGGTTGGAGATTAATACAACCTTGACTTCTTCCATTTGCAGTTGCCACCGCACACGTGATCTTCATTTAGACTTGCCAAACAGATCTGGTGTTGCTTCTGCTTTGCATGAAATGAATTAAACTCCCTCCAGTTTTGGCTGGTGAGTTTCCGTGGCCCCGGAAGCCACCCGCTGTTCCTCCTAATGACAGTAAAAATTTAATTTGTTCCCTCCGTGGAAAGTGTGGACATGGAGACAGGAGAAAGCTGAAGTTGCATCACAACTGTACAGAGAAGTGCTGTCTGTCAGGGTCTCTCATCAGCGGAAGGATACTTGTCATCCTTCAGAAATACCTTCCCATGTGTTTTAAAAATAAGCAGTTAATGAAATCGCAGCTACTAGAAGATGTACAGTACAAAAGTACTTTTGCCTCTTTATTTTCATCTTAGGTCCCACATCCATGAGGTCCGCTTTCAGGCTTGCCCTGTTCTTGTAGTTTCCATGCTGACGTCTGCCTCTACCTGTCTTCCAGTCATTCCTGTAGATACATCTCCTTCCTAGGCTGCTCAGTCAAGCTGTGTCTACCCAGTCCTCCCAAACTCTTGCAATCATCTCTGTACTATGAGCACCTCCTGAGACTGCCAGCTCCTTGAGACAGGACTCGTGCAAGCTATGATAGTCGTAATCTAGATGGCCACCAAATAATGCTGTGCTCCAATGCTGTTCGTATTTTTTTGTTACATTTGGAATGTATTGCAAGATTTCCATTACGAGTTAGATATCTAAGTAAGTATTTTAACTATCAGATACTGTAAAAATAATTTTATTTTTTGATTCTAATGGTAAGATTGTCAGAAGATGACACAGCAAGGTGAAAGACATAGTTCCTTGAGCCAAGGAAGCCCACTGAGTTTCAGGAGGCTTTCATTCCAGAAAGAGATGTCTTTCCTGTCTCTCACTCCTCCAGAAAAACTGTCAAAGGAGAAGTATATTTGATTCAGGTCAGAATTTCATATGCAAATACAGGATCCATTAATCAAGTTATTTACTGGCTGATCATTGATCAATATCATCATTTTACTGGTGAGTTTCGTCTCTGCAATATCTCTGATTAATGGGAGATTACAGAGAATTTACAGTGTGATAACACCTATCCTATACGATTTTGCCTTCAGAGCTAGCAATCTTTCTCCAAGTGAGTTTGATCCTGGGAGAACTGTCACTCTTGCTTGGGGCTCATTTTCCAACTTGGAGGAATATTCAACCCTACTTAATCTATAGGCACCTGAGTGAGCCAGCTAACGTAACTAACTAGTTCTCCTTGGATGCAAGTATGGCCAGGAAAAAGAGAAGGCGGTTTGGAGCAGGACTTTAGCTTCTATACCTCTCTATAGATCCCAGAGAGATTAACTAGGTAGAATTGAGATGTTTAATGTTGGATAGCGTGACTACCTCCCTGCACCTGTTATTACATGACTCATTCTTTCATTCACAGCCCCGGTGGAAATACATTGATGTGGTTGGAGTGTAATATTATAACTAGAGTTTGGCATCCGTGTTATTATGAGTAGATGGCCCCAGTCCTTAAGACTGATCTTTAAAGCTAGAGGATATAGCGCTGCACAACTCCTCAGCCCGCTCAGCAGTACCTTAGGCACCTTGTATGCCCTATCTCTTTCAAAACACCTTGTTATTCAGCTAGAGAAATGCCATCATTTTTTATTCTCTGTCCTCCGTATTGGGGGCTTTAATGTCATTAGCACTACATAAGAAACTAGAGCCTCTGTCCTTGGGAAGGAATTTAAGGAAGCTCCTGCTGGTAACGGCTGGAGGCCAGCATGGCCTTTTTGGCATGAAGTAAGCCATGGGGGTCTCATCCCCTCTCCGCCACCCCTCAAAGACTTTTCACCTTTAGATATACATTGTCAATTGCAATTGGTTCTTCTGTCTTGAGAACTCAAAGAGCTTGAACTTATTTTCAGAGTTTGGGATGGGGAGAAGGAAAAAAAACCACTTGAGTGTTTCCAAATTCTTCACTTTTTCCAAGGTCAGTTCAAAGAGGGCCAAGGAGTTGTATGCAAGTTGTACTGATATTTTTTTCACTGATATTTGTTTTCTAATTTCAGTTGTTAATGATGAAAAATGTTTCAAGTCAGATACTTCCAACCAGCTGCGATTTTGCTGGGCAGGGCTCTCTTACTCTTTTTCATTATGTTGCCATGTCTTTATGCTTTCCCACAGCCACTCTGGTTCTTGCTGGTTGCTTTTATTTAAGAAAACCATTCTTAAACCTGAAAATGGGAAAAATGAATAGTTACTTGAACAGCCCTCAGATGCCCTGAACTTACAGATTTATCATTATGTATCTCAGTGTTTGCTTTATCGATCATAACATTTTATTCCCTCATGTGGGGAATAAAGCTTCCATTTGAAAGCTCCTGATATATCATAACAGGGATGTCCTTATATATAGTAACGATGGTGTCTGTCCAGGGGGTATCTGACAATAACTGTATTACTTTAAGTTCACATTTAGTTTTTACTGGTATGTATATGCCTCTGTGATTAGACCTACGCTTGGTGTTTGTTTGAATTTGCTGATTTGCACATGAATATTGGGCACTTAAAAAGCACTTACGGCTGATTTGCATGCACCTATTTTCTGGCATGTTAGCAAAAACTGCAGATTACATATAAAAGAACACCCAAAAATATAATGGCCAGTATTCAAAGGGACCATTTAAAATGTACTCTTGTATACAGAGAGCAAGCCTTTTTGCCCAGTAAACTGATAGGAATCACTTCTGGTTAAGTCTTAAATACATGTATTACAGTAAAACACTGTTGGACAGTGCTCCGTCATCAATCGGTCTGTGTTCTTGAGGACACTATTTTTCGAGATGCTTTCTTTAAGAATAAAGCCCTGTATTGTAATGAATGTGTGCGAACTGATCCCCCAGCCATTTGTATTTTTTCTTATTTATATCAGTGTCAGAGTTGAGCTTCTGTAAGAAATTTTTGCAGTATTTTATTTGTAGTCTTCATTATTTCAAGTTGAGGACGCAAAACTAACTCTCTGTATACCCAGAGTCTGCACTGGTTCATTTATATCCTGGATTTTGTTAACATGTTACCGTGATTGCTAATTTTCATGACAATTGTTATTGTACCATCAGTGCTTAATGGCAAGGCATCATTATTCAATGCTGGTCAATCAGGCACTAAGACATGTGCAAGACATCAGGCTGAACCCATATAGATGTCGTGCACTCCCCTGCTAATGAATGCAGTTTTGTAAAAAGGTTTAAACACGGTTGGCATCCTTAATGTAAGGTTTGCAAAAGCTTATTCGGGAACTGCTTTGTGTTTATATGGAGCAGATCTAAACATGTCGCAAACAGAGTTAGACCCATTGTGTACGTGTGTGTGTGAAGCTACGGAGAGGAGTGAATCATATTGGGTTTTGAAATGTGGAAGGACATGACATTTTCTGCCATGGCAGGAGCTGGGGGCAACTGATTTGCCAGGGATACCGGTGTTCGATAATGGATGTGGGTCTTATTCTCCAAAGTGGTGGTCATTGTGTCCATCCAAGAGGTGATCCCTGAAAGCGGGCAGCGTCATTAGTCTGCTCACAAAGTTGGCACTGGCAGGAGGACCTCTAGCGCACCGGTGGTCGGAGGTTGGGCACTGCAACCAGAAGCTAGGAAAGAGGGTCAGGCTTTCGGAAAAGTGGAGCAGAAATAAACTCAATGGGAGTGGGATGCACTTACTGCGCTGTTGTCAAGCATGCTCTTCCAGTGCGACACTTAATATTACCCTTGCATCCGCTTTAGTTACTGTTTTGCTGTGGGTTTGCACCCAAATGTTTTGGGCTGCTGTCCGTGATAAACTAGGTTTATCAACTTGGTTTAAAAACTCAGATTTTTCATCTCTTCTAACTCAAAGTAGGATGAGAAGAGTAGGAAAGGAAGAGCAGACCTTGCCTTTTAATGAGCTCCAGCACGCTGGGCTCCAGCAGAACTTGGTGTGAATTCAAGTGCCTAAGCTGCATCAACTAAATGGTTAATTCATCTCATATCAACAGCACTATGATTCATAATGTAAACTTGAGGAATCCTTGATGTTTCAGTCACACATTCCTCTTAATTTGGCCATGCATTCTTTTAAAGCTACAGTGTGCTAACTTAATAAAATGCAGCATGCAAATGCACAAGTTTTTGCCTTCAGGCATTTTAGCCATGGATGTTTCAATGGGTGTCTTCTTTCAAGTATGTATTCTTTCTTAAATTATTTACTCTGTAAACATGCTTTGCATTTTCAAAGTAGAATCTGGGCTTCCTCATTCACCAGATTTCGTTGAATTTAAGGTGTAATAGAGATAAAAGAGTATCATCTGCTTCTTGCGAGCATGTTAGCCTTTGGGATTTTTTTTGTAGTAAATGTTAGCCCCATTTTCTTCTCCTTTGGTATTATCGCTCCCTCCCCCACTTAAATTCCTTGATGCTTTGCCTAGAGCAATACCCACTGGCAGTGTCTGGCTGTGACAGTACTATAGGCTTCCCTACAGATGGGTCCTGCCAATGCCAACCATTGTTCTGCCGCTGCGAGCTAGCTTGACTGTCTTGGATCACTCAAAACCCCCTTTCCTCTTGGTTTTTTCCTTACTCTGAAGGGTCACCCTTGCCTGTTGACTTTGAGATCTGAAACGTGCTGACACCCAGAACTTGTGTTCTCTGTTTGAGCAGCAGCTCCTGGATTCAGACTTCAACACGCACCACTTGCTAAGCCTTCCTCAAGACTGTCCTGCTGCTACCAAAGAGCTCTGTCATTCTCCTCGTAGCCCATCCTTCTGGCACGTTGCAGTTAGTTTAATTTCACTTGCTCACTTGAAAGTAAAACAGTAAAACTTGATGTTATTCTTTTTTTAAAGATATAAAATTAATCTTTAACTGTGCGCTTGAATATTAAAAGTATATAATGCTTCAGTGTAGGAGTCTGTTGATAACATCCTTCCTATTTCATGATTAATTTGTTCCTTTTAATACGATATTCTTTTGCTGCACTGTGCAGACTAATTCAGATTCCTAGAAATTGAACTTTGATATGTATTTCCTAGATTCACACCGTGAAGGTACCTTCAATTAGCAGATACAGGTGGCAGCAAGCCTCGCTCACTGTTCTTTTGGCAAGGATTTTAGAGACGTGGACACTGATTAAATAATCTTGCAATCGGGTGTGTACGGCCAGAGTATGAAAAATAGAGCGTTCGGAGAAGTTGCTGCTTTTTTAAAATTTTCTTTAATTTGAAGTCTCAGACGATGCAATCCTTGTTCAGTGAGCCAGAGATAGGAGGAGTTGATTTAAACACTCAGTATGTTATGTACGCCTTTGCCTAACTATGTGTTAGATTAAGCGAGTTTCACTCACAGTTAATCCTTTGTAAATTAGCATTATGGATGCCTTGGGGCCCTCATCCCACAAATAAAATGGTTGTCAAGCCAGCTGCACTGTGTATTACTTAAGGCTGAATGTTTTAAGAGTTTTCATGCTTTTAATCTATTTCACTGCTGAGTTTCAGTTTTGCTGAGTGTCTTTTCAGGAGTGACGAGAGTGAGTGAGTAAATATACATTCTGGTTTTCATGCATTTGCCTGGGCCAATCGTTTGTTATCAGGTGTTTGGCAGAGAATGTCACACTCCACCACAAAAGAGAAGCTTGTAAGTTCAGGTGTTAAACTGAAGTGCAAACCAACAAGAACCAAAAGCCCTTAATTAGCTTTATTTTGTTAGCCTGCTGCACTTTTTTTTAGGAAAAAAAAAAAAGGAGGAGTGAGAAACATCCATCCTCCTCATCCTTTTGGCAGAGTAAATATTGCCTGTTAAGTTTGAATTAGCTGTCATCGCGAAAGAATTAATGCTGTGGTTGAGCCTTTCTAGTGAGGAAGGGAAAAATAAACGAGACAGATCTTAGTTCAGCTTTAAGTGATAAATGAGGACAAAGCAGCCCATTCATCTCCCGCTAGGAAAGTGGACACAAACACTAAAGCAGTTTTGCGGAAGACGTGTCAGCAAATGTGATCATTTTGTAACCTGTCAGGAGGATAGAGAGCTAGTCCTTTTAGAGTGTCACAGGGGAGGGTGTCTGTCTGATGTGACAGTTTTCATCCATCCATTTACTGCTTTTTTTAGGTGGGGGGTAAGCGAGGAGAGAGCTGGAGTTGGTTAAAACTGCATTTTTCTTTACACTTTCCAATATAATTTATATGTATATCTACCCGCCTCCAAATGAAAAACATTTCCCAAGGAAAACTCCCCTCTGCTCGCTAGAGTTTCTTCTCTCTTTCACTGCGTGAAATATGCTCATTTTAACACATTACATCCCCTGTCTTCAAGTTGTAGCCTTGTACTTGGTTTGATGTCTCACAAAACAGTTTTACCTTTTCTAACCACTGCTTGGTTGGCGAAGTCTCTGCTATGTTTTCTTTTCTTTTGGTCTGTTTTGTTTTGCAGAAGCATGAGAAAAATAAAAGTAAGAATAAATGTAACTTGGGCTTCTTCTGTTGGCTTTGTTTGTTTATATATACATACGTACACATCTCCAATTCTGACCATATATATGTATACGTATATAAATCTCCAGTTCTGACTATATATATACATAAATATATCTCCAGTTCTCACACTATGCTTCACGCACAAATACGTTTTGCAAAAGTTCCTGTTTCATGAAGAGCTATGAAAATATTCTTCCTCCTCCGTTAGAATGGAATAACAAACGCTAAATTCTTACAATCCACAATCCTCCCCAAAAATGCCTCCAATTCTACTGTTTGTTGATTCATTCATTTTAATTGACCTGCTAATTTCAGGCACTGTCAGCAGCGATGTAGTGTCTGATTTTACATGCAGGTATTTCTCTCAACAAATGATTGAACGCTGTTAGGGACTTTCTACTTCTGGCATCTTTTTAGTATTACTAATTTCCATTTTTTTTTTAATGCTACATAGAAAATGTAACATTTGCCTATTACCATCAGTAAAGGTATGCTACAGAGACAGGAGATGCTTTTACAACACAAGCTTCACAGTTTGACACTTGCTTCTTTATATCATCCTTTTCTTCAAAACTATCTTTTATACTTTTCCCTTGGTATTTTAGTACAAGTAAGTATCTCATTGACATGTGTTTCCTTGAAATCTTGTACCTTAATAGTAAAATCCCTTGAAAATTAATAAATTGTTCCTGTTCAGATTAAAAAAGCTGTGAAGATTTCAGAATGGCTTTAAAAAAAATAATGATATTTACTATTACAGACCACCCCACTAGGATTGCATCAGCTGAGAACTAATTATTTAATGGTTCTTAGAATGTTAATAAATTGCAGCATCATATCTTTCAGTTATTCTAATATGTATTTATGTGTGTGCATAATTAAGAAAAGTCTAATTCTTTCCTGAATGCAAAAGTTGGATTTAATAGCTGCATAAATAAATGTTTGGAAGCACTGGAAATTGAGAGAATTAAAAACCAATCAAGATAAGCAGAATGGTATAGGAAATCCTAAATTTGTGGGCACGTGTCTTTTCTCCAAGATGTTTATCTATGTGTTTCTTTTTATTATTTTTTATATATTCTGTTCTTTTTTCTTTATTTTGTTTTATTCACTGCATTTTTTTTCTCTTCTGCTTTTTTTCAGGATCATCCAAAACCGGATTTTGATCGTTATTCTGGCAGTCGTCATCATCTTCACCACCATAATGGCTATTTTTTTTTCCGTCAAGGGACGCTGATACCTTTGTTCTTCACTAAACAGCAACAAACTGCTTGTTCTGAGTAATTAAGACAAAGTGGTCACATGAATCATTCTCTTGCACTGACAGAGTCTCCCTCTCTTTCCCACTATTCAACTCAGGTGCAAGTGATGTAAAGTATTTTGTATTATTGATGGCATAGTTGATGGCATGTGGGGTTGATTGTTTTTTTTCTTAAACCTTTTTGTCTTTATCTGAGTGTTTTCAGAATCTTAATATTTGTTGGGATGAGGGCTTGTTCCAGTGTAAGAAGACGTCACGTGTGTCAAATTCGACTGCAGACGATTAGCCTGTAAGTTGCCAGAGTTTAGTGAGGGAAGAGGGGTCTTTGCACTTCTCTTGTGCTATGTGGGGTGTGTGAACATCAAGCAGTATCTGACCTTGATACAGAATATAAGTAAAGCCGAGACCAAATGATGAAGAAAGTGAACCTGTCTCCAGTGACTAATTCCCTAACATGAATTAGCATAATAGACATTATCCTGGTTAAGAACAGTAGTTAGTTTTAAAAGGAGAGCAACCTCGGGATGATGTTTAATATCTGATGTGAATCCAACACTTCATTTGATGTTCTTTTAAAAAATTAGGCTTTTTTTCTGCTTATTCAAAACAATTCCACTCTGAGTAAGAGCATCATAATGCATCGCTTCCCCAAAATGTAGTTGTGACCACAGCCCATCTGTTGGATCTGTTGTAAATCTTCCGATGTTGTTATATATACTGATAATTATACACAATAGGCCCTTACTGAAGATGTATAAACATACTTATCTACTCATTGCTGATTGAAAAGAGACCCTAAGTAATAGTTTAGTGACAAATATGATTACAGTGCATTAACGAAAAATCTGGATTTTTAATACTGGCCTGACTATGTTGAGACCGCATGTTGGAAATACCTTTAGTGGATTAAATTCTGGTGTGATATTCCCCTTTTTAAACAGAAACTGTAAGAATGTTAATTTATACATGCTTTTAGCTGATATAATATATCATAGTTTCATCTACCTGTGTGCAAATGTTTCTCTTTTTCAATTGGCTCTGCCTCTCCTATAGACAAGTCTAGGTCATTTGATTTATAATTAAGCTTACAGCTACGGCAAAGATCTATTCCTGGTGATGTGGTAATTTTTGTGATAACTTTTCAATTCATTATATGCAATCCCTTAACAAATATTTCAAATTGAGAGATTTTAAGCCCTTCAACTTAAGCCATAAAAATCTTTTCAGAAACATGTTCAAAGAAATAAATGCATGGTGGCTTTCAAACTCCCCCCAAATTAGGTAGGAAGCGAGCACCAAATTCTCATGTGTGTCTTTGGGATTTTGACGTGCTTGTGATCTCTGGCGACTTGCTGTGCTGTCTCTGGAAGCTGATTTTGGGAGACACATCTGGGAGTTGATTTTGGCCTTGAATACACCCCTGTCTTCTCTACATGGAAATGAACAACTCAGCTAAAAGGATGTTGGTACCGATGCCACAGCTAAGACTTCGAAACATGGTGATAAATGCAGAATAAGAGGATCCACAAAAATATGATTCTCATTAAAACACGTCGAAGCGTGCATTGTCAGCTGTGGTTTCTGAGTTCCGTGCAGCTCACAACTAAGTTCAAAAGTGGTTTCGGTGCCAGGTTTCTCTACCGGCCCGTGTCAGCGGCTGTAGGGTTGTGCTGGTGAAGGATTTCCTGGGTAATCCAACCCCACGTTTTCAGGAGATGTTGCTCTGTTCAGCTACTTATCTCCATGGTCCTGTGCTGCCACAGGGCCATGGGACCCACTCTCACCACCTCCTGGGGTACCCTCTCCTTTCATACTTACGAGATATGTGGCATTTATCGCATGGCTCTCGGACACGGAAAGATTTGGATGTTCAGCTTTCAGTGTGGAGGCTGGCTGGCCTTCAGTCACAATGTGCACTCAAATTAAGCACTTTGGGTTGCGTAAGCAGAGCCCTGGCCGTTCGCTTCAAGTGATGACACTGAGCTGAGTTTGGGCAAATTAGGATGAAGCCTGGCAGTGTTAGGAGGTATTTATCCTCTCCTAAGCAAATTAGGAGATGCATATTTTGTAAAGCAGAAAACTGTCAAGAAGGAAATCTTAAGCTCCGTCTGTTGCCTAGACGTTCCCAGCATTGCCTCAATAATTTAACTATCATGGGCATTGATTCATGACTACTGATCTTAACAGTGACCTATGACTGGGTGTTGCCCTCTATCTAGCCACCTGCTGGAATCAGCAAAAAGCTGAAAGGAAGCTGGTTTTCCTTATCCCAGTATAAATCTAGGGCATAGTGTCACATCAGATACATCCACTCAGATGGCAATGAGGGAGAGAGAAAGACCGCCACGCAAAGCCTTCATCCTCACTTTTGATGAACCTGCCATCGCTATATTTCTCATGCTAACCTGTTAATAACTCCTCCGTGCCTGCTTTGCATCCTCGTATACTCCCCACATGTAAAATAGTGCTCAGGTGGACATTGCGCTCTTCAAAACACGACGTTGCTGCTCACTGTCCCCTTTCCCTCGGGCTCGGCAAGCGTGCGGGTGAGATGCACCAGATCCAGACGTTCCGGTGGGCACTGAGTGACTTCGATTGAGAGCGCAGCCTGAGCCACCCACAGGTAGGGTGACCCCCCCC
>JAUMJM010000016.1:5745000-5942500 GCA_033558235.1 Neomorphus geoffroyi | reverse complement strand
ATAATGAAGGCATCTACAGGAGAGGGGGGAAAAAAGAGCTTCTATACTGAGAACTGGTGAACTTGTGCACTCTTCAGCCCTTCATCCAAACAACTGCCTTTGGCGTGAATAACAGCTCAGCTGATACGAAGCTCCGTATTGATCTGTTGCTCAGGAAGGTCCGCTGGTAGTTCCTTGGACTTTTCCTGAAGGTATGGCCGTAACAGCTTGTACTGTTGGGATCTGTTGCTTCTATCTCCATCTCACGCCGATGAGTTCAACAGGGACACACCCAGAGAGGGAGAGCTCCCAGCCCTTGGTCCGCGCGGCTTTCTATCTTCCACAAACACACAGACATGATTACCTCTTCATGTCAGGAAACCTCCTTGGGAAACCATTGTGCACAAGTAGAAGTAAAATGCTGTGTGCAGTTGGAGGGGCATCTCAGGATGGGTTTGGGGATAGTCGGCTTTTCCCCGGGCGGCAATAATTTTGTAAAAAGCTCTGCATAACCTAAAAATGTTGCTTATTCTGTGGGGTTAGCTAAGTGTGAGCAACTGTGTTGTCCACAGCTGGGACCTCTCCCCCACCTGAGCACTGTGGTGGTGTGGGGAATTGCTACAACTTTTTCCTGCCATTCCAGGAGTGCAGCCTGGGTATTCCCCCAGTGTTTGTAGCCTTTACTGGTATTACATTGTAGTATTACATTATCTGATGGAGAAGGTGGCCTCTACGAGCCGATGTCAGGTTTCTCACTAGGCTGGTGCCTTTTTGTTAATGGGATGTTCAGGAACGTGTGAAGTGAAATCATTAGCTGGATGTCTGTCCTTCCAGAAAGCAGTGTTAGAAAGTTTTATGCATTTTAAAGGGCCTTTAAAAGTGCTGAGTCATTAAAAACTGTATAGAAAAGGGGGCTGTCCCTGCCATTTTGCGGGCAGAGAGGTCAGTAATGATGCCAAGCCTGCGTTACCAGCTTTACGGCGCATGCATCCCGCTGGCTGCTGTGTTGTGACTGCTGTCCTGGACCAATCCCAAAGAAAACCTCCCATTGCTGCTTCTTTGTTCAGTTGCTTTCTCCGTTCAGACCCATGACCTTGTCTGGTCAGCACGGTCCCCAGTGAACGTGGTTGCTGCTTCTGTGGATTTAATGAACTTTCCAGTTCTCTTCTGCTCCAAACTAAGTAACGTCGCCTCTTCCCTGAGCCGCATGCCCTACTTCCTTGTATTCATTTGTATGTACTCCCTTTATAGATACCGCGTGCGGGAGCTGCAGCCAGGCATGCCTGGTGATGCAGCAAAACAACACCCTGGGTTTACCACACAACTAGAAAACTTATTTATAACTAAAAATAATATTTAACCTTCTTAGTAGAAACAGCTTTATGATTCTGCTCTGTGTCATTTGATGCGTTTGTCTTCCTATCCCCTGCTGACTTTGAGCTCTTTGACCAAATTCAGCCAAATTTAATAGTAGAGCTGAGCTCTCGAAAATTCCTGTAGGTTTCAGGAAAATGAGCAGCCGAGAGGAGAGAGGTCCGACTGGAATCCCTACCAAGAGAAAGGCTGCAGCATGACATCCACCCAAATTGGGCACCACCTAGGAGAGAGAAATTATAAATGCCTCTCTCCCCAGGAAAAGCTCACATCCCATTTAGATACTAGAGAATCCAACCCTGAGGAAACAAGGCCTCATTAGTGTCATTGCCCGAGGAACTAGTTAATTAAAGGACAACAGAGTTGAGAGCATTGTTATGTAGGCCTTTGTTCCTTATACCTGGTCATTTCCATTGATGTAAAATGTTATCTTTCTGATCTGGTAGCATTCTGCACCCACTTTAGACAAGTGTTCCTGACCAGCTGAGGAGGTACAGAGCAGGGAAGAATCAGACCTTTATTACTGAGGTAATTATAGCCTCACCTATAACCATCAGGCAGAGGGTGTACACCTCTATTAGCCAGTGCTCCCACAAAGAGAACAAAGGCTGGCTGGAAAGTGGGAGCCACCCAGGGAGCATCCCTGTGTCCAGCTACACCACTTTTGGACGACTGACATGCTGAGGAGGTCATGACTACAAGCTCCCGCATCGCCCACTCTCCTCCTTGTTTTCCTGGTCTTAAATCCAACGTGGCTTAGCGATCCTGGTGAAGGCCATGAGATGGGGAGACTAAAATGAGGAATGGTGCCATAACTGAGGAAACCGGCTCTCAGTTAAAATGCTAAGGGAGGTAGGGGGTAGCTTTCAAAGCTTGTCTCAGCAACTAGCCTAATTCTGTTTTCAAAAGCCACTGTTGAGTGCTTTTGAAAATTTTATCCTAGATGCTTGGCTCAAAGACCTTAACCAAAGATATTTTTTTTTCTCTGTCTGCTATATGAAAGCTAAATATAAACCGACGTTATTGAACAAAACCCCTGTTGCAGGTCTAGAAAAATCTTTACTCGGAAAATCAAATTGTTGGAGACCAGCATCTTTGGGTTTGGATGCCTCTTTGTTTTGTGTACACTCGTTGGCATACAAAAAACCCCACATTATTTCTAACAGCAAATATTTGCTTTCAATTCTTTTTATCTTTTCCTGTTCTCCTTTTGTTCTTCTGGCCCTCAGAAAATCAGGGCCCGAGTGGCTCCGAATGGGTAGCTAAAGTTGCTTTTGAAAACGTGGATTAGTCTGGTTTACCGTACAAGCACGTGGTGTGTCTGCTGTTTTGTCTGAGGCGTCTTAATGACTTTTCCGCTGATCGCCTGTGGGACCACAGGCAAGTCATAAAGCAAGGCTGTGCCTCAGTTTACCCACTGCAACTTCATTATGCTAACCTAGCTCACGAGGCGTTGTAATGTTTAATATATCATGTGGGCTGTAATCCTTGGATTAAATGTGTTATGTAAGTGAAAAGCACCCATTTGATGTGTATGTAAATGCTGCAGTATTATAGGCAGGAGGGTCATTTGGGTGTAAGTGTAATACAAGCACTGGCAAAAGGCAAAAGGGATTCCATTGTATTGACTTATTTTTAAAGAGCTTTTTATTTACTGAAATGCTCTGGACACCCAGAAAGAGAGACATTCCTCACTAAGCATCTCTGCCGTTTCATCTGTCTTGAAGTGCTTTGATAAATGGATTGAAACTTGTCGGCTTTTCCTGTAGTTTCTGAGACTCCCTCTGGAAACTCTGTTGAAATGTTATTATTGCAACTTCTTAGAGCGCTACTTAATGAATTGTAACAGATATCCCTGCGAGTCCCACAGACACTGCGAGGACTGTGCTTCCTCTCCTTCCCGCAGCAGCAGCAAACCAGTACCACACAAACACGCAGCAGCAGAGGTCACATCCTCCTCCACCGAGAGCAGCCAATCTCTTGCCAGGGAAAACACTTCTCATCTTCATAAGGCTTCATCCCAAGCCTGGTGTCCTGAGTAGGTGATTGGTGGAGCTTCAGTGACATTGAACATAGCTAGATGTTGTTTATTGGGTTAGAGATCGATTTTGTATTTTAAGAAGAGACCTTAGGGAGGATGACACGAGGTTTAAGTCTGCGATAGTTGATTTTCTCTGTCTTTAGGGTGGATATCTTGACTTGCATGCGATGCCTGAGCTATCCTGAAGCTCAGACTGGTGACTTCTGTGCCTGTGGACAGTCTGATCTCATGCTGCCCACAGGTCCCAGGGAGCAGCCTTTTCTCAGGCAACAGTTATGTGATGTTACCACATGGACAGATGAGATGATTGGAGGGGTAAGTGTAGCGCATCTTCTGAAGCTCAGGAATGACCCATCAGGGCCATTGGATCTACCTGAGGATATCTGCTGAGAGGAGGGTCAGGTCACACAGGAGCACGTGTGCAGCATGGAGCAGCAGTAGAGCTGGAGGCTGGAAAGAAGTCAACCATGTCGGGGTCACCTTGGACCCTGGTAATGTCCTACCCTGTTGCATCCCACAGTGCAGCAATGGGATGCCATGGTGACTTCTTATTTCCTACCTCCAATCTATTCCAAGGAATCTCCTCTGCTCTCTTTGAAGTGGGGGGCTGAGACCAGTGATGTGCTTGGTTGGGCAGCTTGGTTGTGCTGGGTAGGCTCAAAGCTCCCTGTCCTGATGCAGCGGTCACTTCAGAATGTACAAGTTTTTTGTAAGCTTTTTTTTTTTTGTAATCACTGCGTTTCAGTTGTCCTTGTTTTTGTAAGAATATGAAACTGAGCAATTGCTGCTCAGGTTTGTCATGAAGCACGAAATGGCCAAATGCCCAGCCCCAGCAGCACAACACGCGGTGCCCCTTGCCCTGCGTGGTACAGCTGTAGCAGGTAGCACTGACCATCAGCTTGAAAAACTAAGCTATACCTTCCCTTCGCCTGCAAATATGAACTTAGCCCATCCTGACCAAGGTACACAGGAAGGCAGGAGGGTAAATCTGGAGGAGGTCCTGGTCGATGTGGTGTTGGAACAGAACCACAAAGTGGCTGGGTGTGGGTCACCTCTTCACACTGAGACCTCAAAGGTGCCTCTGTTACTTTCGGCACAATGAGGCCATGTTTTATTTTTCTCAACCTTTTATTTCACTTTTTATTAACATTTTGCATATTAAAATTTGTGTAGGCAGCCAGAAGAGAGCAGCATCTACACAATACTCGATACAATGGAGTGGATTAGGAATCGTGGCTCAGTTCTTTGGGGCCTGAACTGGGAGGGGGGTGTGAGGGTGGCAAATTGTCCTTTCTTTACACTTCATTTTAAAAGTACTTCTAATTTCTTTTTTTGTGTATTTACCTAAATACTATCTGTGTCCATTTGTGGTCTTGGACAAGAGTTTCAAAAAATTAAACAAGATCAGGGTTACCTTGTTCTTTCTACGGAGCTGTTTGGATTGGCTTTTGAAGTTTCTTCCCTCTTCTCAACCGGCCCAAACCTACCCGTGTGCACACCTAGGCACAAAATAGGAACTTATTTTCAAAATAACGACTAGTGATTTGTGATTTTTTCTGGTATTTCAGCTGCCCTTCCATGAAATTCCTACAATATTTTCATTCTTGGTAGGAATGCTCTGGAATACTAAAGTTACCTCTGTTTATTCCCCCCCCCAAAAAGTGAAATTATCCATATCCACTTGTGGCTCATGAGATCCTGGAGGAAATCGCGCACACACATTGACACAGCTTTGGTGCATTCCACTCAAGCAAGTGAAATTACACCAGAAATATGAATTTAGCCTGCACAGTGTGCACACGCACAGGGTACACACACACAGACACACACCCCAGCTAACACTCCCATTTAAATTTCAGAATAAGCTATTGAAGACATTGCTGTGTGATTCACTGCATGACTGCGCGCTGTGTACATTCATCAAAAACGGAGGGGTATTCTATGAACGTTACCACTTTGCAAAAATATTTGACATGGGTTTAGTTGTTTTTAATATTGAGGGGTTTGAAATCTCAGTAATTGTCATGATTACCGTGTGTAATAGAAATTAGAAGGAAGCCTGGGTTTTGGCTTTGAAGCTACTGACTTCTGAGAGTTACATCTTTTTAAGTTTTCTTTTTAAGGTGCTTCTTCATGGCCCAGCTAAACTTTCCCCAGCTTATGTGTTAGCTACGATAGCTGTTCCATAGTTAGATTTTAATCAGCCTCAGTACACAGTAATGTTAAACACTGAAAGAGCTACTAATTAATCGCCTTTCTGTATGTAACAGAGAGATAAATATCCATCCCGGAGGAATTGTAATTTCATGGTTTCTAATGATGGTTAGATTACATTATCTGCATCACTTAGGCTGTGGGTGTCATAAAAAATGCTCAAAGTCATTTATATTCATTTTATTTTTTTTTTTAACTTTGTAAGCCTGAGAAAATAATGCGGTGTTAGCAAGTCTGTTTCATATTTTAGTTAAATATACCTTTGTTGCACTGACTGAATGGATTCAGATGACAGTGACAAACTCGGTTCTTTCCTATTTAACGTGCACCCTCTGCAATCAAATTAACAATGTACAAATCTTCATGGGGCTTCTGCAGAGGAGTCTGTTGAGTTCCTTGGCGTTGTTGAGCCCTGGGGAAAGGCTTTCTTTTTGGTTGTCCTTTCGCAATGGGTGTTTTCTGCTAATTCTTTTATGTTCTGTAAAGTCTTAGTCATCTGTCTTGAACCAAGAATTAGCTGGACTCGCAGGTTGAATCAGGCTGTGGCTCAAATAAAATAATCCAACCTGACAGGAGTGTGAACCTCTCATTTTCCCCTCCCCACTTCTAACTGATTGGAGTCCATGCATGACTTGTGTCCCTGCACATCTGCGTCCATGACACACTTAAATTTGGTAGCTACAAGAACACAAAACCCAAAAAAAATCCTACTCCATGTATATTGTAATAGCTAATAGTTGAATATTTTGAAGTTATACTCATTCATATTTAAAAGGCTGAGGCTTCTTTGAACTGCTGTGTTGTAGGGGGAAGTTAATTGTTTCTGAATAAGGATGATACTCCCTTTCCATATCAATTAAGTGTCCTGCTCCGAATTATCAATAATGCTCATTTCCAATCTCCGTCGTTTGTAGTTTCACAGCGGGCAAGTGCACTTGCCAAAAGTTGCCCAAGCTCCCGGGCTGCAGCCCCTTTCCTCATCCGTCAGGAGCCAGAGGCAAGAGGGAACCCCAGAGGAGCAAGGTGAGGTAAAGAACTGCGATATATTTCCAAGAGCGAGTTTGTCATCAGTGAGCTGAAATTGCTTCTGAAGTTTTGCTGGCAACTGTTTTACGTGTCTGACTTAGTGACGAAGGAACTGTACTATCTTAATAGAGAACTCCAGAACTTCAGAAGGGTTTCTCCTTGTTTGAATGCACAGCACAATGAATTTGTACCCACAGAGCATTCACCACTTACATTTCAAAACCTACAGCACACTAAACGTGAAACTTTTGTTCAAATTTCAAGGATTTTGATAGCCCAAGTGAATAGACACTGCCTATTGATTTTTCCCTTACAATGACTCTTGGATAACCTATTTTCTCATTTATTTTTAACGACAGCTCATGAGATTTTACAGCAATTCTGCCCAACCTCCTAATATCAAAATCCCTCCTTGACCCTGAAAATTGTAATTCTGCTATAGATCACAGCTGCTGAATATTACCTTTTACTAAGCTGGTTAAATAAAATATGTCCAAATCACTAGATCCCACAGGCCATGACTGCAATTCTAATTATACAGGGGTCTGTATTTCTGCTCTACTGTACAGAAAAGCACAGCTCTCTCTGAGTCCACACCAAAGTGTGGGAATCCAGAATATTGGTTCTAGTTTTGAATTTTTTAAAAAAAAAAAAAGTTACACTGCTCTTCAATGGTTTTCCTGTAAAACTTTTACAAGGGAACCAAACCCTTTTGATGTCTTCCATACAATAAAATGCTGTGTAAGTCTGGAGGACAGAAGCATGTGGTGAGAATTTTCTTGTGACTGGGGGATGGGTGTATTTGATGTGTACCCATTTCAAAATCAAAAAAATAATAAAGTCTCGCAGTACTCTTAGGCTGCACATTCTGCACAATGGCTTCGGAAACCAATGTAAGGAAACTAATTCTGGCCATTAAACATATCCTTTCCCCTCCCACTGCTTATTCAAAGCGTGATCACATGCTCCCTGCTGCAAGTTACACCATTATAGAATTTAGATATGGAAGAAACCTATTAGGTTAGCGGTTCCACCTACTGATGTGGGATTGTTCCCTGGAGAACCTTATTCATTAGCGGATCACAGCCTAACCTCGTGGGCACTCTGTGCCAAGACCATCTTGGTTTTGTTCTGCTTTTTCCCCCAATCATTTCCCTCCAGTGCCAAGAGAGCGGCTGAGGGGGCGGTTTGGTGAGGAACACAATGGAGAAGATGGGATTCTTTGGTTTTGCAGTCAGAGTGGTGCTTTGGACGCTTGAGAGTCTAAGTCCTTATGTGGATGATTAATTTGTGCACTTGTGACAATTAGTGTGCAAGTACAGGGGACTAGAGGGGAATGGGGAGTGGTCTTACTCAACATAATTCACTGTAAGGTCTTCTGGAGCCCAGTGGTCTCCTGCAGCAAATAACCTTCTTGCCTTGCCCTGATTTGGCAGTGTCCTCGGATCTGGTCTCCATTTTCCTTTCCGCTTTCATTCTTTTGTGAGCAGATGGAGTGAAACTTTTAATTGCTTGCCTGCCAGGGAAGGCAGCTTGGCATTTTGCTGCTTTTCCAGGACAGAAAGTTTTTATTTTGATTATTCTATGGTCCCACAAAACTCTGAGTTTTCCAGGGCAGTTGTGGGTGTTTGGCATACACGTGGATTTTCAGCTGAGTTTCCTACTCCAAACTTTTCTTCTCAGAACTCCACTTGCACCTTCTGTCCTCCCGATAATTTTTCTTAGCAATTCCCCTTATCCAGAACCCTTGGGAGGACCTCGGTACCAGCCTGTCCTCTGAGGTCAGCCACTACTTATTTTATTAGTCCGATTCAAAGCCGCAAGTGAAGCACCTTGAGTCTGGTACTTTAGGGAAGCCTGTTTGTTTCTGCCATGTGGGAGCTCCCTGTTCTCCCCTCTTCGGGCCCCCGTGAGTATGAGCCCTGCAGCGCGCTGCAAGCTGCACCTTTCCTCCACGGGCCACCCACGTGTGGACTCCAAACCTCTGCAAGGACCCTAGAGGTGAAACCAAGGTCCAGAGAAGTCTGTCAGCACGCAGACACCTGCCGATCCCAACGTAGACCGACATGAGTCCTGCAGAGACCTGACCGGGTACAGGAAGCCATCGGCACACAGGAGACCCTTCATCCTTTGGAGATGCGCTGCCCCTTTGAGGATCTGATTCTCACAGCTTCTCTTCAGTTGGGCGAAACTGGGAAAAGTGTGAGAAAGGGAGGGGAGCACAGGCGCCCGCTTCCATCCTGCAGTTTCAAAGTTCTGATTTCCACCCTCAGAATATAATAAATGGCTGCTGAGGTACTTGACATGGAGCTAAAGTCTGTAGGGTGAATTTTCAGAGCAACGCACAGGAAATTATATGCACAATTACTGTTGTTAACAGAGCCTGGGCATGTAACTCCCTGCACAGCAGGCTGGAAATCTTCCCCATGCATGTTTAATGGGGTTTGGGTTGCTACATTCCTAGGGCTGTGTCCCTTTTCTAATGCCTGGTGTCCTGGATGAAACAAAGGAAGTACTGAATGCAAAAGAGATTTTATTTTGCTATTAAAATAATATTCTCTTGATCTACAGTCTCCCTCTAATGCCAAAGAACTTCTTGCCTCACTCAGTGATCCCTTAACCTTTCCGTTCTGTGAGAAAAAGAAAACAGAGAAAAAAAAAAAAAGAAATCTCACAGCCTTATTTTTTTTTTTCCTTCCTCTAAATGTATTCCACATAACCTGCTCATCGATGTTCATACCAATGAGTATATACGTGTTCATACAGGCAGCGCAGATATTCTAGTGATGGATGTTGTTGAAATAAGTGTAGGTCATAGCACAGAAAATATTTGTATAAATCTTAATGCTTAAATGCTTCTGAGCAAATAATATGTTTGCACATCTTCATAGGAAAACGAACTGTATGTGTCGTTTCACTAATCAGGCATGTATTTAAAATAGCTCCCTGCTCAGGAGGTTATTAATGTTGCATTTAAACTTCAGTACATTGTACACAAGGAAGGGTCTGTAAATTTTGGATTGTCTTTTGCTTCCGTGCTCTTTATTTAGTTTTATGTACTGTAATTGTTTTCCTTTCCCCTGAAGAAGATCTCCCACACCGAGATCAATTCAAATGGACTTTAATTATCTCCAATAAAAATTAAATTACTCCTCTAAACTAACAGTTTTGCAGCTAAAAGGAGCTTATATTTATAGCTGTGCTGTCTTATTGATTGAAATTTTCTTCCAGCTACGTTCTGCGTGACTCTCCAGCTTGCTGCAAGGTCTGGAGGCAGAAAGCAAGGTGCTGTAAACTGACAGCAGTAACACCAAAGTAAAGGCACACACAAGACATCACATATATATATATATATATATTAATACATCAAATACATATACAAGTTTCTGAAAGGTTTCAATCATTCCAAAATTGCACATGATTGCTCTTCGGCTCCCAGCAAGGCTTTCATCTAAAAGCAGGAAAAAAATACAGCTTTCTCAAGTTTTAAAAGCATTGTCGGGGCATGCCTGGTAGATTTGTCTAACTCTCGCTGTCTTCATACGTGCAGCGTGGTTGATTGTATTCTCCTTAGCATAGATCTTGAAACTGTAAATAAATTTTTGAAGTAAATAGTCACTTGATAATTGCTTAATGAAGTATCACACGCCAGCAGTTTTGAATACGGAAAAAAAAAGAAGTTCAAAACTACCGTGTGGTGTCTCTTTTTACTGGAAATGGGCTTTTACTTTTCAACTTCTGTTATATTTGGAGAGAAGTAATCCCACAGAAAATGATACCAGTACTAATAGGGAACATATTATCTTTCATGTGGGTATTTTTTTCATGTTTAAGGTTTCTTTGTTATTATCTCAGTAGCAAGACTCTCCACACAGTCTTAGGCAGAAAATCAAAATATGCCTTAAAGCAATAATCTTTTAATAAGTATCAAATGTCTTTCAATGAGATAAAAGAATTCTGTAGCATGCTTATACACACACACGCACTTCACCATTAATCTTATTTTATACCTTTTCAACAATATTTAGGGGAATATCTTTTATTTTTTTTTAACCAAGACTAAACTCTCCTCACAAATTTGAGGTAATTAAATTTCTGAACGCTATTAAAAATTTTGTTAAAATAGGTCTTTCCACTTGTTGAGGCTCTTTGTTCAGAGGACTTTAGGAGATGGGAATATCTCCTATGGCCTCAGATGTTTCCGTCAGCTGAAATAAGGGTGTTGCTCCATAGTTTATAGAGCTTGGAGAATTGACTTTGGCATTGATTTGTCAGGAGCGTGGGATAGAGTGGATTCATGCAGCCAGACTTCGGGTGAGTGAAGGTGAGATCCTTCAGAAGAGGTCCAAGGAGCCTGCCTCATTTTGTCAACGGACACAAAGAGAGACTGGGCTTCACCACCCAGGCCCCAGCTTGTCATGTGCAACAAAGGTGCAGGATCTGGAGAATAAGTGTTATGAGGAGCAGCTGAGGGAAATGGGGCTGTTTAGCCTGGAGAGAAGAAGGCTGAGGGGAGACCTCATCGCTCTCTACAACTTCCTAAAAGGAGGTTGTAGCAAGGTGGGTGCTGGTCTCTTCTCCCAAGTAACAAGTGCAAGGACAAGAGTAAATGTCCTCAAGTTGTACCAGGGGAGGATTAGATTGGATATTAGGAAAAAATGTCTTTGCTGAAAGAGTGGTGAAGCATTGGCAGAGGCTGCCCAGGGCAGTGGTGGAGTCTCCTCCCCTGAGAGATTCAAAAACCGTGTAGAAGTGGCACTTTGTGACATGATTTAGTAGGCACAGAGGTGTTGGGCTGATGGTTAGACTTGATGATCTTTGAGGTCTTTTCCAACCTTAATAGTGATTCCATGATTCAGCTTCCAGTCCAGAGAAACTAAGTTAGCAGGTTAATGATCTGAGGTGCTTTCCATAGGCAGCAGGGATACCTGGGCAAGATCCCTAAAAATAGGTTGGGGAAATGCCCCACCTGCCAAGGACAGGGATAATCACAATGGCCATGGTTTCTCTGCAGGTGAAAGCAAAGGAAGTCTGCGCTGGCACTGATGAGGAGAATGCTCATTAGCCTTAGACTTCGACCTGTTTGTGAAGAGGAGAACAGTACTTATCTGTGTCCAACATCAGCATGCGATGCATACCTCTCAGCTCAGCTGCTTCTCTGTGCCAGAGACATGCAAAGTGCAGTGCTCACTTGGTGCTGTTGGAGCGCACGTGCTTTGAGCTCACAGTTTCTCCTCCTCGTCGTGAGAAGCTGGAGTGTTTCCACCCAACAGAAAAGAAGCACGAAGGAGAGGTGCTGCGTTGCAGAGTGCAGAGCTGTTGTACTCTCCAGTGACTTAAACGGGGCCTTGAGGGAGTGAAGAGGGGAAAAACTGGATTTTTTGAAAAATGTTGCCTCTTGCACCTTGATGTTCAGTGAAAACAAGCTGCAGGTTGCTTATGTGCCACAGGTGAGGTTGTCAAAATTATTCTCTTACCTAATTCTCCTTATGACAAATACTCCTAATTGCTTCTCACTTTCATACTTTTCTGTGCCTCCTGGCTAAGATAACTGTCCGTATCCTCCACAGTTTGTCCTTTCAAAGCTTGGCCCTAGTAGTGTCTATCTGTGTGTTCTGTTTCTTACCAACACAAGAACACCCTCACTGACTCCCCATCCCTCTGTGCCTGTGGAGCGCCAGGCGGGCACCTGCCAGCTGCTTCAGACCGAGCTCTTCACACCTTTCCCGACAACTGAGCAGCTCATTGTCGCATGGTTGCTAGACCCCACGCA
The DNA here is from genome assembly GCA_033558235.1 of Neomorphus geoffroyi. NCBI lineage: Eukaryota > Metazoa > Chordata > Aves > Cuculiformes > Neomorphidae > Neomorphus > Neomorphus geoffroyi. Next base: position 5,930,093 of record JAUMJM010000016.1, on the reverse strand, counting down.
TAAAGATGCAGAGCTTTCCTGTCTTTGAATAACCCAAAGCGCGCACGCTACGTTGAATCTCAAAATAGAAATTCTGTCACCAGCTACTTAGTGGAAAATGCAGGGAAAGGAAAAAGGAAACACGACCAAATACGGCTTTTGTCTTTTAGGGAGAGGAGTCCAAATTTCATACCTTCTAAGCCAGGTCTCCCTTAACATACATGGTGGTGCTAATTTGAGTTGCGAACTCATGATTACTTTTTTTAAGGAATTTACATATTACTGTTGCAAGAAGGAGACTTTGAAAGCCTTTTAAGTATCTTTCTCATTAATTTACTTAATCCTCTGATCTTGCCTTCTTTTAAGTTGTTTATTTTTAAAAGAAAGACAAAAGTGAGCTGGAAAGCTTTGTTACTAAAAGAAAGGTATTTAAAACTGCATGCGATACAAAGTAATTAAGGGAATATGAATATAGGTGTAAATAGTACACAAACACAGGGAGTCCGTGTGCTGGGAGAGCTTCCTCCACAGGCTTTAAAGAGAAGCACTGGACAGGAGAGCAGAGTGCACACAGCAGACCTCTACCTCACACAGTAGCCACAGCAAACCTTTGCTTTTCACACATTTGTTGTCTTTCTTCAACATTTTAAAATGCTGTAAGGCACCAAAATAAAAGATATTTGTAGCAGAGAAGGTGGAACCAAATTCCATCTTTGATGGAAGCTTCCAAATTTTCACATTATTTTTTTGTTCGTGAAAATTTCCAAAGGCTACCTGAGATTCCTGCACTTCAGGGTGCTCACCTTGGACGTGTAAAAAGATTTCTTTTTCAGAAAGGAAGTTGCTCAGCCATTTTTGGGAATCAGGTTCCCTCCACCACGTTCAGCACCCAAGAAAACCCCAAACCAGAGGCACCCAAACCCATTCTTTGCTTTTAAAGATTTTATTCAGCTAACTGGGACAGGGTAGGCCTGGATTTTGGATGAAAGAAAACTTAGATGAGCAGGGAAGTTATTCCCCAAGGACTACATCCTCAGTGATACTATGAACCAGCAACCCCCGTAGCTTTCAGCATCTCTCATGATCAGACTGGAAGTCTTTTGCCCGAGGCTGAAAATCTTTTCCTCTCTAAAACCAAAGAGATGTTGGCTGTGAGTTATGATTAGTAATAAGAGTCCATTTGTGGTGAGGTGGGGGGAAGGGGCGACGATGGACCCAGAATCATAAGATTTTATGTCCTCAGCTTATTTCCAGACAACTAGAGAGGACTACCCTGGTCTGGGTAGTTCACTGCTTAAGGATAAAAATGAAGAGAGAGCACAGGGAACAACAAGGAGGGAACAAACACACAAATTATAGGTAATAGTCTGCATTCTTTGTAAGTGGCATAATTGAAATATAGCAGGTTGAAGTACAGACTCGGGGAGTTACGCCATCCAAAAGGCCACCTGGAAGAGAGATCGAGATTGCTAGGGTGAAGTGCCGTCAGAAAAACAAACCTGACTGAGCGTATTGGCAAAACAGAGAGGGAAGGTATCCAAGGGCCTGCTCAGAGCATCAGCACCCAACTCCTCTCAGCCGTGGCAGCACGGTGCTGCTGACAAGGGCATCAGGCGCTCATCCACGGTCAGCTCTCACCGGTGCGTCTGGATGAACTGCTGAGAGAAAACGTTCCAAATTCGGAGGCCCACAGAGAGGGTAAGTTGTGTTTGGCCAGGCTCTAATTGCATCCTTGCATTACTGCACAATTAATTGCTGCCTTGGTCTGCTCGAGAAGAGGGAGCGTGCCAGCTCTATTCCTGGGCAGCCCCAGAGGCTGGAGGAGCTCATGGTTCTTGCTCCAGGGGGTGACCTGCTCGATGGCTCCGCAGCTCTGCTGCCAGCCCTGCTGGCAACACTCGTCTTCCCATGATGATGCGCTTTCCTCTTGTAGTGCCGTTTGCTTCGCAGGCATTAAAAGTTTGAGAAATTGCATAGAAAATGTAGGGCAGGGAGAACACATTGAGTTCCACTGATTCCAGGTATCTGGAGAAAGAGATGACGAGGGAAAAATGCGAGCACAGTTTTCCACAGCATTTTGTATGGCTGCCTTCAATGCACACCTCAAAAGGAGGCAGTGTCTTGCAGGAAAATACGTGATTCTGTCAAGCTACAGAGGGAGAAGAAAGAATAATTTTGCTCTTGCTTTCCGGATCACTATAGTTCTGATGTCAAGAATAGCACGGTAAAGTAGCACAAGTTCCTGAATGAAAAGCAGTGTTTAACCCCCAAACTGGGCTGTGTTCTTCATTTCTAATGTGGCCCTCACTAAATCCTTTCCTGTAGGGGAGAGACGGGAAGAGGGAGGACAGATTTATAACTGAAAGTGCCTAGGATGGCCAGTGTCAGCCTCAGCTTCATCAGCTGATATCATGAGGGTCTGGGGTGCAAAGAACGGAGGCAGAAGTGAGGTGCTCCATGGGTCCCAGCACAGAGTAACAAGTAAGTCCTTCAAAAACTTACCTTTTTTAACTCTAAAGGTGATACAGCCAGAGCAGCACAGGGTGCCAGTGCAACCAGGGCAGCGAGGAGTGCTGACCAGCCTGCAGGGAGGGAACTCAAGAGCAGCAGCAGCAGGGACTTTTCCTGGGCTTTCCCAAGGTCCCAGGTGTGGGCTGGGACTTGGATTCCTGCAGGAGATTCCTTTTATTTCTAGCCATGCTCCCAGTCCCCTAGGGAGCAGCTACAGCCCACGACAGTTTTTCCAAAGCACATTAGTGGCAGACAGCCCTCGGTCAGCTCAGACGAGCCCTCAGCATTTGCTGAAGCACATCTGGGTAAAAGCAAAGAAATTAAGCCTGATACGAATATCTGCATTTTATCTGGAAGCCCCAGGAAGGGAAAGAGGCAGCCAAGGTCCCTGCACCTTGGTGCCACTCCGTCCTGACCACCTGGCAGCCGGTGCCACTTTGTGCTGCAATCAAGCGGCTTATGAATCATTGAATTGCAGAATCATAGAATCATTTGACTTGGAAAAGACCTTTAAGACCATTTTTGTACAACTATGAAGAATGCGTCCAGTTGTTCGTTGCTTCCTCTAGCAGAGCCCACTTCGGGTTTATGGGTAATGAGGAAGTGTAGGGAGAGGACAAGCAGATAGGTGAGGGGCATGACTTTTTCCAGAAGGCATTTTGCACCTTGGTGGGTTTTTAATTTTTATGTTTTTTTAAAAAATACAGACATTTGAATAAACATAATGCCATGCTGACAGGAAGACTTGTATACACCTCACCTCAGTGCACGTGACTGGACACACAAAAAAGCAAGGTTCTCTGCATTGGGTGGTAACAGCTGGCATGCGTTCTCCTCAAGAGAACCTAAAAATACTCATAGGTCAGGACTCTGAAAGAAAAGAACCTTTTTCTCAGTCAAGCCATTCTGTCAAGAAGTAGAGGAAGAGATTTTCTTTATTCTGGTGGTTAAATTACTGCACACACAAAGTCACTACAGTGAAGCATCTTCCTCGGTACAGCCCAAGGCACTGAGAGGATCCAGTTCAGCCCTTTGGGAAGCTGCTGGTGGCAGTGGTTTTTTAGCAGGGATTTGTGTTCCCTGGAAGGAGTAAATTGAGTCCTACTAATTGAGGAAATCAACAAGTTATCATCCACCACCTGCCTGAGAACCGAAGTGGCTCACTATGTCTCGGCAAAGTTAACCCAGGTTTGAAATTATGAGGAAAAGCACGTCTGGCCTATTTTAACTTTTTTCTTTTGGGACGCTTTTGTTAGCTATTTTTCCTGCTGTGTTTTCTTCCAGTGCCATAAACGAGCCAGACACACGTTTAGATTTGATCCATTCATCCATCTTATAATATCTAAGTCCCTTCCACATATGATGAATAGCCAGGGCTGGCCTTCTGTTCTGCCTCGTCGCCCCTTCTGGAACACAACCTTTGCAAGGGATTTGAGGTGGGGTGGAGTCTGGTTTGTCAGGGAAGCGGTTGCCTTAGGTTTTGCTTTATAGTAAAAAAAAAAAAAGGAGGAGAATGAGAAGGGATTGGATGTTATCACCCCCCCTCCTTACCCCACCCGCTGCCAATGGGCTTTGTGCCTCCTTACAAAACCATGTGACTCAGCCCCAGCAAACTCCAGAAGCTGGACCTCTTCAATCGGTGCTATCCTTCCGCTTTGGTATCTTCTCCAGAAGACACCCATACACACAACGCAGACGGTGATTGTGTGTCCAGAAGGGCTGAGTTGGGCACCTCTCCAGAGCCAAGGCCAAATTACGCTTTAGGGACAGAAGGCAATAAAGACTAAACAGTGTTTACCTTATGTTTCTCATTCACAGCCTGCCTTAAATCATTTGTAGCAGGGGCGGGAGGGGGGAAGAACGAGGATGATATTGGGATTGTGTGCAGCCCAAACGCCAAGAAGTGTTTTCGCCTTCCCTGGAGATGAGCTCTGTGGAGCCCTGCAGGGTGTGATCGCTTGTTTGGTAATGTGAATGCAAGGAGCAGAAGCACAAGCAACCAGCACAGCAATAGCATTAGATCAGGGGTTTTGGACTTCAGTGTGGTCCCACACCCAAGTCAGGCACAAACGTACACGAGCACGCATTCGCAGATGTGCACGTGCGTGTGCTCACAAAGGCTATTTTTATTGAAAAAAGGAGAGGCGTCAGCAGTTCCATCAAATGATCCACCTCTCCAAAAAGCAGCAGAGTACTGCAAGAACCAGGGTCGCAGAAACACACTTTGTCATATTCGGACTCTGTTTTATTGCAGTGCTGGAATGAAAGCAGGTGCTCCACTCCCAAACAGAGCACCAAAGTATTCCTTTTGTATAAAGAATTGTTCAAAAAAACCCCACGAGCTAAGATCCAAACTACATTACTTTGCACGAGTAGAATTGCCACCATTTCTTCACTGGTTCTCAGAGAGCTTTTGTGTGCAGGTACACGTCTGTAGAGATGTGCAGAATAAACAGGTTCCACCTTCTCTGCTACACTTTTGAACCCATTTAGTTAAAGGCAAATGTATAAAACCCAGCAACAGATGACAAATTTAGCATAAAAGCAAAGTGAAATCACCTTCAGGAACTTGTCAGTTTGACCATTTAGGAGTCTGAATGGGTATTGATTTGAGGCGAATATTCTAAAGTTTGCATTACCTTTTGAAAAGTGCTAATGTAGTTCTTGTCACTTTAAATTAACTTTAGATAAGCGGGACTGACAGAAACATGAAGATGTGTGAACTATATTTGACTGATATTCTGTCAAATATTGCATGGGGTTATGATCCACAACTTTTCCCATCTGCTGCTCAAACCTGAATCCTTGAATGCACAATGGTTTAATTACCATATTTTGTTCTGATTTCACTTAGTAGTATAAAAGACTGTGAATGTTAAATATACCCTTACCTGCCTTCTTTTTCTAAGGCTAAGGTATATGAAAAGATAAGGGAGGATTCTTTAGCAATTTTTCAGACCCGCATATAATGATTTGCTAAGTGCACCTCTTCTCAAATAATTAGATTCCCAGAAGTTAACCAGAGTAACACAGCACTCAGAATTTCATTCACTCCTTTCCTTGGAGACTTTTTTCCCCCTCAGTAATAAAAGCAATGAACGTCGATGTAGCATGTTCCATCCACTGCACTTCACAAGCAGCAATATAATTACATGAAGCTTTGCCATTCAGTATCATTGCAGACGGATACGGTGTGGAGCAGTGGAGGTCAACACTTTCTACTAATGTTATGTTTCCTAGAAGGCCTGACATTGACTCCCTGGTAACCACCTGCCCATCCTAGAAACTCAGACTGACATTCGGCAAAGCAGCCTGCCACTTTCTCCAGCTGGAAGCTCAGAAAGCTGGATGTCTTAAATTAAAGACCCCTTTGAAAATAGAGGAAGTATTAACCTACCAAAAATCCCCTAGTGTTTCAGTGACAAAGCTCAAAAGCCTTTAGTAAAACCTCTTTTTTCTTCTTACCTCTTTTTCCCTAAGCAATATTTGGATGAGCTGAGTTATCTTGACTTCCAGTTGAAGGTAATAATGCCCACTTTAGCTGCTATACTGGAGAGTAATAGCCAAATCCTTCAGTTTGCATTGTCCGTTACCCATGTCCTTCTGGAGTGCATTTTCTTGAAGAGGACACTGAACTTTGCAGACACATTCTGGATTATATCCTGGCAGCACAACACTTAACGGATAGGAAACATTTCTATGTGAGTCTTGTTTGACTCTTGTATTTCTGTGTCAGTGAGAGAGTGTGGTTATCCAGAAATAAGTAAGCTCAACGGTGACGCTAAAGGAAGATTGAACGTATGAGGTTAGACAGGCTCGTAAGAGGGAGTAACAAACCCATCCCTTATTACAGTGATGTCCCTTCTGGGAGAAATTCATAATAATACACTTGGGAGTAACTGTGCACCCAGTCCTGACTTTTGTATGTTTTGTCAGTTTGTGGAGATTTAAGAATAACATTGCCTTTCTCCAGTACTCGAATATTACATAGATTCCCTCAGTCACCCATAGCCATTCCTCTGTACATTTTTTTTCAGTATTTTTTTTATGTCATCATTATTCTTTCTTCAGTCCTTTTCTTATCACAGTATCATAAGGTTGGAAAAGACCTTTGAGATCATCGAGTCCAACCTATGACCCAACACCTACACCTACTCCTACTTGTCAACTACACCATGGCACTAAGAGCCTCATCCAGTCTCTCCTTAAACACCTCCGGGGACGGTGACTCCACCACCTCCCCCTTATGAAATCTCCAAGCCTTGATTTGGGGATTCTTTGCTCCTAGTTTCTTTCTGTGATTACTGAAAGTCGGGCAAATCACGGGAAAGTCCTACATAGGAAATACTTCTGTTTTGTTTGGGAGAAGCGTCTGCTATGAAGGCGCAGGCTTGCCTTTCATGTCCAATTGCCCTAAATTCTGAGAGGTGAAGAGGATGGGGAAGATATAATGTGAGCCCAAGAAGGGGAAAAAAATGGGACTTGAGAAACTCTTGGAATACACTAACAAGTTCTCACTCTTTGGCTGGAAGTGAGGCCTCAGACTGAGTGCATTCCTATCCTCTTGCAACAGGAAGTGGGTAAATGGACACCAATATGAGCAAGCACATAGCTGGTAGCTAGAGGACAACTAAAAAGATCAATAACTTTTCAAACTCTGCTAAAAACCACTCAGCTGATGATGCCATCCAGCACCAGCAAACGTTCAGGTGCGATTTTGGAAAACACTTATCGTTAAGCTCACTTTGCTTCTGTTAAGTCAATCCCACTGAAAGCTGATGCCTTAAACTTTCTACTGGTGGGTCAAAGGAGAAGCCTTCTGGTTTAGTGCTGCTTTTTGTCTTCTCTTCATCTAACTAGCACCTGGCCTAGTCCAATAATCTTTCTTCTGAGTGGTGTAAGGTCATTAACAAAATCTTAAAGAGGACAAGGGTTGTAGCATTGGACCTCTATTTACAGAGTCTATTCCAAAAGGCAAAGGTATGATGTTTCTTTAGACCATCTTGCAAGTGACATAAAGATTAATGAGGGACAGACAAATGCCCTTACTCCAAAGTCAGCAAAAAAATAGAAGGTTCTGTTTAAACTTTTCAGAATGAATTACAGTCAGGTGCTGACTATCAAGAAAAGAAATGAAATCCGAGTTGAAAAGTCTGGAATAATTCTCTGGGCCTTTCCCCAAACCTGTCACTCTTTTCTATGGATATGAATATTAAGGGGTAACAGAATCCGCAAATCCACACGTCCTGAGCCTGTGAGACAAGCTGGGGACTCAACACTTAAGAGCTGCAAAAGTAGTTGGATATTTAGAAAAAACCAAATTTAAACCTGATCAGATGTAGGAGGAGAAAAAATATTCGGATTTTCGTATCTTTTTTAGAGAATCTAGATTTACCTCTTAGAGCAGACAGAAGAAAGAGTGGAAGAGAGATCGCTACTGTAAACATCTTTGTGCATGTGATAGAAGTTAATTACTGGAGGTTACAAACACAGATATTTACTTTAGCAAAGCTCCATTTGAATTTCTTAGGCAAAATAATTTAATATTATATTATATTCACGTGTTGTCTTGCAAAACTACAGATTATGGATGTGTGGGTGCTACAGATATGTTCACCATGTGGAAATAGGTCAGAACAGTTTCAGAAATTCTTAGTGGGGTAAAGCAGAGGCAAGTAAGAGTGAAAATCAAGTAATGATCCATTATTGCTGCTTGGTTTTGAAGCAAACCAGTGGAGCACTGTAGACCAGTTCCGTGCTATGTTTTACAGGCTTGCCTTTTTTTTTTAAAAAAAAAACAAACCTTCTTTTTCACTAATTTTATGTTTGTCAATGTACAAAGCTCTGCTGTTACTCAGCATATACACTGCCAGCGAGTTTCACGTGATTAGGTCTTTTCTTTAAGGTGGCGCTAACATGTATTCCTTTATCTGCCAAGAGATATGGTCAAGTCTGGGACTGTCTGGAAAATGCATTTTTAGCTGTCCTTACGTTGTAAAATATTTTGTTAGTGTCGTGTTTTTTTAAATGAACAATTGTTTTCTTTTAAAAAAATAAAAAAGCCAGTGTTGTAGAATTCCATTTTCAAAGTACAAGTTATCAGGGGAAACAAAAGATTATTCTCAGCTTAGAAAACTCTTAGGCAACAACCAGTGACCCAGTCTGCCCAAGACCATGCAGGCAAATTTATACACAGAGTGAAACCAATATATGCTCCCACAAATTACTTTGGAGAGAATTCTGAATATTCCTTCCCCTTCCCTCCCCTCTTGCCTCACAAAAGTGGTCCTGACAAAAGAGCAACCACAGAATGTGCAGAATGTCAACAAGATCCTGGGGTCTGATTCCCACTAGTTTTACTGGGCTCAGAGTTGGGTACTTACTGCCCAGAAGACTGTACAATAGGTTCATTTCTTCTCCCAAAGGAGCACAGAATAAGGCATTTGCTCTGCATGTTCCCTGGCCCATGCAGGACATGCAAAGCATTTAGAGCGCAATACTCACCGCTCACTCACAGGGATACTCATGCTGAATCGTCGTGCACCGGCTATTCGTGTACTCATTTAAACTTCACAGTCACACGGAACATTCATGGAACTGATTGGGTACAGGTGGGTTTTGTAGTGGAAATGCGTGAAAACTTGTACTTTCTATGTTGTGCTTTATACGAAGGCTTGTGTCCAACAACCTAATTATTTTTATTTAAGAATTACATCACTCCTGCTAGCACAAGCAAAGTGCCAGCACCTGCTCTTTACTGGGCTCTGTCATGGTTTTTCTGTCCTCACCTGTCTTCCAAAACGAAGGGGGACTATTTTCACTCTGAAGGAGTTTACTGCATGGTCTCCATCTGTGCCACAACAGAGGAGACATGAGCTGGTACAATCCTTAGCTCTTCGGCTATTGAAGTTGGCTGTACTAACTCATGCTGCTGTGATCAGACCATCTGTTTTAATGCCCCTAAAGACATCCAAGAAGGAGTTCTTGCACCTCTGCAACCACAAACCCTTTTATACCTTTCAACAAGGCTTTCTCCAGAAGAGCTAGCAGTCCCTCCTCCTTTGAAAAAAATCTATGAAGGTAGGAATGATGATTTTTGTCAACATCTTTTAGAGAGAGAAACTTTAGAGGTAAAACTAGTGGGAGGTGTTCCTGCCCACGGTAGGCACGTTGGAACAAGATGACCTTAAGGTCCCTTCCAACCCAACCCATTCTAAAACAAAACGCTTTCCACTAGATGTTCTCTTGGTTTTCTGCAGCCACGTTATTTGGAAAATCTCTTACATGAGGTCAGAAGACACGGAGGAGTTTGTGACCTTATATCTGCAATGCCTGTCAGAGAACCCCACAAGGTAGGGCAGAACTATTGAGTAACAAGCAGCTTGCATGAAGGACTACAGAGGGAAACTGAATTATAACTTTCAGAAAGACCCACCCAGCCCCTCAGTTTCCATTCTTCCTTTGCTTTATAGCGCTGTGTCTGTCATCATTCTGCTCTTCTACCTGCAGTCACTCTGCAGTGTACACCAGGCTCCCTCCTGTCCCAACCCTCAATGCCTTGTCCCATACCCTTGTTCCCAGCGACTCTTGCACTGGCACTAGTAACTTGTCTGACCATGAGCTTCAGTCATATCCCAGATCACCAAAAACTGAGTTGGCCACCTACCAAGAGGATAATGCCTCATCAGCTGTCAGACTTCTCCCTTTGCAGGATCTCTTCAGCCCCTTCTACATAGCCATCGGTTCTTTTCACGCACCACTCCTACTCAGCGCGACAATTAGCTCTTCTCTCCTGCCATAAGGTTGTTGTGAGTCTCCTGCTCTGAATCACACCAAGATCCTCCTGCCTAGTCTCATGCATCATACTTTCTCTGGTGGAAATCCTGTGACCAGGCTGACTTCCTCCACAATAAAACCCTTCTGTCCTTGCTCAGCTTGATTTTCACAAACTGAACAACTATATTGCTTCTATATGAGTACACCTTGACAACTAACTTTTACCTCCCTCTGAAAACTGGTTTCACTTATATCCATTTTTTTCTTGCCTACGAGCTCTCCTTTTCTGGTTAGGCTTCCACCTGTAACAATCAGTGTAAACATCTCCTGCCAGTGTCCCTAATGACATGATCTCTTATCCCACCTTCAACCACATTTAAGTGCCAGGTGCCTCCAATGCAGATAATCAGATCCTCCAGCTTCATGTAAGCCTATGCTTGGTTTTTTCTCTCTCCTCCTTCTCTGGTTCTTGAGTTATTTCATCTGTGCTTGATTTCAGCTACCATCTTTGATTTCCTGATCTCTCTTTCTGCCGTGCTTTGTTTCCTTCTATCCAAGTTAAAATCTCATCGTGTCTCTGTGGGTATCTCTTTATGGTGTCCAGTGTTCAGCACAAGTTGGATTTGTGCAGGACTGCTCTCCCTTAATTGTCTGCATCCATGCTATCTTTGTTGACCCTTTCTGCGTAACTTCTCTGAGGTATTATTCTCCTAACTAATTTCCTTGAAGCTCTTCTCATCTGATTTCAACATCCCTTTCTCTGTTCTAATCCTCTCTGTCTCCTCTCATACTTATTCTGAATGGTGCTCATTTTTCATCACATGGATCACATGAACTTTATTTTTGCTTTTCTCCACTATGTCTTCTTATCTATTGTAGCAAGCAGCAGCAGCTTGCCTCTGCCTTCAGCACCCTTCAAGGTTGCTTCCTTTTCTACCCATTTCCTGTTGTTCATTTCCTACAAAACCGCTCCTGTTCCAGCTGATCCCAGATGTCCGTGTCCATAGCTGTATTTTCATGCTAGATAGATACCCACAATTCTTGAGAAGAAATCTGCATGCATACTGCAAATCTGCTGAGTTGTTGTCTTTCAAAATCTCCCTTAGAGCTCTCCTTTGGCAGGATGACCATTGAAAAATCAACCGCACTGAGTCCACTGTCCACCCCATTGACAGTCTAACTCTTTCCCTGCATTTCCACATTTCTCTGTAGCTGTCTCTTGACTCTGGACTGTAAAGTCTTTTATTTATTGTTATTCTCCCTTTGTGCAGAGCCTTTCACTGTGGGTTCCTAGTCCATGACTCCAAGAGAGTATGTCAGTGCACTCAAGTAATAGGGAACATGAATTCTGCAACGAAGCCAAAGCTCTTGGAAATCTTAGTGAGTCAGGGTGTTCAGAATATGAACCTAGCTCCAGCCACAAATTTTGCAATTGGCTTGCAACTCTGCGAAAGCTTTGTGTAAAACTCATATTGGAACATCCCTAAAATTAAGGGGTGGTGTTGGAATCCGCATCCAAATTTCACAGCTGTAGGTCACCTCTCAAACACGGGTATTTGGAAGATGGTGCTGTAAGCAGCTATATCGGCAGTGAGATATTGCTGCTGGGTTTTGCCGTCTGTGTTTTTGAAATGCTTGCTACAAGGACAGCTGTGAGGCAGATGCCGTTCCGAGTTCAGATGTGGAATGTTACAGGGTCACTCTGCTTACCTTATCATAAAAGAGCACGCGTTTTTGTGCTCTTCATGTACTGGAAAACAAATCCATGACAAATACTGTATTGTGTGCAAGGGCTGGGGGTGGGGGAGTAGAAGGGAAGGGTATCTTGTCCTTAGGGGCTGCTGGTGCTAGGCACCACAAAAGAAAGCCCTGTTTGTAGCCACACTTAGAGATACAGACCCCAGAGTGAGGCACCTGCAGCAGCTTAAGGATGGCTCAGTGGGCAAGCAGTTGTGTACCAGGGGCTGGGGTTTCTTGCCGGCCGCATGGAGGGAGGAGGACTGGTGGATCTGGACTATTGCAGCAGCAGAATATGGGAGGGTGCACAGCCCGATGGTGTGGGGTGAAGAATTCTTGGATGCTTTAACAGGATTTCTGCGAGAGGCGGAATACAGTGTGGTCCTAACGTTCGATCTGTATTGCTACACACACACAAAAAAGGACTGAGGGTGAGGGAGAGGTGCATTAAAGGATACCAATGCTGGTTTGCTGTCAGCTGGGCAAGGTGGGGTTTGTATCTGGAAACCAGATCTTGAGTATAGAGGGAGTAGAAGGTGCTCAGAGATGGCATAAAGGCCATTGGAGAGGAGCTAAGGCTTTGGGTGCGTGATGGGGGACAGAATGATAATAAGCGAGTGGATTTGCAGCCTAACGAGACATGGTAGGAGGCGGTGGAACCAAGAAGTGGTGAGGATTGCTGGACAAGGGAATCTGGTCTGGAAGGGGGGAGCTCGTGTGGGGTCGGGGTCGGCTGGAGGGGTAGCTGGGCTGCTCAGCCCACTGTGGCTGTGCGACAGAGATGTGAGTGACAAGATGCGAGTGACGGCACCGACATCAGGCGGGGAAGGCTGCTAGCAGGGCCAAAGTTACTCCAGCGAGAAGGAGAGGGAGGCAGAAAAGGAAGAGGGCTGAAAAAGCCACAAAGGAATGCTGCAGAGAATTTTTCTTCACCTGGCTCTTTTCTATGAAGAAGCTTTCAAGCCTGGAGAAAACTTTTCCCTTTTACTTCTCTGTGTCTTTCTTCCCAGTGTCTCTGCATCTTGGAAAATCTGGTTGGGTGATGCGAGGGAGGATAAGAGGGAGGATGGAAGAAGACTTAGAGCGCTGGAATCCCACCAACTTGTCTGGGCAGCTGTTACTACTGATTAAGTATGCTGTATTCATGCATGCTACATTTCCCACGTTAGCTGCATGGTTTGGAGCCTGCAGTTGCAGACAAAGGTTTGAGGCTGTGTTCTTTCAACTTCCTGGCCTGTGCAGTTTTTTACAGGAACAGCTACAGATTCCAAGGCGCACAACAGGCGAGAAACAGTGAAAATGAAGACTCATAGTGCTTGCTTGTCTGCCTAATACTTATCTTTCTGCCCTTCGTACTTCTATAGTTTCCTTCATGGTAGGGTCTCTGCACCTGGATATGATGAAAGCTGAACATACTTGGCACAGGCATGAATATGGAAACATTGCCCATCACCACATTTGTGCATGCGGTTGTCAAGACAAACTGCTGCTACCCAACGCGCAGAACTCCTGTTAGGGGACAACTAGAGTTCTGCATAAAAACATCAATGGAAATATTTGACCCCTTTCAAATGGAGAAGCCTGTGGTATAAGTTGCACTACCTTTGTTGTGCACAGAAGATAAACCCCACATTTTTTTTCCTGACTGTCCTTTTTTGCTCGCATGCCCTTTGGAGTGTGCTTTTTCACCTCACTGTATCTAACTAGCATCATGAGATGGTTTCCAATAAAGGCACAGTAAAACCATCCAGGGTGGATATGCCTGGATGGCTTTTTAAAACCACTTAAAATTATTATTGCTGATTATTCACATGTGAGCTCCCCGCATGATATATTTTAAACTCTATTAGAAAAATTCAGAAATAAAATAAAGGTGATATTAAATGAGTAGGGATACCATTATTATACCTACAGGTAAAAATCACTGTCTGAAATCACCTCAGAGGGATGTGGACTGAAAGAAACTGCTAGTTTGGCTGGTGGTTTAGAGGATGTTCTATTGCTGAGCTACTAAATAAATCCCCTTTTGCCCTGCACTGCCTCCAGCAAGCCCTTAGCCTTCCCCACTCTGTCTTCCCCACACTGTTTCTCTATTTTTCCTCATAATCTCAGCCCTGATTCTCTTTTTCCCATTCTTCTGAATGTTGAAGTCATGACCTTTGTGGTTTATAGGCCACAAGAGACTGAGCTAAATGTGTTAGCACAGAGTCAAAACAAGTAATAGCTGGCCAATTAAATTAATAATCCATATTGTTACAATGTTTAACCACGGCTGTTTCCTCAGTGGTCTGTTTAAATCACAGCCAAGTCCTGACCTATTAAAATGAATAACTGGAATTATGAGAAACTCCATTTAATAAACACAGCAAGGAACGCAACACAATCGGTATGAAATATTTATTACCACTTTAAGCGGCAGCTAGTTGAGATTTAAGATTGGATTAATGAAGGGGTTTTAATTTCTGGCTGAGGGTAGAAATCTTAAACCCGGAACATTTCCTCAATTTCCTGGTTTGGCTTTTGCAATGGGCAAGATTCGAGATGGGAGCGTATGATTCGATTCATGCTTTTCCCTTTCAGAGCTCTCTCCAGACACGTTCGATGCAGGAGGAGATCAAAGCAAGCAGGCTCCAGACAAGTGGCTCAAGTGGCTTGAAAAAACTCAGGGGAATAAGGGCTGGAGCACTAGACATGAGCCTTTGGATTTTAAAATGAGCACTCCTGCCAACCACCATCCTATGGAGAGCAATGTTAATGGAAGGCTGGTACATTCCCAGTGACAACGGCTCGTGTGCGCGCATTTTTTTGCAGTATGTCTCAGGGCTAGAGGAGGGGGAGAGAAATACCTCTTCTCTCTGAAATCTGTCAGACAAAATCTCAAGTTGGGAGCAAACCCTTATTGTTTCAAATGGCCCAAGTATTGTTTTTCTTAAGTGCGGAACTACCAAGGTTTTGCTGTTTTTATTGACGCTGCATGTTCATCTTCCGGGTTTCTCCACTCAACACAAAAGCAACTGTTCTTCTTCAATAGAAATTAAAATGTTGCCAGGATTGAAAAATAGTCTACCATGCCAAGACGCAAATAGGGATATTATTTTCCTTTTGTTTTCTACTCCTTCTGATGTAGTAATGCCAAGCAGGTTAATAACATGCAAATCCTGGCACAATGGAGCTGCTTGGAGGTACCATGTCAAGGGGCCATGTAATAATTGCTCCGGGCTACACAGACACCTGGAGCATCATCTCTGTGATGGTGGATCCTTCCCATCATTTCCACCATAACGGTTCCACACCATAAATTGGCACGATCCATCAGAAAAGCTCTGATGCATTAAACCACTGCCCTAATTTGAGCAAATACAGGCTGCTGCCATTGCCTCCAAGGATCTCATTTTCAGCATATGCTGCAATGATACCAAGAATCATATACATTTTCTCCTCCTCTCCCTCTTTGATTCTTAATGAATAGCCCCAGCCTGAGAGCTGGAGAGGCAAAAGACTTCTGCGCGGCTACAGGCAGCAGGGCCGTGGAGGAAGCAAGCTCTTCTCATATCACATTTGAGCCCAAAGCCAGCAGGACTTGTGACTCAGGGCAGTACATCTCCCACACCCATTCAGCCCCTTGGATAAGACTGGTCAGCTGGCAGCCTCCGTCTGCTACAACCCTGATTGCATCAGCGACTCTTTCATTTGCACAAGGTGGTAGACAGCATCTCGTTGTGTTCTCAGCACGTGTTTGTCCTGTGCATTAGACTGCTCAGCTTAGGATTTTCTCTTGGCTCTTGCTGCCCAGTTCAAGCCAGTTGAAGATTTCTGCATTGCAGCACCAGGTTTCAGAGACTGAGTAAAGTCAGAATGTCAGGCTTGCTTGCTCTCTGCGATGCACAGCAGCCAAGAGGAAGAGTGAGCAGCTGAAGCCCTGGTGTCCACTAAAGGGCCAATGGCAAAGACAGGACGGAACTCCAAATTTCTGGGTGCTCGAATTTCTGTTGGAAAATATGTTCGCATGAACGCATTAACTTGGGATATTCCCAGGGCCTTAAATTAAAAATGAACTGGATCTTTGTGGGTTTTTTAGCTGTCTTCCAGTGTTGTAAATAACTTCACTTCTCTGCATTGTTAATGAAAATAGTTTTGTTTCCCCCCGTTTGTTTGTATAAGGATGTCTCCTGAACGGTACAAAATTGAAGCACATTTCTGTAGGCCTAAAGAAATGAATTCCCTGCTTCGTGAGAAAATTACACCTCAGGCGCTTCCCTGTTGTCTTTTGTAAACATCCTTGTGCACACGAGTGCTCCTGTGCTCACGCACAGGATATACAGCGTACACGGCGTGCAGCAACCGTGCGTCTCCAGAAACATGTCCCAAGTTATTTATGTCCTGAACTGCATGCAAAAACTAGTGTGAGTGGAAGTGATGTGGCTTGGCTAAGTCTTCAATGTCCCAGGCTCCTGCCTGGTGTGACTGGAGACAGCCCTGCCACCAGAAGTGAACTTTGGCTCAGGAAGTTGCTCCACGGTGCATCTGGGCCAGCTGCCTGTCAGAGAGGGAAAGCACAGCGAGCTCTCAGCCAGAGGCTGCCAGGGCCGAGCGCTGCTGCCCTGAGAGCCCACGCGCTCAGCTTGCGGGAATCCCAGGAAAATCTGCCAGCCACTCTGCCTTCCAGAATCAGGAAGTAAAATTATGATTCCTTGTGTCATCTCACTCTACTTTTATTGGTTTATCTTGTTTTTTCCTTTCTGAGCCTTTAGGCTCCTTTTTGCATTGTTGTTGCTTGCTGTCCTTTCTAAAGTTTCCTTCAAGGCTCCCTCCAGAAAGAAGAAGGGCACAACCACCTGAGAGATTAAACCAGAACATTTCTTTGACATCACATTGCTTCATCTCATTTTCCCAGGTTTCCCTCTTTTTGTAGCAAACTTAGGTCCTCAGAAAGCCTTTTACGTTGCTTTTGTACCCAGTATGTAAATTTTAATCTGCACTTACATACCTGCTCCCAGCTGCAGCTCAGCCTCCACCAGGCAGATCAGCTTCTCTCCCCATGCTTCCCCACCCGAATGTCTCAGCTGACATTAAATTTTATGTTAAATTATTATGACTTTTTTTGGTGGCCTTGCTCCAATTAGCACGGATGCCGGGAGCTCCTACCAGCACTTTAGGTGCTGTGGGTGTTTGTCCTGTGCCCCGTGGTTGTACCCAAGCGGTCTCTGTGACCCCTCACTACAATGCATGGCCTGGGCAGATGAAGGGACATTTCCAAGACCTCGCACCGAACATGGAAGCCTGAGACCTCCCTCATCTCAGAGCATCTTCCACAGTCCTGCAAACCATGATCTCTCCTAGCACACTTGGAGACTGCAGAGCTCTAGGGAATGGGCAGATTATATATAGGGCAGATTTTCTGGAAGCCAGAAATTGATGTTTTTATTTAGGTTTTTGGCAGAATTACCGTAGGGGCTACCTTACAGTGAAATACATGAGTGAATTTTCCCTGAGCAAAACCCCTGTCCAAGCTAGGGTAGTTTTTATCATTTTCCCTTTGCTGCTCACACTGAGCATCTTCCACTACAACCTGTTGTCCAGTGCAGTGTCACGAGCACCTGTGCAGATGCTGCTGGGCCCTAAGCACAATATTGGAGAAATATCTCATCTCAGTAGGGATGGGGACAGACTTTTTAGCAAGGCTTGTTGTGACCGGACAAGGAGAAACGGTTTCCAACTAAGGGAGGGGAGATTTTCAGTGGATATAAGGAAGAGTTTTTTTACAGTGAAGTTGGCAAAACGCTGGCCCAGGTTGCCCAGGGAGACAGTGGAGGTCTCATCCCTGGAAATACTCAAGGTGAGGAGGGATGGTGCCCTGAGCAATCTGATTGAGTTAAAGATGTCCCTGCTCCTACAAGGGGGTTGGACTACATAATATTTAAAGGTTCCTTCTGACCCAAAGCATTCTATGATTCTATCAAGTTTAATGAACACAACAATTAGGTTTCCGGGGTTGATCAGTGGACATTGGCAGCAAAGCTGAATTAGGTCCGGTCCTTGAATGCTGAATAATTTTTCTAAAGTAACAGAAAAACCACTTGGGCTTGGCAGTGGTGTTGACCTCCGAGTCAGTGTGGTGCTATACATCCTGATGGAGTTATCAGTCATGTGGCAACCCAGATTTGTTCTGTTGCTTGTTTGTCCCTATCATCCTTCAGTGATTTTCCCTGCCCTTTAGCGTGAAACATCTAGGAAAGTAAAGTTTGTCTGGTTCAATTTGTATGTGAAGTGTTTCAGAGACCTCACTAAAGTTCTGGTTTGCTTGTTGTAAATGAGCTTGAAGGAAACATAAAAGGCAGGTCAGAGTGGATAAAAAAAACCCAGAAAAACTGTAAAAAGTAGTGAAAAAAATTAATCGGACCCGCATAATGCAAAGAAAAATATTAATTCCACTGTCCTCCTTTGGAGTGCGGTAAGATAGATGTTGTTATTTTTAAAAGGAAGTAATATGACATCCCATTTAATTTCCTCTGGAACAAGACAATCTGGCTTACCAAATATAGCCTGACAAAGAAAAATAGAAATTTCCTGATCAAAGATCCAAGAGTGCAGTGCTCCACCTTAAATCCCTCCCACCTATTAGGCCCCCCTTTAGACAAGACAGAGAAACAAATTTCTCACACATCAATGATGCCTCCATAATCAATTTCAAATAGCCCCTTGCATAGGGATGCAAATCTTAGCTTTCTCTTAATAAAGCATTTTAGAAGATGGATGTACTGATCTGATATTATTAAACGAAAAGTGGTCTCTTTTTAATCTAGAGATGCAGGGGCGTTAGTAACAGAGTGAATCAAAGGCCTGGTCTCTTTCTCTTCCTAATTATCAATAGTGTTTTATAATCTTATTAATATTGATACACAGTATACTGAAGATCTGTTAACGTATAATGTATGTGGAGGATAATTAACGAGATCCGAGTCAGATCAATCGCCTATTTGACAGCAAACGGTGTGTGGCTTATAAATTATACATATACTAGGTATGGCTAGAAATGTTTAAAGTTTCAGTCCAATCCTTCCAGTACAGCACTGGGAAAACTGATGAACTTAAAGGCACAGTCCCTTGCCTGTTAGGTTTATACTGTACACTCAGAGGAATAACTCTTATTTAAAAATCAAAGAGTTCCATTAACTGCCAAGATCTCAAAGCAGCACAGAAAACACACCTTCTCCTTGTGAAGTGCAGCTAAACAAAAGGCAAAATCTTGTAGGAAAAAGGATGATTAATAAAAGTGAGGTAATTTTCCTTTTGATTTCTGAGAGGAGGTAGCAGGCAGGATGTTCCAAATGACAGAAATGATCCCACATCTTCACACTGGCCTTTAACAAGGTTAGACTTGCTAGTGCAGTAAATACAATTAATAATCCCAATTAATATTGCATGTTTTGGTAGGTCTGAGAGCATGAAAGCTTTCCACGGATTACTCTTCACTCCCCAAAGCAGACGCAGCGTGATGAGACGAAAGGATGGAAATGTGGAAATAAAACTTCCCTTTTTTGTTGTTGCAGAGCTCCTGATAAGCATGGGGCTGAGATGAAAGGAGATGTCAGGTTTAACAAAAATAACATATTATTATTATTAATAATTTACCTCAGGGGTACGACCCAGTGCAATAATGACTGCTCGAGGCTGTGAAACTTCACCAACATTGTGAAAATGGCTCAGACTTTCTCAACTTTTTCCACAGTAGACCTTGGGGCGAGTTTAGCCACAGTGTGAGAGATGTGATTCCCAAGGTGGAGAGACTGCATCAGTCCCTTGTGTTTCATGTAGGAAGGCTTGAATCAGACTAACTGGCTAGAAATCCAGCTTCCTCTGGAATCAAACTTCTGCTGATGTGAGCAGGAGTCTGAGAGACAACACAGGCAATGCCATGCCAGATCATGCTTGAGATAAGACGTACTTCATCCATCCAGTGCCCTCTCTGACAGGAATCGGCACCTGATGCTGCAGAGAAAGGCAGAAGCTGAGGCTGCACTCGGCTGCAGTCTGGATAAATCCTCTCCGGAGCACGGCCCATCACTGAACAATGCAGGGAGGACAGAGTTGGTGGCGGTGGTCTTCTTGGTTGTTCTCAATGACACACAGCTCACAAACCTGCCTCAGAAGAAACATTTCAGTAGGTGTTTCTGGATCAGAACCCACCAAGAACCCACTCTAAAAGCAAATGCTTTATCCACAAAGACAGACTTGAGTTTGGGGTTTTTTCCCCCTTTTCCTTTATTTTAACCTGACCCACTATATAAATACTCTTCTTTTTTTGAAGCAAGCCAAGTGTTCTTAGTGGCGCTCATGACAATATGACAGTCACCGAATTTGTCCCTAAACACAGTCTTTTTTTTGAAGCTGGAGATTCAAATCCACCCAGCTTTCCCCTGGAAATTCAATGATCCTCAACAGCCTTCCCCAAAAACCAGTTTGCTCAAGCTGACACTTCATTTGTAATTAAGCCTTTAACACATGACTCGGCGTGAGCTTGTGCTTGTTACAACAGAAACCCTGACAGGCGGACAGGAGCCTCAAGCTGGCTACCAGTGACAATACCTGGATAACCACAGAAGAATTGCCTGATGGAGGCTCTCAGGATTAGTAAAGCTTTTCTTGAGTCATCTTTTGTACAGTGCTTGTAGGGCCATCTCCATCAAAGTGGCCAGCTCCTCTGTGGTGTGCCCAGTAAAACATCTGCCTTGTTAAGGCAAATGAGGGAAAATTGTTCTCTGCTTTGCCAGGTAAACTGTTAAATACAGGATCCAGATCTGCCACAGGTTAGGACAGGAAAGGCCTGCTAGATTACAAAGGCCATTACTTAATGGCCCTGCTCTCCTTTGAGCCAAGGTTTAAAGTAAATTATTAAAATTATAATGCTATGCCCTTTCCCTTGAGAGATTCGTAGGACCACACTAGCATGAATGAGTAAATGCTCATAACCTCCAGATGAGGCAGCCAAAGCACACCAGAGCTCAGATCCAAATGCTCAAAATGGCCATAACTTCAGAAAAATGGACCCTAAGCTGAAAGCAGCAACAATTTTGATACAAGTGAATTCCTCGTAGTCTCTCAAGATGAGTCAGTAGCTAAATCAGCTAAAATTGCTCTGGTCTCCTGACTCTCCAGCACTGTGTTTGAACCATTAGACTCACGCTTCCTTTTGTCCATTAGTGGCTTCATTTCTGTCTCATAGCATTAATTCAGGTTATGCTGCTTGCAGTGCTCCATATAAATGAGTTTAAGACCACACAAGTTCACAGAAATCGGTGCGGTCAGGAAATGCTATTCTCTCTCATTCACACTTTCCCATAAAAGAGCTACTGGAAGATTATTAATTGTGTCCTGTCCCCTGATCGAGTTACTGGGGCATTCACTACCTGGACAGTCTGGGCTTCCCTGTCCCCTCAGCCTACTTCCCTGTCGTGCTCTCCAAGCTGCCTTCACTCCCATTTTAAGTTTACCCTTTTTGTTCCATTTTGTTGACATAATTTAGCCTTGGTTAGCTATATTCAAATAATATGTCAAAAAGTGTAGGTCAAAACTGCTTCTTCAGTTAAGTACTCTGATCGTGCATCAGCTGAATCTTTCTCAATGGAAACATGAGATCAAAAGACTCCTCTTCATCCTTCTTGTCCCACAGACAGGGATATCCATCCGCGATGCTGTGACCATATTGCGTTATCCTCCGTGATTTCCATGTGAAAAACAAGGAAAAAGAATAATAAGCTGATTTTCCAGTCACAGACTTTTGAAGGAAAGACCAAAGTATCCCATTTGGGTATTCACTGGCTGATGCCACTTCAGGAGCCAGTCTTTAAACACCGTTCTGTAACACAAAACACAATGAATTAATATTAAAGATAGTAGGAAAATTCGAGGTACAAATCAGCTACAGGAAAGAACAAATTAGCAGTAGGAAGGAAGGAGCAAGTTCAGATAGCGGGGAGCTGTGTTGGTTTGCAATGCCTGGAATGAAGACATCCCCCTCCTGCCCAAAGCAGGCTCCAGCATGCCCCAGAGTCAGGCTGTTTTCATACCGAAATGTTGTGAGATATTTATGGCTCAGCCAGCATCAGCCTAAGGCCATGCAAATACGGATATTGGATGTATTTTGGATAACTAATTTCACAACTCTAAGGTTTTTTTCATGCAAAATTGAGGATGCATACCCATTTTAGAGAGCCTTTGGCTACCTGGTCAGACCTGGAGCAGGCAGGTCTCCCTACCACAGGTCAGCAAAGACCATATAGTTGGGACCACCCTTCCCACCAACTTGTCCCTACCAGCATGGAAAACCAGCCCCAGTTTGCTAGGTCAAAACTGGAGGCGATAGAGCAGAGTCTGCTCCTCAACCCCAAGAGAAAGATTTGGAGCATCAGAAAGCAGCCAGCCTCCCTGCCTTGACTGGGAGCTGCTTGGGAAGCTCTGAGAGCCACCCCAAACTTGAAGCAGTCAGCTATCCAGAAGGAGTTTTTAGGGTCAAAAGGGTCAGCTGAGCAGTGCTTTTTCTTCCTTGACCCACTCCTCCCACTCTCCCATACATTCTTCTTTTATCTGCTCTAAATTATGGTTTAATGCTCATTACCAAGTCAGTGAGTGTTAATGAGCAAGGAAAAGGAAGACACTGGGTGTGTGAAGGCAGAGAGGGGAGGCCAGGGCCACAAGGAGATGGCACCACCAACCAAACTGCTTCTAAGAGGTGGGTGCTGGAGGCCAACCTCAACCTGTTGCAAGATTCCTTCCAGATGCTGCCTTTTCACCTATGGGCTCTCCCCTCTCTGTGTAGCCCCAGAGAAACACAAGGGCAAACACAGAGGAGAAAGCTTGAAGCCTGGTGTGGCTGGGTAGAAGGGGAGTGGCTGCAGGGGCTGTAGCCACCCCAAAGCCCCCACCCTGCCAGCAGCAGACTCATCTGCCGCGAAGCGTGACTGCCTGTAAGGATACTCCATCCCCAGCTAAACCACACTGAAAGGTCTCCCTGTCTCATGGCCTCTGGAGGTTTTGTGAGAGGATGTCAAAGCACTGACGTGAAGGAGCCTGTATCCTACTGCTAAGTACTGAAGTTGATATTCCTGTGCCTTTTTCAGTGATTTGTGATAATATGCCAGATTTTATACCCAAGTGTCTGAGGCCCTGGCGTATTTCCCTGTCTGCCAGCTGTCACAAATGGAGGTGGGAAGGGTGAAGCCTTCATCAGTCACAGTATCACAGTATCGTAAGGTTGGAAAAGACCTCTGAGATCATCAAGTCCAACCTATGACCCAACACCTACACCTACTCCTACTTGTCAACTACACCATGGCACTAAGTGCCTCATCCAATCTCTCCTTAAACACCTCCAGGGATGGTGACTCCACCACCTCCCCGGGCAGCGCATTCCAATGGCCAATCACCCTCTCAGTGAAGAACTTCTTCCTAATGTCAAGCCTAAACCTTCCCTGGCGAAGCTTGAGACCAACGCTATGACAGTGAGAACAAGGTGTGCTGGACCCCCGAGGCTGCCATACCCACGTTCACGTCATCGGCTTGTTTAAATCAAACTGGTGCAACTTTCCAGCGTGCATAGATCCTCGCGAATTTTGATTTAAATCTTTTAAGGTTAAAACATTTTCCCCTCCCTGAAGAAACAGTTTTATAATGAGATAGGTTTAACCGGGAGTCCATAAGGAAGAGTTAAGCACCTTGGCAGTATGCAGGGGTAAAACACAGGTAGTAAATGATTTGCAAATTACATCATTCCTGGAATCCTTGGCCAGAGTGTCTTTACATCTTCTTGGGCTCAAGCACAATGCTTACAATTGTATCAAAAGTCAGAATACATTTTTAAGGACCTCTGCCCAGCCTGGAGCACTGACATTTGAACAGAGAAAGAAATGATTTTCAGAGAGGAGGTGCATGTCCTGGCTGCGGTCTGGAGACTGACCCATCATCCCATGGTATTTCAGGCCCCACGGTCTGCACTGACTTTGGATGGAACTACAGACACTTAACCTTCTTCATGCAGAGGCACTTTACAACGAGCCTGGACTGCTCTAGCAAATACTAGCAGAGAGTATTAAAGATCCATGACTTTCCCCCAGCTAGTGCAGTTAACTAAGAAGCTATACGTATTGAGTAAAGCTGGAATTGTACAAAAAGCTCATTTCCCAAGGAGGCAGCAAAGGAAGAGAACAGAAATTTTAAAGGCCTCAGCACCCTGGGTGCTCACTGAAAACTAAGTCCTTTTGAGAACCTGACTGTTAAGGTGTCACCATGGGAGTTAGCAGCAGCATTGAGCACTTGAGAAAAACAGACCTGAGTTTCATTGCCTGCAGGTATACTTACCTAGAGTTTCTTTCTTAGGATAAGACTTCAAGAGAAAGTGGCTCTAACATAGTGACTTGCTGCTCTCTCTTTTCTTTCCCCTCCCTTCTCACTCTTCAGTCAGGCAGTTCATCTCACTCAATCACTGGAAAAGTATTCACAATTTTTTACCAGTTGAGAATTCTACCTTGTGATGGGTTGTTTCAAAGCAGCAGCCGGCCTGGTGCAAGGATGTGGTGCCCAAGAAGGAGAGATGGTGCCAGGAAAACCCTCTAAGTTAGCTCAGTTATCCAAAGCCCACAATCCTCCACTGTGCTGTCTGATCCCACTGAAACATCATAAACGGGCACTGCTGAGATGAATGGCATGATGGCCATGGCGGCTCTGGCAGCAGCTGGACTGCTCTGAAAAGATGGCATAGATTATGGGTGCTTGAAATCTTTCAAAAAGCTGGCACTGAGAGAAAGAAGGAAGGTGTAAAGCCAAGTTACCCTAATTGCACTTTAAAACCATATTGTAGCTGCTTACACACAATACAGACACTATTTTGTTTCCCCTTTTTAGGCAGCTGTAGACCTGAGGGCAGATAATCGTTTTCTGACTTGAAATTCATATAGAACCAAAAGAATGATTTTTCCATTCACTTCTAGATGCCTTATTTTAGTAAAAGATGCAAATACCCCACAGCAGCTTCATGCTAACTAAACAAAAGCAATTCATCTCTTACTACCAAGATCAGCAAACTAGAAGTTGAGAGTCCTCTTTTTCTAGCAGTTTACCGCTCTTTTAATTTCCTCCCCATCTTTTCAAATCCTTGAGAGAAACAGATGAGCTTTAAGCATGCCTTGGAGGTCGTTGTAGGTGTATGTTTGTACACACACATTCACCGGAACCTTTGCGCACAGGTCACGATGAGCATACAAGCCCCAGCCACATCACCCCTCAGCAAAGATTTATTAATCTGTGTAGAGTGAAAACATTATTGTTAAGACTACATTGACCTCTTGAAAGGTATTATAGAATATTCACTCATCTCCTGTGAAGTATTATCATAAATAAATGGAGGCATATAAATGAATAAAGTACATTTCATGTCACAATACATAAATTCATTTGCTTCACAAATTGCAGGACTCACTGTAAGCAGCTGACCCATTGGAAAATGCAATACAGTTTTGGAAGACAAACTACTGAGTAAAAAATTATGTATTACACACATAGATACTGAGTTGCTAAACACAATGCACGTATCAAAATGCTATCTGTGTAATAATTGCAAAGCCACAGAAAAATCATTTTATCATACACCTTTGCCTTCACGTTCACCAGGGGTTCTATCTTATCCCTGTACAATTCAGCAGCATTGGAGCTTTGTACTTTTGAAAAGAAAGACTGAAATTATGGCTGCCATGAAAATCAGTGAGAAAATGCACTGAAATTTAAGGGGGTCAGAAAGCGAGTGAGTCCTTGAAAACCCTCAAGTGCCACAGCTACAAGTGTAGATTTTTCAAAACTGCCACAGCATTAAGAACCATAATCCCCTAAATTCCAAGGGCGGAGGGTGGTGTGTGTGAATGTACACATATATTGTGATATCTTTGTAATGAATTTGTGAATCCTACAGTACAACATTTTTTTCCATTTACACTACCACTTCGACCAACTTACTTGGAGTTGCCAACTGAAGTCCTGAAAGCATTAACGCTTATGTCTTTTTCACTTCTATGGTTAATTCATTCGAACTCTTGGGATCTACTTGTTGTAGATGCCTGGACGTCTATTTGTTGGGCATAGGAAGATGGTCTAATCATTTACGAGACTACCAACAAGACCTCCGTACCCCTGGAAGGGGAATATACTCTTTTGTGAGGATGCTCAGACACTGGCAAAAGTGATCAAGAGATATTGTGGCATCTCCACCCCTGGAAACAGCCGATCCCCCAAGCAATCTGCTGCAGCTGACACTGTTCTGAGCCCAGGGGGTTGGAGTGGACCATCTCCAGAGGTGCCCATTTAGTGATGGTGTGATCAGCATGTACATTAGAACCCAAATGAGATCAACGTTTTGTTTGCTAAAAATTGCTGCAGCATTACACATCATAGAAAAGTAATATGATGAGAATAGTGTAACAAACATTGCAATGTTTCTCTCCTTTGAAAGTCAGCGTTTGATATATGCCTGTTAGAAAGTGATTTTTTTTTTTAAGTCAACACTCTCTCAAATACATTTCTTATGCTTTTTAGATCTCTCTTTTCTTAATGCACTCAAATGCTAAGCACCATTCCAAATTCATGTCAATACATCTATTGACATCTTTCTTGCTGTTTTCCTCTTCTTCTATTCTCTGCGGTATCAGTCTTGCCAACTGCTCCTGAGATCTTTGGTTATGATCTAGCAAAGCCCTTAAGCACATGCTTAACTTTAAGAATGCAAACAGTCTTTGTGAATTCAGCAGGACATTTCCTTTAACTGCTTTGCTGGGCTAGGGCCAAAGTGCTCAGTGCTCTATATACAGAACGAAATATAATAATTCACACACAGTTAGTTAGAAAATCACTGCAGAGTGTAAAATAAATTAGAACAGATTTTTCCCAGTGCTTTCAGAGAATTTGGCCAAGAAACATTACAAAATTCTACCAGCTCTGAACACAGTTTATAAATTAAGAGAATTCGATTCATCAACATATGTCATGGAAAATATCTGGTTTATACAGACAGTAACTTTCACATGTACATTTTTTCCCCCTTCTCTCTCTCACGCGTGTGCGCACACACACACAGAGGCTTAAAAGACTCAGGCGTGTTTCACTCTGTTTCTTATGAGTTCCTCAGCAAATGCCACGTCTTAGAACTTCTTTTAAAGTTCAGAAAATCTGCACAAATTTCTGGGTAAAAGTTCATGCTACTTTAAAGCTCTTAAAAGACATTTTGGGGGAAGCTGTACAGAAGTTTACCGGCAGATAAGAACAAACAAGGCAGAGACGCAAACGCAAGACCAGTCTAGCAGGGTCAGGCCACAGGTCTGAGTTCTTGCTCTACCAGGTGCCCAGATAAGTGCACATGAACAGGGCAGATGTATCATGGCATTTATATATCCCAAGTTTACTCATTCACCTTCCAGCAACTGGCAGTTCAGGTCTTCCCGTAGCCGAAATGGTATCCTGGTATTTAAAAGTACATTAATTTCTTAGTGTTTTTAATTTAATTATTTTATATAGTGTCTTTTTTAACACGTATAAACCTCTGGCACTCCCAGAATCCTGTGGCAAGGAATTTCACAACTTAATCCAATCTGTGAAGGGGTGCCACCAACACTTGGTGTTTGCTGTGAACACGTTACTTGCTCATTGTCTCATGAAAGAACTAAGGGCAGCAAATGAAAAAGCAGGCTGTTATTCACCTTCCTTGTGCCGTTCATGATGTAATATTCTACTATCACATCCCCCCCTCTGCTAGCTCTTTTCTTAGCTGCAAAATCCTCTTCCATCTAATCATTCCCCTGTAAAGTTCTTCGTACAAAGGAAGAGCTGATGTGCTGGAAGAGGCAAACTGCCTGCTTCAACAAGGTGCTTCTGGGGGAATCTGAACTCCCAGGCTAATGAGACCTGGACCAAGAGATTTTGCCAAGTTGATATTGCTTAAACTTTTGTATGTGGTAATGAACAGCTCCTCCTGCTTCTACTAGATTCTACAGGCAGCTGGTTGTGAGCTGTAAAATAATGTCATACGTAAGTGGCAAAAGCAAACCATCCTTTCTTTTTGCTGCTAAAATGAGACAACCCTTACGTGAACAAAAGTTTCTCAAACTTGTTTGTGTGAAGCATTCTGCTGGTTCTAAGAACCAGAGCTTGAGTCTCTCTTTCTTCTCTCATTTGAGAAATAGTAGTGGAAGACTGGATGGTGGAGGTGAGGCCAGTTTCTTACTTGAAATATTGACTTCAAACTCTGTGGGATTTTACACAGTCTGTGGATGTATGTGTGTGTCTCTGTGTGCGTCTGTGTGTGTGAGGTCACCATACACTGCCTTAAGTTTTAAGCAGAACTTGCCAACAGCATGACTACTAAAAACTGGATGTGTGGTTCAAATAGGGAGCTGAAACCAGCAGAATAAACCAAAAAAATCCACCTGTTTTATGTCATGCTGAAATTCCTCTCACCACAGTATTGTACATACTCAAGCACGTAAGATTACCTCCAGCTCCAACAGCTGATACTCATGCATCCTTCCAGATGGGTCTGCTCTTCGGATAGAGACAGTTATTGTTAACCTTCCCTGCATTTCTCACAAGCTGTGCTTATTGCTGCATTTGTTTCCACAGCATTTGCTCAACTCTGCAAGTCCTAAATCTTGTATTCCTGCTATACCTCTTTGAGACCATGAGATGCATCACTAAAACACATAGAAAAACAGAAGCTAATGCATTGCCTTTATTTGCAAGTTTGTTACCTTATGAATCTGAGTTAATCCAGTATTAAAAAGGAATGAAATCTTGGCTCCATGAATGCCAGCAGCAAAATGCACGCCGACATCAAGTAGTTCGGGAATCTACTGACGTTTTCTGCCCTGGCAAGTGCTGCAAATCTGTCTCTGCTGGTGTCTGTAAAACAAGACATGAGATCGAAGCACAAGGGTTCAGCCTCAAAAGTTGGTGCTGCTCTATGTGAATCTGTAACTCTTACATTGTGTCTCCTAATGGGTATTCTTTCTCCTTTCATTTCTTGGCTGCTTTTAAGTGTTTCTGGTGTGCCCAAGCAGGGTGAGCACTGGCTCTGCATCCAAATGTACCAGGTACAGTGCGTCTGCACTGGGATGTTAATGAATGTTGGCATCGGGAGGCTGGCAAGGCAAGAGCCCCATAAGAAAAGCCTTTTCTTTAAAAAAGTTCTTCAGTGCCCCATGGCTGAGGGACAGAGTTTAGTGCACGTCCAGTGAGCTGCAGAATTTCTCGTCGCTGTGCCTGCAAATTTGTGTCTTACCATCAAAATTGTTGCTCTAAAATTTGCACAATGGTCTGGAAGTGTCATCCCTTCAAAATATCGGAGGTGCACTTGGTTTCTCTTTCCACTTCCCAGTAGTTGGGAATCAAGATCAATATACTTGACTCAGTGTGAGTCTCTGGGATAATTCCCTGCTGTCCCATATGAATAACAAAATTTCATCAGCTTTTTTCATAGGCTTACTGTCCTTAGTTAAAACATTTACAGTGTTGCTCCGCTTCTAGCTGGGGCTCTTTTTCTTTTGGGCAATGTATAAACACAAATATATTTCTCTGGCATTAAGAAGGCGTAGTACTACGGAGAGTGTATATTGTGAGGAAAAACAGATCAACTCAAAGGTAACAGTGCGTAAAGTTCCTACAAGGCTCCAGGCCAGGCCAGACTTGGTGTGATTAACTCTCATCAGCACTTGGAGCTGAGACAATGGCCTATTTAAAGTACATGGGTGGTTTCAATTCATTTCCTAGTGGGCAGGTGTCCACACAACAAAAACACTGCTAGAACTGGCAGTTTAGCCAAAGCAACCGGCAGAAAGGAACCCAGGACAGGGATGCTCTCATGTTTCTAGGAGGTTGTTTCCAAGACAGGTTTGTGACAACTAATGGGGAAGCCAACTGTCCTGCCGCTTAGCCTCTATTGCTAAGGCGTTAGCGTGGCACCATTCCCATTCCTTAAAGATGTATTTAATTTGGACAAAGGATGGTGTTTGATAGCGGTGTTGTTTACATATGCATGTGCTGGGCTGAGCTGAGGTGTGCTGCCCAGCTAAGTCTGTATCACTCACTGAATGATCTTTTGAATTCTTCCTCTGCTAGCCTCTTACTACTGAACGGAGACAAAAATGGCCACATTTTGATCACTAAGCCCTATTTCCTTAGAGGTAGCTCTTTGCACAAAGATACAGTCTATGAAATCCTTTAGTCACAAGAAATAAAGCCAATGATTGATTTGTATTCTGCAATGCACCCTCTGGCTAAAACCAAGTTATAAGTACCAAATGGTTGAGACAAGGCTTGTGAAAGGGCAGTTATGTGAGTGGCACTAGAAGAAAAATGTTAATAAAGGGCAGTCCATTGAACGGAGGTTAAATACTTTCATACTTCTCAAACAACCCAGAAATGTCCCTGAATTCTCATTAAAAAATGTTCTTCATAATCTGATGTTTTACCTCATTAAGGAAGGGGGATCTTGAGGCTCAAGAAATACTGCTTCATTGAGGAGAAATAAAGGTAGCAGGGATATAGCTTTAGAAAATCCTTTATTCCTTTCATTTTCTTCAAGCATTTGTCTTGCCTTTTTGTTCATTTGTCTGGGTTTATTTTATTTTTAAAGTTTGGGGAGTTTTTAGAGTGAACTTTTTTAGGTTTGGAGGCTTGTCCCTAACCATTTGCAGGCTCATTTGTGGGTTTGAGGCACAGCCAAGCCAGGAGAGCAGGCACTCTTCCCACTGCCCCATCGGGCACCAGCCCTACGACCAACTCTGCTCACCCTCCCTCTCCTGTCCTAGTACCCTCTGCAACACCCCTGGGAACAGGCAGAGTCTAATCCCAAATAAGTATTCCAGGCTTTAGAGTTTTCCGAACTAAAACTTTGGAGAAACAAAACCCTGCCAGAATCCATCACAGTCCTGCTCGCAGGTTAAGAATGAGCAAAATTCAAATATACTGGGAGTGGACTAAACAAAACTTAGGAAAAGCCTGTGGGTGTTTAAGTCATGGTTTGGGATGTCATCAAGTTTGGCCAATCAACTGTTAGCTTGCAGGCATTTATATTAGACATGCAATACAAAGCTTGGGTTTAATCCACATCATTGTGTGTCTCACTGGTGGGATTTTAAATCTGGCGCTTTGGTTTATCCTGCAGTTTTGAGAGTTTTTAGCTGTGCCTCTCAGTACAACCTGGGCTTTGGAACGCTTTGAGGATGCTAACACCTCATCTCTAATTTAAGCACATAGAAAGTCCCAGGGAAGTCTGCTTTGTATTATCATTTGCCAAGGGAAGTGACTGATAAAAATGGTGTGAATTGACAAGCTGTCCCGCGTAAGGATGTGCATGTGTTAGGGAGAAGCCCTGCGATGGACGGGGGAATGTACTTGAATGGAGATTCCCACTCAGTAGCCAGTGGAGTGTTAACCTGATACTGCAGATCAATGGACCTCCAAGAAACTGTTGCAAGGATAGTCTCTCCCTCCTTACGGAGGGATTTTACATCTCTGAAGGGCTTTCTTCTGTGTTAGAGAACAGCATATACCTTGATTTCAAATCATATACATAATACACCAATATTTACTTTAAATTTACAAATAGGATCACATTTTCCTCAATACCCATGTAGTTACAGTTGACAAGTTTGAAAGTCAGGGAACATATAATTTTGGACTTTTCTTTATAAAAAGTTTAACCTTTTTTGGTTAGCAAGTGGTAGAATTCGTACAAGTCTGTCAGTATTGACTGAGCAGTGTTTTTTCTGCCACAAAAGTGTTTAATCCTGAGAAAACTCAGATCTGAAAATCTCTTCGTTGGCTGAAATGTTCAAAGATTTAACAAATTCAGCAAGTGGGAAAATTAATCCTTGAATAGAAGAAACAATCTGACAAAATAAACCATAAAAGTAGATGCCAGGTGTCGTGAAGAAGTTCTTCATGCAGCACTTGCTTAATGTATACTCAAAATGCATCCACTTTTGTTCGAAGATCCAACAAAACATATGAAATTGGGTTACACCAATTCTCTTGATCTATGAATCTTCCACTGTGTCAAAGATAATACACCAAACAAACTTACATGTAAATGGTGTGATAAAATGATCTACTGTATACATTACCATCCATTAATATTGTTGGGGCTAATGCGTTTCATCTGTCGTACGCTTTGTTTTACATTATCCCCACCTTACTAAAAAAATACCATAAAAACTGCCAGGTTGACGGTCACGCAGGCTACCTGCTGGAAAGCCGAAGTCCAAGGACATGTTTCCCGGCACTGTTTTACCGGCAGTTGCCAGTGAAGAAGAAAGATGTGTGATCTGGATGTGAGAAAAGATGGGCTCTGCTCTGGGCATTGCTACCACCTCTGGGCATGTCACTTGATTTCCTTGCCCCGTCTCCCTCTTCCACTCATCACCTGCCCTGTTGGTTGTTTGTAAATAAGTGGAGCTGCCTGTGTTTGCGTAGTAACCAGTGTAACAGACCCCACGCTTGGCAGAATTCTCCAGGCTCTATAGCATAGCATACCATAGTAAGTCAAAAATAGCAATTCATAATAAGATGAGAGATTCTGAGATCACTCTGACCTTGAATTCTCTGCTGTCTTTTAACAGGGAGAGGGTGAAATTGGACTGAAACAGCCCCCTCACTTTGCGTAGAGCCACCAGTGACCCAGGCTGCATTTGAACCACAGCCCCAGAGGCAAAAGGCTTTGCGTCTCATTGCCAATTCACAGCAAGAACATAACTTGAGCCCACACACTAATGCTAAGCAAGGGCTGAGTGTTACTAATCCTTATTCACATATCTACACCTATTAAAATCACATGCATGAAGGTTTGCAGGACTCGTTCCTGTATTGTAAAGACTGGCCCTTTCATAACATGTTCTTAAATCAAATAAAAAAAGGGAATTATCTGCCAAAAAGACAAATAAAAAAGACAAATGTAAGAAGAATGCATGGTTTTCTTCCTCAAACATATTGTGCTGAATGGGGTTGTTTGGCTTCAACTGAAATGTTATATTTTCAGAAGGCTGAGAAGAATGTTTAGACATAATGGTTTAAAAGACTCATTATTGCAGGTGCTGCACTTTATTCTACGATTCTTATTACCAGAAAAGCCACCTCCGCAAAGGCTGCCTGGCAGCGTCCCTCCCGCTGGAATGCTTGCCCTTCTCACTGGCTGCATAATGCGTGGAGGGCAGGATTATCTGACTCGCTAACCATCCCTCCCAGCCCACGCGGCTCCGGGATGCTGGGGAAAACCTACTTGGATAAGATCTTTCAGATTCTGACTTTCAGTGACCCTGTTACAGACCAAGATAGAAAACTGCTGCTTTTTAAAATGCTAGGTAGCTACTTTCAGCTGCTAACAGATATCCTCATTCCCGACAGAACTTATAAGCATCTATTAGAGGTCTTTTTTTTTCTTCATGTAAATTATGGGTATTATTTCTGAAAACCACAAAAAATTCTCATGAAAGACCATTACACCCCTCCCGATGCTTTCATCCCACGGTATTTCAGAACAGAGACCAGTGGAGTGACGGAAGACAAGAGACTGCTTTAAAAAAATGTTCTCTGATTTTTTCAGTCAGCTATGGCAGCCAGGAGTAAATGATG
The DNA here is from genome assembly GCA_033558235.1 of Neomorphus geoffroyi. Taxonomy (NCBI): domain Eukaryota; kingdom Metazoa; phylum Chordata; class Aves; order Cuculiformes; family Neomorphidae; genus Neomorphus; species Neomorphus geoffroyi. The sequence goes on along the minus strand of JAUMJM010000016.1, from coordinate 5,896,430 downwards.
GAAGTTACTTGACCACTGCTTTTGTGAGCACAGTCACAGCACTCATGGCCTGTGTGATACAACTGCAATTAGTCATGACATCATTGTGACACCTTTACTGACATATGTGCAATCATGCAGAATAAATCTCTTAATTATTGTCTTGCACGTCATACTCTTTTCTCCCTGATGCGGATGGGAAGTTATTGCAGGTGAATCTTACCTGTCTGGAAGCTGAGCAGCCTAAAATGTAAAATGCCAACGTTCTTTGCACCCATAATTCTAGTTCTACTTCTCTCCCTTCAAAAAAATTTATGCAATTCTTGGAACCATTGCTTTTCCAGCAGAAGTTCCTATCATGTCTTCAATATCTTTACTTATCTTCCCCAGGATCTCAGTCATCTCTTTATACAGGTCATTTGTAAAGATAGGTTTTGGTTATTGCTATAAAAACACAGCTCCCGAAACTCAGTGGCATGTGGGACATGGGCGGATGTTTGGTTAGGGAGATGTCCTGTCATGTCATGCCGACTCCAAGTCTTCACTTCCCAATGCTTCTAGGACAAAGGACAAAGAGTTTAATTTTAAAATATATTGATATTTTACTAATGTTACTTTGACACATAAACAGTGTACTTTTCATACGTTATGCAGTTATAACTAAGAGATGATCTGTGTGGGATCTAGAGAAGAGGAGGCTGAGAGGAGACCTCATCACTGTCTACACCTGCCTGAAAGAAGGTTGTGACAGGGTGGGTGCTGAGCTCTTCTCACAAGTGACAGGAGAGGAAATGGCCTCAAGTTGCACCAGGGGAAGTTTAGACTGGACATTAGGAAGAATTTCTTCACTGAAAAGGTGGTCAGGGATTGAAACAGCTGCCCAGGGAGGTGGTGGAGTCGCCGTCCCTGGAGATGTTTAAAAGACAGGTAGATGAGTTCCTTAGGGACATGGTTTAGTAGGGAGACAGGCACGGTTGGACTCGATGATCTCAGAGATCTCTTCCTTATGATTCTATGATTCGATGATTAAATAAGAATCATAGAGTCACAGAATTCAAGAAAAGTTTGAATTGGAAGGGACCACGAACGTCATCTAGTACAACTCTCTTGTAGTGAGCAGGGACATCTTTAAATTGATCAGGTTGCGCAGAGCCCCATCCAATCCTGAATGTTCCCAGGGATGAGGCATCTACCAGTTCTCTGGGAACCTGCTGCAGTGCTTTGTTCCAGTGTTTTTTCATTGCTGGCTGAAAAAAATCAGAGAATGTTTTTTAAAGCAGTTTCTCGTCTTCCATCACTCCACCTGGTCTACATTCTGAAATGCCTGGTCCATGGGGATTCAAGAAATAATGGCTCATGAAGTCAAGGACAGAAGGTTAAGCATCCACAGAGCAATATAAAGTTGTCCCCATTGTACATAGCACGTGGAGCCTGTGAATCTCTTTATTCATTCTGTTTTCTTTATCTGTCGTTGAAATTATTTATTGAAAAGATGCTATAGAAAGTAACGTTGCCTTCCATTGCCTTGGGCATATCACACTCAGTAAAATTAAAAACATTTTGGAAATAAAGATGTAATGTTCCCTATGAAAACACATGCCCAAACTCAAGGAATCAAATTCAAGTCCTGCCATTAAGAAAAATATTCTGATACTAAAATCAAATAAGGCCAAGGAAGTCTCAAATGTCTTCACTGACCTCACCTGCCAACATCTGCCACTCAGTATCAGCAGCCAACTCATGTGAGGTATAAAACCCCAACACATTTGCTGCATACACCTGCGTTTTTGAGAGTAATTCCAGGAGAACCACCCCAAACTCAGCCACAGCAGAGCCAATGGAGCAGTTTGCTCCTTGTGAATCTCTAATGATCTCCCGGGTGCTGGGTTGCTGGGAGTCTGAAAGGGCCTCTCAATGCAGTGCTGAGCTCCCAGTTGATTTTCTGGTTTTAGTGAATACATATTTTCATTTGAAGCCACTGCAAAAATTACTCCTTGCTGAAAACAAGCATTCCTGGATCTTATAAACAAACAGTATAAATAAAGAAGCCACGCCTTCAAGTGCAACTTTGTTCTAGAGGAATATTAAACACAGTGCATCACACACGCTCACTCATAGTCACTCTCCCCACCCTCTTGTTAATTTATACATCCCTTTATTTGCAGGCCTTAAAAAAAGAATTACATTTGATGGCACAATTGGCCATCAAACCGAAAGAAAAAAAAATAACCCAACACTTCACTCAGAGGTTGGAAATGCTGCAGACAGAAATTGTTAAGTCCTTAACATATCAATCCAGAGTTGTATAATTCACATCCAGAGCTGCTACCAAGTCACGGGGGGGTGACTTAATATGTTCCCCAAAGTCCATTATGTTATCCATATCCAGGAAGATATCTGTGCCAGGGCTTTCTTGAATCAAAGCAATGTCCACCATTCTTCAACTGTGAGCCTGCTGAGATTTTTTTTTTCCCAGTTCCTGGCAAATAGATATCTGGCTCTAGTACATGCCAGATTGATGCACTTTGTGACTGATCCCTTAATAATATTCAAGTCTCCTAGCCCCAGAACACAAAAGCTCAGCAACTGCACAGATACCTACCTCCAATATTTTTTGCTGATATAAAAAAAACCCTATTATCTCCTTCACCCAAACGCACTCATTCTGTTGTGCTAGACCTCACAATTTTTAATTAATTTTGAGAGGCTTTTATATAGGTCTAGCAGATTTATTTTGAGTTTTAGCAAATGTGAGGAGGGACTATGAGTGAAAGAGAGAGAGAAAGAGAGGAAGGGAGGGAGGGAGGACAGGAGGGAGGGAGGAGGACAGAGTGTGTGTTTTACACTTGGGGGCTACTTTACATCTATGCAATATTTTCTAAGAAAGACATGTATTCATATTAAGATGCTACACATGACTTCAGTGCTTCCTCCACCATACACAGCTACTACTCTTAAGACTGTGTTTGGAGCTGTTTTCCAACTCTGATTGAAAATTCCAAGGGTATAATTATTAAAAAGATCAACCACCACCTACTGCAAATAAAGCATTTTTCAGAAATCAAGAGCTAAAAGTAAACAGCCCAGTCGAGATTGATTTCTTATGATTTTATTACTAGATCCCTATGAGAATGAACTGATAAAACTACCTGATAACATTGTGCTGCTGTATAATGCTCTTTAGTTGCAATATCATGATATATTAATATATACCTACACTTCAGTTTTCAGCAGTTCCTTTCAAGTGAACAGATGAGATCTAAGCCATTTTTTTTCATTCTTTTTTTGATTTGTGGACCCCTACAAATTTCCTCTGAAAAGTCTGGCCCCCCTTTAGAACTTCCATATGCAGAGATGGCTACATAGCACCTGAAAATGGGTTTTCCTTAACCTTTTATTCATAAAGGTAACTGGAATGTGTAGTCACAGACTGAAAACATTTTATAAGACCTTATAAGTTAATTAAATTAACTGCAGACACCTCACCCATTAGATAAGCAGTGCCTCCACTTCACAAAGGTGCTAGCAAAGGGACAGAGAGGGTCACTGTCTTCCCAATAACATCCCCACAGACAAAAACTTTGCCTGGACCACTGTTTTCAGACACATTGCAGTCTTCTTGGGCAGCAGTAGATCTGTCAGTGGGAAGAGCGGGCACAGAGATCTACAGAGATTTGAAGACTTCTTGCAAATGAAGTCACTGAGCCTGTGCCTAGAGTGTGGCTTCACGAGGAACCTTTCTCCATGTTTCCAGTAGTACCAAGATGTACAAAAATCACTGCATTCAAGATGTGGGTTTCTTTTATTCGTGGTGCTTTTTTTGCGATACATGTAGAAGACTTAAAAATTGTAGTCGAAGCTATTTCTTCGCTGCTTGTTTGCATTGCTAGTATAGGTCTTATCTTTCACAGCAGACTACATTGCCACTGGAGTGCTAAAAAAAAAAAGCAGGACAGCCCATTAAGTGAAGATCGGAAGCTGAACAAATTGGGAAGCTACTTTTCATGGAACTGTTAAAATCATCTGGTTTTGTTTATTCGCTCTTAAACTATAACCTTGTGAAATGTGTGGTTGAGATTAAATCATTGTCAAAGTTTCAGCTGCTGTGCCCTTCCATTACAAAGTGTGAGAGTTTCCCTTGCGCATTCTGAGATTAGTCTGGACTATTTTTGTTAGAATAGTTAGTGCACGCAGAGCAACTTGTTCCAGCACAGATAAGGCAAGTGGTGCTTTACGATGTACTCGCTGGTCTTGCTGAAGTGTGTGTTACAATGGGCTAAGTATCACTTCCTCGGCTACACTGGCAATTTGGAGTAAATTGGGACATTCTAGTTAAGCTTTTACAATCCTCAACTTAAACCACTACAGACTCCAAGATGAACTCCAGCACTGGCATTCCCATACTGCGCATAGTTGACCACTGGTACTCTGTGGGAGGATAGTGGGTCTTGGTGGTGTTTATTTCCATTTTTGAGGAATGTAGCTGATGACAATAAGATAGAAATAAGAATTAAAAAAGCTGCAGGCAGTCAAAAATATGTTTTTTTTTTTTCCTAACATAATTCTTCCAGTGGCTGTAACTGCAACAGAGATAGGATGTGATCTCAGCTGGAAAAGGAAAAGGATTTGGCATTTGTGAGTGGGAGAAGGGGCTCATGGCATAATCCCCACGTGATGATGGCATTAATAACATTGAACAAGCAGTGTGGTGAGCGGCAGGACTCAGGCACTCTGCTCTCCATGCACCATCCCCGTGCAGGTGCTCTGCTGTCTGATACCCACGCTGCCCTTTCCCTCTGCTGGGTGCTAATCTGGACCTCTCTCCTAGTCACCAAGTTGGAGGATGTAAATATTGTTGATCTCTCAGCCTCCTACCATATTAAGTCAAAGTTGATCTACGGTTACAAATGCATGACGAGGTGAGCCACTTTTCTCCAAGAAGCTAAGATGAAAGAGGTGAGATTGTCAGCCAACAAAACAAGGGAAAGTTAAACTTCACATATCTCTCTGATGAAAAACAACCATAATAAATCTTTTAGAAAGTAAAACAAAACAAGGGCGCTCTGTGTTGTTAAGAGAAACAAACCCAGAAGGATTTTACAGAAACTTGTAAGAGTTCTGGTCAAGGTTATGCTCGAATATCACATTCTCTCTTGAATTAATGCCGGTGCCAGTTCCAGAGACTGTATCCCCAATGTCACAATCTTGGCATTTCCCTCAAAACCACAATTCCTGGATGTCTGTGTCTCAGAGTCTCTGTGCTTTCTTTATTAAAAAATGGAAATGCCTATTCCTTATGGTCTTTATGGTCAAGATTTCAACAAGGGAATGCAAACAGGAATGTACTGTGAACTGACTTAATACTCCAGACAATAAATTTAGGGCATACAAAGGCACTTTCTGTTGTCCACAAGTAGTTTTTTTGTTCTAGAAAGTATCTTCGTTAAAAGCAAAGTAGGGCTATAAAACTTTGGTGAGTAGTCTATGCCAGTCGTTTAGGCCCTGGCTGCAGTCAATGGAGCAAGACAGGTACCACGGTGAGGTGAGGCACTGCACGGTGGAGATGTTTTAGATAGCTTGGATGGGCTTCTTTATTGACTATACAGGACACTCAGACGGCCAGTTTAAAGCCAGGTGAGACAAAATACCCTCTGACATGTCACTATTGCAGATGATCTTCAAATGGGTGTCTTTTCACTGTCTTATCCTGCAATCTCCGAAACACAAGCAGAACCCTCTCTCTGTCAGGTCTCATTGATGCCACGAATGTTAACCTCAAGACATGAGGACCTGTTGAGTCATAGACAACCAAAATGCAGGAAAAGGAGTGAAAGCTACTGGTGGTGAAAGGACAATACAAGCTGACACTCTTTTATAATAGTATTTGGTTGCAACTAGAGGAAGATGAGTTTGAAATAGAAACGTGGTGGGTTTGGGGGTTTTTCTTCATTTTTTTCCCCCAGAGAGGGTAATAAACAAAATTTGCCAATGATGGAAGGAGGTTTCTGACTTGAAATCTTTAAAACCAGGCCAGATGTCTTTCTAAATGAAATATCATAGCTCAGCAAGAAATGACAGATTCGAGGCAGGAACTACTTGTTGAAATTCAATGACCTCTATAATACAGGGCCTCTGAGCTGAAGATCATAATAGTCTCCTAAAAATCCTGCATTTATTTATTTGTACTAAAGTAGTGCTTTGATCCTAATACATCTGCTTGCAAAAAAAAGACCACGTTTGTAAAATTTTTTTGTTAAATCAAAACTAACATTTCTATTTTCAGTTAAACATTATACATATAGTGAGATAAAATAGACAGTCTTTGCCAAAAGAACTTATTACCTGCATTTTCGAACATCAACATCTAGTTCTGCACACAGAAAGAAACACATGGATTTTGATAACAGATTCGTGTACACATGGCCTGATTGGTGCAACAGCATTTCTGGGCATGTCAAGTAGCTGAGGCACAGCAGAAGCTCTCTGCATGTCCTGAGCTGGCTATAGATGTCACTGATGACAGCACGTATTTGTCCAGACAGGAATACCTTAAGGTCTGATTCTGTGAGCTTTTGGTTATCAACCCAAAGGGAGCAGTGGAAGTTCACCATTTTTCAGGTCTGAAATCAGAAGGAAGGAAGAACTTTCGTATTCCTACAAGACAGTACACTGCTGCCTTACCAACTTTCCTGTAATTGTCCCGTATTGCAACAGTCCGTGTTTCGGTCATGAACCGTGTAACTCTAGTGCCACAGAAAAGTATGCAAAATGGGCTCCATGTACTGTTTTAGCTATGCTCTCCAGTCCTGCCTGGACATAAATTGCTTTAGGTCAGAGGGACAAAGGGAATGAGCTGGAGGACACGTTTATATTGATAACAACACACACAGTTCTCCCAGATCTTCTGTACACAGACTTCTTCAGTCTGGGCCAGCAAAGGAATCTACAGATCAATGTTATTCTGATTTATATGACCTCTGCTTTCTTCTGCAGCCCTCTTTACTGAAATTACTGCCTCAGCTCTCTGCCGTTGAGAAGAAGGCTGAGCTAAGAAGGCTGACAAGGTGGAGAGAGACGATGATGCAAGCACTGGAGGTGCCAATTCTACCACAGTGCCTTGAATGCCAGATTACATTCAGGAGATGTCCTAAGGGTGCTGTTGCCTGAAGAATTAATGTGGTTCTACCTCAACCATGAGTTGTTGTAAAAAGGGTAAATGGAGAGGGTGTGTATGATGGACTTGTGCTTCAGGTAAAATAGCAGACAAAATACATGGGTTAATGCAGCACCCACCCTTGCCTTTTGTGCCTTACTAATTAGAAAGAAAAATCTTCAACGGAGTTTTACAACTACCAAGTGCCTTGAAACCCAGACACAGTGCATTTTCTATGACACAGGTGCTGATCACAATTTTATATTTGTCTTTTGGTTTGAAATTGTAACCTCCTTTCTGCTCAGGGCCAGGAAGCTCTCTTCTGCAGGACAGAGTTCTGTAGGATTAAGGTCTTTGAAAGGAGCTAATGGTTCCAGAGGGCTGAGATGGAAGATGATGAGAACAACTCCTTGGCTTTCCTTTTGCAGTGGCACGCTTTCTAGATGAGAAAGTAAATAAGAAAGACTGGTTTGAAGAACAAAACAGAAATATTCTGAGATCTATTGCCTCTCCCCCGTCTCATAGATGTAGGATGTTTGGAATTACTCCTATAAATTATCCCCCCTACATACGTCTCTCTGTAGAGCCTGCAAGGTCCATTTCCATGTTTCACGTTTCTAGAGATCCTGAATTAAGTAATGACAGGGAGTTCAGGCATCAGCTCTACTGGAGCTAATTGCAATACTTCAGGCTGCAATAAGTTTCTGAGAAAGGACCCTGTTCTCATCTGCTTGCCAACTGAGCCTCTCCAGAGAGAGCATCTAGAGGCACTAGCAGCAAAGAGAGCCTCTGATGCAATAAATCTTGGGAGCACTCCTGAGACGAGGGAGAGCACTTGATGTTGCTGCTATCCTGATTGTTTTGGATAGCTCATTGTCACCTAATTGTACTGTAGGAAGGTCTGTCCCTTCCCTCCTGTCTGTTTATTTATGCCCTCAGGCTATGTAAAGACTGCATGTGCCTGAAACAACAGCCAACCACAAAGTCTCCAGTGCCACCCTTTCGGTATGCACTAGCTCATTCCTTGTTGCAAGAAAAACCTCTGTCTGTTGATAAATGGCAGCATATTTTACAAAGGAAAAGAGAGAGCTTGCTCTGCTCCTTCAGCAGGACTCTGTCTATCTCCTTGGCAAACTTGAAACTGCTTCATGTAGTTGGGAGGCCTTTGCCAAATGAGAAGAAGAAAAGCTTTAGGAGCTGGAGGAAGAAAATGAAAGACCAAAACAACCTTTAAAACAGAACTATTAGGTAGAATATTATTCACTAAGAAATAGTAAAATATAGCAAATGTTTTAATTATAAACATCCTGGTGAAGCTATTCAAATAATTTCATGGAGAAGTTCAGAAGGATTTTCCCTGAGAACTCTTTAATTTTGTTTATGCTTTAATAGATCAACTATTAATATGATTGTAAACTTGCTGTGGCAGGGGCTTGTTTGCACATGTAGTGGCATAGGGGTGGCTCTGTGCAAAATATTGGTAAGAACTGCTTCCACTGAGAAAAGAAACCATATGTTCCTGTAGTTTTTTGCAAGATGAAAATCTGCATTTGAGCCTCCGGTCACTCCTGGGAGGAGCGCACTTCTTGTGGAAGTGCAGCTGCCAGTCTGGAGATCTGGCTGGGATCTGAGCTGGATGTTTAACTCTGGCCTTGCAGGAAACACAGGACTCATTCACTTCCTAGCCTAAATTAAAACTTCCTGTCTTAGCCCAAAATGACATTCTCTGGGTCAGCCTCCATTGTCACCCTTACTGACTGCATTGTGATGGTGGTCGTAAGCTGCTCTGAAGAGCTGGGACAGAAAAACATGAGGCAAGGAACAGTGGTGCTCTGAAAATTATGAAACTTAACTGGATCGATTCAAGGGAAAACTGAGGCACAGGGGAATGCTTGTGGTCTGAGACAGCTCATCGGGGTCTAGGTGGGATCACTCCTGGAGTTCTGTGATGGACAGAGACAGGCTCTTTAGGAGGGACAGGCAGGGAACAAAAGCAGGGGGTGTACCTTCTGTATGAAGGGGCAATACAAATACATGAGACAGGCTGGTTGGGATGTTTGTGGGTCAGAGGACAAGCCAGCAAGGGTAACACTGAGATGGGTTTATTACAGATCACCCAATCAGGGTGACAAAGTCAATCATGTCTTTAAACAATTAGGAGTCTCATGATTACAGTCTGTGGTGCTACTGGGAGACTTTAATGTTTCTGACTTAAGCTGGAAGGACAAGACAGTGGGATGCAACAGGTTTAGAAGGTCTCTGGAGTGTGTTGAGGAAAACGTTTTAACACAGATGGTCTATGGCCAAAGGGTAGGTGACAGGCTCCTGGACCTGCTACTCACAATCAAGTAAGATCTGGAAAGGGATGTGATAATCAGCAGCAGCCTTGGCTGTAATGACTACAAGGAGCTTGCGATCCTGATGGAAGTGAAGAAGAGAAGCAGCAGAGCACCAACTGAGGCTTCAGGAGAGCAGACTTTAGCATCCAAGATAGGACATTACGGTCTGAATGGGTAGACAACTAGAAGCATAAAAGACTGTTTGAATGATCAGGCTCAATGGACAGTGGTTAACGGGTTGAATCCCTGGTTTTCAGTGGCTGGTGGAATGCTAAAGGGACTTATACTCAGATCTTGACATTTGCATCAATCACCAGGAGGAGGTCTCATCACATTTGCAGATGACAGCAAGTTGGAAAGACCAGTTGAGATGCTCAAGGGCAGGACTGCTAACTAGAAGGACCTAAAAAGGCTGGAGGAATGGGCCAGTAGGAACATTATGAATTTCAACAAGAACAAATGTGAAGTCTCCTCTCTGTCCTTGGAGGTTTTTGAAACTTGACTGGACAAAACCCTAACCAAACAAGTCTGAATTCAGAGCTAAGCCTGCCTTGAGCGGGAGGCTGGACTAGAGACCTCTTCACATCCTTTCCAACATGACTGGTTCTGTGATTGTACAATATGATCAGATAACCCTGTGTTGTTGAACTTGGTTAAGTTACTGCCCCTGTGCTGACTATTGCCATCCATCAGCCAGAACCCCTACAGCTGGAACACAGCTGGTGCATGTTCATGTTCCTAGACCATTGCAAAACTAGTCCCTTTTACCTCATATTGCAACAGACTACAAATGCATACGCAGCTAATTACTGTGTGTCAGTTGAAAGGGCAGTCACTTCTGGCTAAGGGAATGCTCATGGCTGAAGGCTTGCTAGATCCGTTGCTTACCACCATCTGCTTTCAGCCACAGCTCAACTACAAGACCACCTTCACTGATGCTGCATTAATGCAAGCCAGATTATTATCGTTTTATTATCTGTATTGCCACACCATCCATAAACTCTGTTTAGGGGCCAGTATCCCAGCAAAACCACTGAGTAAAAAGAGCCCTTGCTCCACAGCACCGAGTGCCCAAGTAGGTGCCAAAGGCAACAGGTAGGAGAGGACAGGGAACCAGCCTGCCAGTGGTCTGCAACCTCAGCCAGTGACCACCGTGCTCCAGCTCCTTAAATGCCACCCTGTGTTTCTTAGATAGTAGAAGCACACTGCATCTGGCTAGTGTTTGATATTTGCCTGTGAGAGTATAGATACAGACACCTACACTCAAGTCTTTTCCTGTGAAATAAGAGTATTTAGCAACTGTAATGGACAACTGCATTGGTTGGTTTGGAAAAGAGGTGTATAAATACAAACCTAAGCATGATTAGTTTAAAAGTGTCTATTTATAACTAAACATGGCTAAACTTGCTGGTTTTATTTATTTGTTTCTGTTTGGAGTACTAAATCCAGTCTGAAGCAATGGCCAGCTACATGGATGAACGTGTATCTCTGTTGCACAAATAAATCGAACTAAAGTAGCCCAGTTTTTGTAGACTGGCATTAGGATAAGTATATCTTAAGAAAGTTCTTATTCAGACTTGGCTTCAGGCAATAAAACGTCATAGATGTATAACTCCAGTGAGTGAAATTTCTAGGGAGCAAATTAGGCTAAAAACATCTTCTAGAGACAGCTAGAAAGGAATCAGACACCACCCAAAAATAAGGCAAGTTATGCAGTAAATGTTTCATTTATTGGATTTCTTCCATTACTATTAGGGTTAAAAGACATGTTGTCAATAAAAATGGTATATTTATGGAGGGCTCTGTATTTCAACAGCCTATTTCTTGTCATTCACTCCTATAGTGCTTGATATCACCTCATGATAAAGTGTGAATAATCCCTGCATGAATGCATGTTTCTACCCATTAACCATTTCATTATTAGACAGAATTATCGCTAACAAAAGCAAGAGGTACAGCTGTGGTTTAGGTGCTAAAAGGGAAGTATGTTCCTACTGAGCCACAGCCATGACTTGGGAAGCAGAGCGTAGATTGAAAGATGTTAGGCTGTGTTGCCACATTGAAAACAAGGTACAAGGTTTTTTGGTACCTAATTTTCCAAGGGCTCCCCATCAGGTGTGGTTAGAAAGACCACACCTATTGCTCAAACAACACACTGTGACCTGGTCAGCACATGTGAAACCTAAAGCCACAAAGAAATCTAGCAGCAGCACCATGATCTGGTTGTTTGTTGATATTTTTTCATTTGATAGCTTACCTGAATTTTCACGTGTTCATGTTTTGGTCAATGCAAATGACTGCAGAAAGGAGCTGTGGTTTTTGTGTTTTTCAGGCTGTCATCTTGCCTGCCCTATAAAAAATCTCCCTCTTTGCTAACTCTGGAAGAGTCAGTACTGGTAAGGCACTGGGCAGACGTGTTTGTTTCGTGTTACTGGAACCTTTTCAATATTGAAATATTTTTTGACATTCAGAGCAGATTTAATGATTCAAGATTATTTGTAAACATACAGACTCCTTTGAGCAGTAGACTCAAATCCCAGCCTGGTCAACCAAAGTCCTTTTATCTTTCCAAAATAAATAACTTGAATGTTACACATTGCAACCTACATTCGGATCTTTTGGAGAAGATCATGAAAATGAATGACTCACCCCAGATACGTAAACATTAGCCAGGAGATCCAGCTGGCAGTTAGCACACCATATTTCTCTAATATAGACTTGGGCCTCTGGTGAGATATTAAGATTCCAACGCATTTTTCATAAAACAATAAATTTCCTTGGCTGCCCCTGGTCAACCTCTTCCCTCTTCAGTTCACTGCAATGTGATCTGGCAGGAGAATGTCACATGCTTTTTCATCATTCCCGTTCATGAAACTCGGCAGGATTCTCAGGACCCAAATGTTGTGCCGAGCATAAAATAGCGACACTGCTGTTGGTAACCAAAACACATCACTCAGCATATGGTATATTGCACCCAGTCGTATGAGTTACAAAAGCTTGGAGAAAGGCACTTCCATTTCTTCATTTGTGTCACCTTTGTCAAGAAAGCCAACAGCTCTCGAACACTGAACATGGAGCACCTGGCTTTGTCTCGCCAGCTGTTACTTAAAATCGAGTGTCCAAACAATAAATCATGTTTCATGTGGTGGATTAGCTTGACTGGTTTTTTTTAAAAAATACTGTGTTTTTTTCATTGTTAAACACTACCCCCCTTTTTTTTTAACCTGAGGTACCACCTGAGAACCCACTATTCAACAGGTGCTATTGACCCCTGGAGAGCTCTCACTTCCCCAAGCATGGAACAAGAACTGTTACATACAGGAAAATGATACAAATAATATTGATGCAAAAGCCATCCTAAGTGACTTGTACTACCTTAATTAAACCATGCCAGTTTAGTAATCATCGACAATACCTGGAGTTCAAAACTAAGCTGTGGTTCGAAAACAAAACCCTATAAGTTTGCAAGGGGAAGAACTTGATGCTACCATGAAAGCTAGAAAGCCCTTTTTGGGGCTCCGCTCAGTCCACTGTGGTGGCAAAACTCCAGCTGTGTAAATTCACACAGGCAACTCTTTCCACAGCTGGGGCACAATCCCTCGGAATTCCAGCCTGAAGCCACCAGAACCAACCTTGGACCACCACAAGGCATTGGGGTGAACAATGCCGAGCTCCCTTCTATCAACACGAATATGCCCCATCCCTGTTCAAGACCAGGTTGGATGAGGCTTTGTGCAGTAGAAGGTGTCCCTGCTAATAGCATGGGGCTTGGAACTGGATGATCTTTAAGGTTCCTTCTAATCCAAGCCATTCTATAATCCTATGACATTTACTCATGTGAGTAACATTACTTGCCTGAGCAACAGTCCAGATGTGTTATCACCCTCACAAATAGTCTGTCAGAAACCTTACTCCCAGGTCTGAGGCTCTACAGAGTAAGTCCCTTCCGCAACCACATTTGGCCAAAGACTGGGCCTCTCTTGAATATCAGCTTTTCATGATGCTTCATAAGGATTAGCAACTACATTGGGACTGAAGCAAAAGTGTACTTGTTTAAAAAAAAACAACACAGCAGATTGAAAGAAAGATCTTTGAAAAACAAAACAGAACTATGCAACTGTTTTTGTTCATTTGGATAAAATTATAACACATGGCCCTGAAAAGTAAAGAGGAGTCTGTCACATTTGTATTTCTAATCTCATATTGTTCTGTGATATAAAGGCATTTTAAAAATCAAAAGGCAAACAAAAATGGAGAATATTTGTTAAGGTGTCACTCTGCAAGGCACTAGTTAGCAAAGACAGAAAGTACACAATCGGGGGCAAATGGGGAGCGTGCATGCACACAGACAGTTTTTCAGTAAAATCTCTGAAAGTAAAAAGCAAGCTAGTCAAAAGACCAGTGGAAAAAGAAACTGTTCAATGCATTTGTACCTTGAGTTAACAGTGAAGTATTTCATTCTTCATGTTTTTACTTGGTGTCTTGAAATAATCCCTTTTCTGTCTCCATATTCCCACTTAGACATTGTTCACAGACTTATTTATTTATGAAGTCTGAAGGTTAGTCCCTACCTGCTGAGACTAATTAGCCCTGTTCTTTGTGTCCTATGCAATCCTGTCTGATTAAATGTACACATTTGTTTTACTTCTTTTCATGGTTCCTTTCACTCTGCTTCTGCTTTACTGATTAATATTAAAGTTGTAAGTTGCAGCGATTTTTTTATTTCTATTTTGTCTGCATCTTTCCCTTTAGTATGCAAATTTCTATGTGAACTTTTTAATGCCTACGAATTCGTGTTAGCCTTGTGGATCTCTGTGTTATTATTTTTATTATTCCTTCTATAGAAGACAGTTTAGCTGAAACCCCCAAACTCTCTAAATATTGCATGACAAATTGGCTTTGTTTTGGAAACCCTATGTGCTGAATGGCCCTTAGTGCAAGCAGCAGGTTAGATTTCTGGAGGAATGTTTGGATTATTTAGTACAGCCTGTGCTTTGCTTCCAACACCATTTCCATTAGGCAATTTACTAATTCCCACTGAAATTACTGTCTCTGTGTGTCCCCCCCTCCCCCTTTTGTTCCTTGCCCATGTTAAAGTTTCCAATTGACTCCTCCATTGTTACAATTTGTCACTGCTGGAAGATCAATTTGTTTCCCCCCTTCCCCTCACCACATTATATTCGGGGAACAGATGCCATTTCTTGCATCTGCATTATTCTGCTCCCCATTTTGTTGCTGTGCAGGCAGAGCTCTGCCCAGTCCCTTCCCAAACCCGCGGTCCCGCATCCCAGAGGGAGCTGGGGGGGAGCGGGTTGTGACCTGGGCTGGACCCCCGCATCCCTCAACCCCTCTGCCTCCAGACCCGCTTTCACTTTGATTCCCCCCAGCGCGGTGTTTACGCCACCACCACAACTTTTCCACTTCTGAAGTCTGGGAGTCCTTGATTCTCCGTCCTGCCATGCTAATTAACTTCTTAGCAGTCACATTCCTTTCCCTTCCCCCCCCCCCCCTTTTTTTTTTCACATCAAGGACCAAAAAAAAAAAAGATGCTTTACTATAAGATAATTTGGAAATATCTGATCTTCAGCGACTGATCTCGCACATTTTCATCCTGCGTGTTACAACCATAATAAATGCAAGCAGCAAGTGCTGCTTAAAAAAAAAAGCCTTTTACGATATTACAGTGTTTATTATGATGGGAGTTTCTTACCTCCAACGAGTGGCAAGACAAATGTTAACGGTTTAACCCCCCCCCACCTTTTGCAGTCACATGGACACAAATCAGAAGGGCACGCATCCTTCGGGAGAATCTGGACTGCCCGGAGCGGAGAGGTTTATTAATGCTCAGTATGTAAAAGTTAGTCCTTTCCCAACCAGCGGAGGCAGGGGCACTCGCTCGCTTTTCCCCTCGTCCTGCAGCTCTAGGATCCAGCGCACATTTTTTTTTTTTTTTAAATTTTAATTAATTTTTTTTTTTTACCCCCTCCCTTTTTGTGTCCCGCCCCTCCCCCCCCCCCCCCTCGAGGCCCCCCCGGCATCCCTCTCCCCTCCCCTCGCCCTCCCGCTCCCATGCCAAAAAGGATCATTGTTAGTTTCCTACTTCCCCCACCCTCCTCCTCCCCCTCCCGCGCCCCAGACCTGTTTATTTATGCAGACGTCACCGGGGAGCCCCCGCCCCCTCCTGCATCTCATTAAGTGCCTGGTGTGTTTCTCGCTCCCTGTCAATAATCCCGGATCCCAGACTTCTCCGTTCCTCCGGATTTCGATCCCCCCTTTTTCTATCTGTCAATCAGCGCCGCCTTTGAACTGAAAAGCTCTCAGTCCAACTTCAACTCACTCAAACCCGAGCGGCACAGGCTCCCAATATCCGCGGCGGCTGCCCCCCCCGTCACAGCTGACTTCTTGGGCTGGTTTGTTGCGTTATTATTTTTTTTTTTTTCACCCCCCCCTCCCCTCCGTCCCCCCACCCCCCTCCCTCCCCCCCCTCCCCGTCTCTCTATTTTTTTATTATTGCTATTATTAATTTTTCCGCGCGGTGCGGGCGCGTGTGCGCGCAGTGCACGCCGAGCAGCTCCCGGGAAGAAAGAAAAGAGAGAAAATCCCGAAGAAGGAAAGGAAGAAGCCTAAAGTCACTGGTGCAAAAGGAGCAAAGAAGAGACATTTCCCTCCCCTCCTCCTCCCTCTTTTTTTCCCCTCCCCAGGAGGAAAGAGAAGCGGAAAAAAAAAAAAAAGAAACTTTCACCTTGGACTCTTCTTTTTTTGGTGCAAACTTTCCCCCCCTCCCCTCTTTTTTTTCCTCCCATTCCCCTATTTTTTTTTATTCTTTTTTATCCCCCTTCCCCTTTTTGCAAAATTGCTGCTGGTGGGGTGAGCCAGGAGGAAAATGCCGCAGCTGAACGGCGGTGGAGGGGACGACCTGGGCGCCAACGATGAACTGATCTCTTTCAAAGACGAAGGGGAGCAAGAGGAGAAGATCTCCGAGAACTCCTCGGCCGAGAGGGATTTAGCTGATGTCAAGTCGTCTCTCGTCAATGAATCAGAAACAAATCAAAACAGCTCCTCAGACTCGGAGGTACGAGGACGGAGGGGGAGGGGGGGGATGGAAAAAAGCCCCCCTCGGGGCAGGCGGGGACCGGGGGTCGCACTGGGTCCGGGTCCCCAACTTTTGCACGGCGGCACCAACTTGTAACGATGCCTTTCTTGTTTTTGTTCTGTTTGTTTCTCCTTTCTCCCCGCACCTTTTACCCTTCTCCTTCGCCTTTTATTTCTCCCCCCCATAATCCCCATCCCCTTCCCCATTCCAACCGCCCCCCCCATCCTCGCCCCCCAACCCCGCTGCCCCACGCCGACCCCCGTCTCGTTCCCAGGCGGAGCGGCGACCCCCGCCTCGCTCCGAAACTTTCAGAGATAAATCCCGGGAAAGTTTAGAGGAAGGTGAGTACCCGGCCGGGACCCCGCATCCCGGCTACCCTCCCCCCTCCTCCGCCGGAGGGCTCCCGGCTTTTTTTTTTTTTTTTTTTTTTTTTTTTTGGGGGGGACCGCTGGCTAAAAAAAGTTTTCCTCCCCGTTCCCCACCCCCCTTTTCCCCCTTCTTTCCCCCCTTCTCTCCCCGCTCGTGTCTCCCCCGCCATGTTAGCTGCGAAGAGGCAAGATGGAGGGTTGTTTAAGGGCCCACCATACCCGGGTTATCCCTTTATAATGATCCCCGACCTCAGCAGCCCGTATCTACCCAATGGATCGCTCTCTCCGACAGCGAGGACGGTAAGTCTCTTTTTTTTAACCCCCTTTTTTCCCTACCTCCCCCTCCCGCCTCCCGGTTCCCACTGCCGCGCTCCCCGCTGCCCCGGCCGCCGCCCCCTCCCCCGCGCCGCAAACTTTCCCAACTCCGCGGGGCTTGTTTACACTTCGCCATGTTTCCTTCTTTTTTTTTTTTTTTATTATTCTTCCTTTTTAAAAACTTTTTTCTTTATTATTATTATTTATTTTTACTTTCACTTTTGTGGACACTTTTCTGTTGGAGCACTCGGAACCTGCCCTGCGGGGGGGGGTGGAGAGGGGAAAAAAAAGGAGGAAAAAAGCCCAAACAGAATCCAAACACCACCTAATCCGGCCAAAACTGGAAAGGAAGAAAAACTTAGTTGCTTTTTTTTTCCTCTCTTTTTCCGTTCCTCCCCCCCTCTTTTTCCCCTCCTTCGCTCTCCCTTTTCCCCCCTCTTCTCCCCTCTTTTCCCCCTCTTCTTCCCTCCTCTTTTCCTCTTCTCCCTTCTTTTTTCGCCCTCTTCTTCGCTCCCTTCTTTTTTTTTCTCCTCTTCTCCTTCGCTCCCTTCTTTCCCCTCCCTTCTTCGCTCCCCTCTTTCCCCCTCTCCCTATCACTGGGAAGGGAAGGTTGTTTCTCCCGGCCGCGCCTGGGATCCGCTCCCTCTAAACTCCTCGTTTTCCCTGGTGATCCCGTCGCCTCCTGCCCTCCTCCTCCGCGGCTGGGCCGGCTCCCCCCTCCCTTTTCCTTCCCCCTTAACCCTGTCCTGCCCTGCGGGAGCGGCGGTACCCATCGTGCCCCCGTCGCTCCCCCCCCCCCGCTCCCGGCCGTGGGGTGACGCGAGTTGTGTCCGGTCTCAGCGCGGGCTGGGACGCGGCTCCCCCTTCCCGGTGGCTGCGAGGCCTCTCCTTCCCTTTCTTCCCCTCACCTGGGCTGAGTCGCGGGAAGCAGCTCCTCGGCGTTCGCGTGTGCCTTTTCGATGTTGCGGGAGGGAAAGTGGGGAGGATGGAAAAACCTGAGGGATAACAGCAAAGCCGAGTCAGGAAACCGGGATCGCCTCCATTAGCTCTTAATAACAACAGCAACAACGCAAAAATGATCAAACAAGTCGAGCGAAATTCCTCCTGGCAGAAAAACGATTTGCTGAAAGAGAGCGGTATTTTTGTTGTTGTGGTTTTTTGGCTGTTTTGGGGGTGGGTTTTTTTGCCCTCCCCCCCCCCGGGGTCAGTGGCAGGGGGTGCGCTTGGCTGCTGAGGTGGGCAGAGCAAGTTTTAGCCCAGATCCCAGGGAACTTTAGGGTGTGCTGGTGGGTTTCTAGTCCCAGTTGTTTGTCCGCTCACGGTGTGCTCCGCTCTGACATCAGGTTTCTCAAGTGTTATCGTTCCTTTCCTTTTTAAAGGCTTATTAGAAATTTTCAGCTAAAACGGCGAAAGCCACTGGGGCTACAAAACCCTGCGTGTTCCTACTGATGGGTGTAGCGTTGCTGTTCTATTTCTTATGGGTGTTTCTGCATCTGAAGCGTTCCCACCATCACCATGTGTGTTTATACACTTTTTTTTTTTTTCCTTGTGGTAACACGAGATAGCGATTTACAATAATAGATCCACTGTTTGGGAGATGTTGGAGCTGTACTAATGACTGAGGGCTTGGACAACTCCAGTGTATCAGATCTACAAGTGTTGTAAAGCATTAAAATATTAAACATCGGGTCAGGCTTGTTTTCACTTCGCTCAGCATCGGGCAGGCACGGATTAGTGAAGGCAGAGGTGGCAGGAAGGGAGTCGGGAAGGTTTCCTGACTTTGCACATCTTTCAGGCTGTGGCAGGGGTTCATTTTGGTGGTTTGTAAAGCTCTCCTCACAAGGAGGTGATTTCTGGGACGGTGGCATCGGGGTGACCGCAGTTTGCAATTGTAATGACTGGGAGGGGCGTTCAGGGGCTGCGTGCATTATACTTTTCCTTTTAGATACGGTCACTCCATGTGTGTGAATGATGGTGATAAACTCCAAATTCTGTGAGCACCAGGGTCCAGATGGTGAAACAATCTTTATTACAAATCATTTTGTTACAAATTGTTACAAATTCCTTCCTTTCTTTTTTCCCCCCTTTTTACCTTAAATGCATTCCAGTGTTCCAAGTGCAGGCTAATAGGAAGCACACCTCTGCTGCTTTTTTTCCTATAGGCATTTTTTTTCTTACAACAGCCTCAGTTCTTCATTTTTTCCTCATTACCTTTATTCCAGATCCTTTTTCCTTTAGCATGTGAGGATAGGATCCCTCAGCAGTTGGCTTTCCTGGAGATGTTCTTCTTCCCCTTGCTCCCCCACAGTTAAAAAAGGCCTCCATAGGAATGTTGGGTTTGTGTAAATTAAACGCGCTGTACAAAAGCTTACAGGTTGTTTTATTGTTGGTATAGCAGGTGGCCTGCTTGTGTTATCAGATGGATTCTGAAAGAATATTTCCACACTCAATAGGCAGTTTTCTGATTTCCACATCCAGGCTCCAGCATCCTTCTCCTGTCTTCTTAACCTTATTCTTTCACATTCCGTATGCTTGTTTGTTTGCCTGCCACTTAATTATAGCTAGGAAAAATTAAAGTTGTTTATTTAGGCCTGAGAGCAGACTATTATAAAGATTCAGCGGGATAGCTGTTGTCTGTCACACACTGTTTTTAGGTGGATTCTAGTTCACTGCTGTACCGGCTTTCAGTTCCAGGCGAACTAGATATTTCTCTCTTGTTTGTTTTTTTTTTTAGTATAGGTTGAAAAGGTGTAGATGGTTCTACATAATTAGGGATTGTATTTTTATTTATGTAGTTTTTCCTGAAGCCTTATTTGTTGAGTTTTTGAGTATACAAGGTAAAGAGGTGATGCAGAGCCATAGCAAAATTGCTTTTCCTTTCCTTTTGCTATTGAAGAATCTTAAAGGTCTGTGGGTGTGGTTTTTTTTTGTTGTGTTGTTTTTTTTTTCTCCCCTGGATGTTTTTTCTTTTTGTTTTAGTGGGATTCCCATGTTTTGTAAATGTACCTGTAATTGTCTGTTCAAGAGCAAACCTGTGGGCAGCAATTTCTGCTTTACTGCTTCAGGAATGTAAAGAATTATGAAGTATTATAAAATCTGCTTATGATGAATAATATATTAGCTCAAGAATAATGCTTTAAATACTGCAAGCTCTTTATGAAGCTTGATAGGAGTAATTTTATTTTTAAAAGTCAAAGATTTTTTTCATGTTCATCTTGCTTTCCATAGAATACTCGGATTGTTTTTGGGACTAGACGTGTATTTTAAGTAGAGGTCTAGTCAAGTAGTAATGAAGTATTGCATCTGAGAGTGCCAGTTTCATACCTACATTTGTAGAGGGACTGGGGTAGCTGTCTGATAGGGATAATTAAGGAGAATGTTTTTCTTTCAAAGCTGGTGACTGAAGAGATGTTTTTAATTTTTACCTAAATTTAGAGGTGGGTTAATGCTTTCAGTGAGCATATAGATGCATTGTGATTTGACAAAACCCTGCTGGCAGACGTTCTTATTTTTGCTAGTGCTGTTGCATCTTCCTTTAGCTTAAATTATTGCCTGCTTAGTGAGACTGTAGGTGTAAGCCTGCCTTTGGTCCTGAAGTTTGGGAGTTGGGAATAGCTGTGGTGGACAGCAGCCCCCTCGCCTACATTTGTTGTTCAGGAAGAAAACTTTTTTCTTTAATTGACTAGAAAAATGGATGTTTTCCTTTATCTACTGACTCAAACGACATAATCCTTTCTAATACAAAAGCTCTAGACCCTGGGGTGTGAAGGGTTAATGGTGGTCTTTCCACCACCCCCCCCCCAATTGTTTTGACAACACTTTTCAAAGTGTGACATTCCAAGCCCTTGCAATACAATGTAATATTACTGTAATTACACAGGTCATTACATTTTAAATAGAGAACAATAAAATGCTTATCGCACTGAAAAAGAACAGGTGTTCTTGCCCTTCTTTGGTATTTATGCTAATTGTTTTTCATCTCCTTCAGAAATATTTATGGCTGGCGTGTTAAGGTTTCGGTCTCGATGTGACAATATTAATTCTTTGCTAATCTTTATAGTTGAGGTTTAATGTCTGCAGTATGGATTAGAGAATTAACGTCCACCAGCGGGTTTAATAATGTAGATACAACGGAGTATGTCAGCACTTGGGTACTTTATGATACATTGCTATTCAATGGAGAGTGAATTATTCGCCTCCTTTTTTTTTTTTTTTTTTTAAAAAAAAAGGGACATGCTTTTAATAAAGTTTCTGGACTTGTGTAAAAACAAGCTATTAAATAAGAACCGATGATCCTGTGGCGTAAATCAAATGGGACCTCCATAAAGAAACTTTCCTCATGCTTAATTAGGTAGATTGCTGAATCACTCTGCTATAGCATTAGCATAGCTGGGATACAATGGCAAACAGGCAGTGTTTGTTAACTTATTTTCGGTAAAGAAGCTGATTTATTTTTAATTCTCCCCCCCTCCCCTCCCCCCGATAAGATTTCATTCTGGAGCAAATGCTGCATTGCTCAGTCAATCAGCTTCTCTTTAGGGGGCTATGAAAATTAGTTAAAGTTTCATGTTTCTGTGACCTTGCAAAACAATATAATGCAGCACTGTTACTTGAGTGTACAGGATAATTGCAGGACTGCACTTCATTAAAAATAATATTTGCTTTGGAAATCGAACAATTTTAATAGGTGCACCAGTGGCTGATCTGTGTTGAAAAAAAATATATAGTAGATGCCTTTCCAGGTTTTTTGAATGCATTCATACATGGACTGATGATGTTGAGTGGGTTGTTTTTTTTTTTTTTATTCCTTCCTCTTCGATTTTTTTTTTTTTTTTTTTTTTTGTTCAAGCAAATATGTGCTGATTTGTCAGTTAGAGATGGAGGGGGGAAGGAGTGCGTCACAGCCTTCCTTGGAGCTTGTAAACCAGAATGTAGGTAAAACTGTTTTAAATTTGTCAGACTTTCATGACTGGGCCCCAAAATCAGATAAAAAATGTAGTGTAGAGAAAAAGGACAGCTGCAGATTTTTTGTGTGGACGTGTGTTTCTGTACCATGACTAAAAACTCTGAGGACCTTTTCCCAGCTGTCTGGGAGTTATGTGGAAGTTGGATTATTGGCAGTTAAGCATGAGACAACCTGGATTTAGCAAATGCTCTCCTACACAGGAAGCAGATGACATTATCCTGGGGGAAGGGAGGAGATCCTTCTCCAGGCACAGCCCGGGGGAGACGCCTGCTCCCCCAGCCTCTGAGCAGCCAAAAATGAGGGTCATATCAACGTGCAAAAGTGCTTGGTTTGTCAGTTTGGAGGGTTCTTTTTCAAGGGCTTTTTGGTGAAATCAGACACTTTTTGCTCCTACACTGGGGCTGTTGTGAGAAGTTTTGCTTTGGGGGGTGTGTGGGGCTTGGGGGGAGATTTAAAGCTCTGTTGCCTGGGTGTCACCTCAGTGCTGTGTCCTGGCAAGTATGTAAGTAAGCCTTAAAACTTTGACTTCTAATTGGGCACATTTGTGAAGGAAATGGTTAATTTTACAACCAAAGGCAAACTTGCACCTCGACAGGTCTGCTGAAAGAAATGTGCCACAGTCGTTTGCTGGCAAGCACCGCAGGGTCATAAATCCACGGGGTTTATTTACAGCCTATAACACTTATGAATGTTAAGATATTTGACGCCACGCTGGCCTTATAATATCCAAGGTCCACAGACACTGGCAGTGGGTCAAATTTCTTTCACTAATTATAAGCAATGAGAGATGGAGTGTGGTGCTGGGGGTGGGGGGAAGATATGGAAATCCTCTCTCTCCCCACCCAAAAGCAAAGGATATTTCTGCTCCTCCTCCCAACTACTGCTTCATGTTTGTGCCTTTTTATTTTTTTTGTAACGTAGGCTCCGAAGTTTATAATTAACGCTTGCGATGCTATAGGGGCTGGGCTGTGGGTGACGAAGGAGGGAAGAAGTTTAGCTCAGCTCATGTCCTTTACAGAGGTCTCGGCATTATTGTGCAGTATTTCCTAGATACTGACACAAGCAAACATTTAAAGACAGATGACGCCTGGAAATGTCCATTAATTTTCTCATGTACCGCTGAGCCAGAGGAGGAAAAAAAAATTGCAGCAGGTTTCATGCACAAGGTGAATGCTTGGAAATGCATGTATTCGACTGTATTGTGTGTATAAAACAGGGCCTCTTAAAAAGCAGCAAAAGCCCATGTTAAGGGAAAACATGCGCCAAATGAATTAAGGTCTTGAGGTTAGAAGTGATTTTTAGGGGAGAAGCTCTGTATCCTGCTGGAAGGGACAATCTGGGGTGGACACATAGGACAGTGTGGAGGTGAAGGTGGTGTTTTGGGGAAGGGGTAACTGGGAAGATGTAGGGGAGAGTGGAGGCTACTGGAGAGTAATTGGAAGACAAAGGAGGGGTGTTGGAGAGGGAGGAGAAATTGTAGAAACTTGAGGGGGGTGGAAAACACCAGTATTTGAACGGATGGTTGGAGGGGAAGCTTGGGATCTGAGGATTGACTCTTTAAGTGTCAGGGCAGGCTGGGGCCCAAGGAGAAACACTGCTTCACTCAGCAAAGCTCGTTATTTGCAGCTCGCTCCCCATTAAACATACTTTCCTCGAGTGGACAGTCAGATTTGGAGTGCGGCTGTCTTGTCTGTGCTGGGCATGTGTGTATGTGTGTTTGAACAAGATAATGCGATTACTCAAATACGCCTAGGTATTACTTTTAGCTTTAATTTCTCCAGCAGTTGATTTCGGGCTCCCTGTAGGTTACTGTTGTGCTTGGAGACTAATTTAAGGAAAAGGCAGGGTTCTGTGTGTGGTGGAAAGCTGCTCTCCTGTGCCCATATGTTTTTCTTCTACGAGCCATGTAAAACCTGACTTAAAAAAAAAAAATGAGGGCCCTGTCAATTTGGCCCTTCCACAAATAGCTGTACAGTTTTGTTGAAGGTTTTATGGATTTCCCTAATCAATGGAGCACTGTGACTTATTAGCCCCCAGGGACAGATCCGAATCCCCCAGCACCATGCTGCAAAGCTGGTGTGGTATTGTACCTTTTTAGCAGGTTATCAACAAGGATGTTCCTCTAGTTCCCAGGACGCTTCCCACCCCCTCCCTCCAACATCTCCCCCCTTGGATTCTTTCCGGCAAAATCTGTTCAGTCTCGCGCCTTTGTTTTAGGTTGGCTAAACCCTCGACCCTTATTCTTTGTGGGGTCACGCTCAGGCAACTGGGCAGTGCTGAATGAGTTAAGTCGCTGGCTGAAGTTTGGCTTCATGCAACTAAATTTGAGGCCTGGTAGGCATTAGCAGGGCACAGCACATTTACAGAGCTTAATTAGTACGCGCTGTAATTGTTCATGGTCTGCCAGAAGGAGTAATGTTCAGGAAAAGTGGAGTCGTTCTTCTGCAGTCTTCAGTTTTAAAACGATAAATCACTTGCATATTTGTGCAGTGATTCAAATGGAGCTGAGACCTCTCCATCTCAACATGTGGTAAATTGTAAAGTCAATGAATTGCAGATGTAGGGTACAGCAGATTCTCTAAGAAAATGCGGAATGAATGGGGAAGGGTGATGCTATAAATACGTACTGAGAAGATAACTGGCTTTCTGCTTGCTGTGCCAATTATGATGTACTAAAGATATTAGCAGTTTTGTTTTAATGTATTTATTTTAAATTTCTGTAAACTAAATATAGGGGTACCGCGTTATTTCACTTGGTGAGGTTTTTATTAATGCTCCAGAACAATGGGTTTCATATGGAAATGCGTGTGATAGCCGTATTAATACAAATTAATTCATCATGGCTAATGTTGTAGCTGTTACTTGAGGAGTTTATAATGATGGGACACTTTAAATTGTGGCTGTAGCAACTTATAAGTTGTGGTAGAGGATGCCTTTATATTCTAGTTGGGGGAAATGCTGGGAATATTATATATCCTGCCATGACATTTTGTATCTCCCTGCCATTCCTCCTGACTTCAGAGACACTTTTTGGGTACATTAATCTGACAGCCCAGGGCCTATTTTAAAAAACAAAAACCAAACAAGACTACACTACAGATTGACATCGTAAATACCGTGTATTGTTTTTTTTTTTTTGAATGTGGAGAATGTGTGTCACTCTTACTGCTGCGAAATCTTGTCTTCCTTGGGCTTGGTCCAAGATCCATTGAAGTCAGTGGAAAAAAAGCTTCTATTAATAACGAAGGGCTTTGGATCAGGCCCCGTGTGTCTTGAACCAATGGCCAACTTCTTCAAAAGTGGATAAAGGTATTGAAAAAGCCAAACTCGACTAAATGTCATATTGATATATTGCTGCTTCTGTGGCGTCCTTCACTCTTGGAAAAAAAGAAAAGTTATTTTTCCAGTGGTACTTTCTTAAATGAGTTCCTGCTTCTGCAGTATCTGACTTTCCCACAGAAGCACAGAGCATCCTGGCAGGAGCAGGATTTGGTCCGAGGCTGTGTTGCATGTCAATACTGCTTTTCTAATATGAGTAGGTGGATTTGTATGGAAGTTGTAAAAGTTAATGATTGTTCTCTGACTCATGCACTGCTGGTTTCAGCAAAGCACAAATGATGACAGTAAAATGATAGAGATTACAGGAGACAAGTAGGCTTTAGTGAACAGAGAATGGATTTGCGTTGTTTGAAATGTTTTTGCTGCTTGCTGAAGGAAGTGTGAGATGGGAAGAGGTGGGAGAGCAGTTTCGTTTGCGGGTTATATGTTTTGGGTACCCAGCTCCTGCAGGGATTTGGCCGGGAAGTGAGGCTGAATTACAAGAGAGACTACAGTGTTAAAGGTCCCATAACCATTTTGTTAGTCCTACTGATACAGTTAAGAGTCCTGCCTAACTGTTTTCCCCTCTCAGCAGAACAGGTTTTAATGCCTTAGGCTCTGTGGGAAGCACGATTGCACATCTAATGGCTACCAAGTATGAATATATAATTGTGCTCGACCAGTATCTACTTCACAGCTTTGTAGGGTGCTCCAGAGTATCCGTGGTGTGAGAGGTGCTGTTTACAACAAAAATTGGTCTCTGCTTTGTAGTTCAGTAGTGATGGGGATGCAGCTGAGACACCAAAAAAAAAAAAAAAAATCTAAAAGGAGGGTGTGAGAAGTAATAGTTAGAAAAAGCAAAACAGAAAATACTGCAAAATGACTTTCTGGGGAATATTCTTAGATGTTGGTGCAGTAGAAACAATTCAACCTATTTTAAGAAAAGGGAATATAGACCAAGAAAAGGTGGGGGGTATACCTCTCTGAGCACATCTAAACTCCCACTGGAGTCAGTGACTCCTTAAATAATGATCTGGAAAAGTCTGAGGCTATGGGCTTTTCTATTCTAGAGACAAGCCACTACATTGATTTCTGCTTTTAACTGATGCAAATATTTAATAAAGGTTCTATTGGAACGGCTTTAAACCCTAGCCTGAATAATTTTAACTTGGTTAAACCAGTGAACTGGTTTGGGAGCATACACAGTAAGAGGTTTGCATTGGTTTAATTAGATTTAGGAGATTTATAAAACCAGGGCCACTGCTCTGACATAGGCAAGGTCTGGAAGACAGCGTATAGATGCTGCATTGATCTACGCCCAGGCTGAACAGACTGCTATTGAAATTACGCTATTATAAATGTTTGCCAATATTAAAGAAACTAAGGGAAGGTACGACCTTGAATGATCGCATCAGAAGAATAAGATGGCAATCAGTGTTTCTACCTTTGTTTTCTCTGGGACATTGGCAAGAAGGTTTTCTCCCTTTGAAAGGAGTTACAGATTATAGTTTAGTCTGTCTGGAAGTCACGTTTTTGAGATTTTTATTATTATTAACCAAATGTCTCGGTTTACTTCTGATTCTTGTTACATTCCCTTATGAGCTTTTTCTTAATTCTTAAACTACACCATAAACTGTAACTTGAAACATGTCTGCGTCAATTAAAAAAAGGGATAATAATAAAAAAAGGTATTTTACAGGCGCTAGTCACAAACATAACTACTGTATTGGTCACAAAGCCACTGTGTAAAGAATATCCACAGAGCTTATTTTATCTGGATAGCAGCTAAATGTCTTTACAGTCCCCAGGGTTATTAAAGGCCAAATGCCTGGTATATGTAGTTAGTTTGTTTTCCATTGAAACTACAGTACTTGAAAGTACTTTGTTTTTAATGTCATAAATATGAAATTAGATTTCATAGATATACCATTAAAAAGTGAAAACTAGAACCTGGGTGTAGCTGTGTGGTTGTAAATGGAAACGGGCGCGTCGCCGCATGACTGGTGTGCCCGAGCGTGGGTACCGGCCTGGTTATGGTGGCACATCTGTGTGTGTGCGTGCAATGTACATTTGTGAACATACACTGGGTTATCAGGTGTCTATTCAATTTTAATTGACAATATGAGATTCCTGTGGTTACTCTGTGCACAGATTGCCTTGGGGCTCTACAGGGTTTGTGGGAAGAAAAGCTTTGACAAGTTTCCATTAAGCCCTGAATCAGGCAATTGGAAAAGGGGAGAATGAAAGGAGCTGAAAAGAGGGACAACTTGTTAGTGTTGCATTCTGCGCTTGCAACGAGAAACCTCTTTTAGACAAGAGTGGTTCTCAGGCCAAGAATTTCAAACTCGCGGAGAAACCTGTCCAAAACACAAAAGTTGTTTGAACGGGGTGCAGAATTGTCACAGTAATTAGAGCAATCTCCGTTTACTGAGTGGCAGCCTTTATAAAGGACAGGGGATAAAGGGTTCAAATTCATCTTTCTCTCTCCGATTCACTTCTGATGAACTGCCCCTGTGTATGTATGTGTATATGAAGGAGTGTGTGTGTGGCCACATTTTCAGCTACTCATCATTTGATCGCCTTTGTTTTAGAAGAACAACTACTTAGGTTTCTTCTTCCTGCCACAAATGACGTTTTCAAGCATTTTGCTTTTACTTAATTATTTTTTTATTGCTGCTCTAATTCGGTATAGAGAAGTAAGAGGATGCTTTGGGGAATGCGCTTGTTGTCGGAGGGGGAACCCCAAATATTTCTCAGTCATTTTCTCCTCTTACTTGATCCCACATCTTTGACTCATAGGAACAGTCCCATTATTTTTAATAGGATTACTTGGGGAAGCAAGAAGAGTGAATGAATAAGGATTGGACCCTTAAAGTTTATCCTCTTGCCATTACAAGGTCTGCCCAGAAGTACTGAATCAGCTGGAGTTTTGCCATTGCTCTTATTAGGAGAAGGATCAGTCCCATGGATTACGTGAGACTGGATCTTGTGAACAAGCCAAATAAAACTGTGAAAATCAGAGTTGCTGCTGTGTGCAATGTGGAAGTGTCTGGAGGCCTTGATCTGGGCTCCTTTTGGTCAGATGCTACATGGAGAAAAGTAGGATTGAATGAGCGTGTGAGCAGTTTGGGTGTTCTGTCCTGAGGAAGAAAATGTGACTACTAAATTTCCTGTACGCCTTTATTTTAAAGAAAATAAAATATTATACCCCTTTGTTTTTTTGTTTTTTGTTTTTTTTTTCAGTAATCATCCTGAGTGCAAAATTATTTTGTGTCTGTTTACTTGGCTGTTACGGCTTTGTGATTGCCTTTTATTTGTTCTCCCTGAAATAATGTAAGATCTCTGTTTTTGAAAGGCTTGGAGGTAGTGACCTTGGCTATTTTACTTAATCATTTAGTCAGTGTTATGTTTCTTCCCTTCATTCACCACTATGTCTGAATTGAGAGAGAGAGGAGAGAGAGGAGCTCTGTAGGCTGATGTCTTTGCTCTGTCTTGTGTTTCTCTGTATCACGTTGCCTTCAAGGCCCGTGGCATGGCTGATGAGGCATTGTTGTATTGGGACCCTGTGAGCGTTGGATGTCTAATTCATCCCACCTTCTCTCCTGGAGACCTGGGATCAGTCAGCATCTGCACTGGGTTCCTGAGATTTGGACCAAAGGAAAAAGGTCTTACTACGGATTACATAAACATTGTTAAAGCTAATAAATACTCATGGCTGTGAAAGTTGTTGTAGTTTAGAAGTCATGGACAGTTTTTGTATATAGATTTTTTTTTTTTTTTTTTTTTTTTTTTTCCCCCTCCACCTCTACCACCCTCAGTTATTTTCCACTGAATGATGATGGTGAAGAATTTGGCTTGGTCCTTTTACATTTTTGCAAAAAGCAGATTTATTTTTTCTCGGGGTTGGCCACTAGCATGGAAAAGCTGTGGAAAAAATGCTTGTCTTGGAGTTTGCATTGCAGAAATGCCTGTTGCCATTCAGCAAAGTGCGCTTCTGTGTGTGCTTCATCAAAGCATGTGCTCTCCTACTTCACTTGCCTTGTCTGTGAGCATGGTGCATGAACACAGGAGTGTGTTCTGAACATGTAGAAATTGTCTTGTAGGCGCAAGGAGAAGCTGCAAGACGTTGGTTTTCCTGGCATCAGTGCTGAATTGCTTATACAGTGTCGGAGCATAGAGTCGGGTCTGTGTGTTGGACAATGTCGTGGTCAGGTTGAACAATGTCTCCATTTTTAGATGATGCTATTTCGTCTCAAGTATTGATGGTTTGCAGACCAGTTGTGATGTCTGCCATCCTGAAAGAGTACCCAGCGTGGTACTAATTGTACCGGGACTAATTGTTGATTAGAATATACTTATTGCATATTGTGGACCTCTCTTGAACATTGCTTTCTCAGTCCTATCCCTTGTGCATTATTTTCTCAGCTGGTAATTAATTTCTCAGTTTGGTAACTTGTCAGTAACTGGCATCTCCTCAATAATGAGTGTTCTGTAGTAATTCTCCATTGCTAAGAAGTAATTGCTGGCTTTATGAAGTCACTGATCTTTCATTTGCCAGCTGGATAACGTTCCCTGTTAGACTGTTATGACAGAGTTATCTATTGCAACAAAGCCTAACTACACCTACAGTGGACATCCTGGCTGCAGGATACATGGAGAGAAAGGACTGGAGGAAGCTGGTTTTAAGTCACGGTTGCAAGCAGGAGCTTGTGACAGTAGCAGAAAGCTTTTATTTGATTTTACAACTATGTAAAATCTAGCTTAGCCTAGAAAAGCAGCTCTTGAGTTTAGTTGAGGTGACGACACATAGCAGCCAATGTCCTCTTCTCATTGTGTGGCATTTCCTCATGCCTTCTTTACTGCATGGCTCTGTCTTGCTTTTCTGCCTTCTACTGGGTCTGTTTCTTTAAGTGGCTTGGAGGTGCTTCCTTTCCTGGGAGCTGGTGGTGCAAAGCTCTGATCCTGCACGTGTGCTGGGCTTGCTTACATGTCAGCCCTCTGAAGAGTTGTGCTCAACCCGGCTGGGACCTTGCATTTGGGCTTGTAGGGTTGTGACCCAAATTTGTGTTCCCGAGGGGGAGATTCTGAAGTTCATTTTGGAAACTGAGTGACAGGGGAAGGACGCTAAAAGAGAATACTGGAAAGATAGTGCAAATGCAAAGCAGTTTTTCATCTGTGCTTCCTGCTTATTGCTCTGGTTTGTGGATCTAAGTAGAAAACCAGCAGGTTTTGGAAATCTTGTGAGTTGTTTGTCAGCACCTGCACACGCCCAAATACCTTTTAAAATTTGTTTTTGTTTTTCCTGCTCCTTGAACACGTTAGCTAATGCCACAAGGAGTGAGATGAATTCTCGGTCTTTTTTCCCCCTCTTGCTGTTGGAATTGTTTGTTAAATTCCAATTACAGGGCTTGTTCAACACCTGTACAAACCCACAGCCATTGTTAAGGGAATAATTTGAGGACAATGGGGTTAACACAGGTGTACACAAGTGCAGAATGTGGATTGCAAAGTCTCTTTATTACTCTATGTGCATAAGAAAGAGAAGGAAGGAATTCAGCTTACTTTATAGATCCCAGATATAATTTGTAGAACAAGCATTTGGAAAAAGGGTAAGTGGGGAGGGGAAGAGATGTCTGAACATGTTCAGACATGGCAACGAACACATATGAAATGGAAAGTTAAAAGGAAATAAACACTACTCTCCTCTTTCCTCCCTACCTCACCCTCATACCACTTTCATGGAGTCACTTTTCAAGGTATGAAGCTGGTTGGTAATGCTTGCACACTGATTCCCTTCAGAGTGATCATGGCTAAACTTGATTGTTTGCATGGAACTGAGGTACTGGGACACTGCTGATTTGTGGTGCCAGCAATCCCCAACCCCAGTTGCATCCCGTTACTATCAGAAAGTTGCATTAGATGTACGTTCACATGGGTGTGCTGTGTTTGGTAGGAGCTAAATCAAGGGAGCTGGGCTTTTTGACTCTTGAGATTTCTTTTCTCTGAAGCTGAACATATGTGTAGTGTCCAAAGGTGACCTACTGGTGTCATGCCACCAGAGTAAACTTAAGGTGGCTTTTATGGCCAAGAGGATGAAGTCCTAGAGTCTGTAGGACATGTCCTTCTGATATTCTCTTATGTTGATACAAAGAGCTACGGTTTTATGTAACTTTAGGAATATCTAGCAATGGGTCATCTTCCTTGTGGGTAATTCCAGTAAAGGCTAAAAGAGGTTCCTACAGAATGAAAACCAAGATCCACATCCCTGCTGTCACAAGTGGCTGTAAATTGCAATCAGTTTCTCTTGCAGTTTCATCTTTCTTCAGTTTCTTTCCTTGTTATGGGAATTTCTCCAGGCAAGGATCAAACTTTCTCTGTTAATAAATACTCTGTGCATTTGGGATACAATAAACTAGTAAGTAGCAATAACTGTTAGTGGTTAGGTAAACATTCAGATCAGTTTATCCTTTCTGTAATTCGCCTGTTAGAGCTAATCTTGACTGCTACGAATAGGTTTGGTATTTGGCATTTCGGTTTCTGTAGGAGGGGAGAGAACCGCTGTTGCCTGTGAAATGGCTCAGAAGTTAGTTACTGTTATTTTTCAATGAGTAATAACTCAGCTGAGTAGCGTGATGGGAGTCTCGGGGATGGAACCTTGATCAAGAGAGAAATGGGTAGTTCCCCATCTTGGTTATGCACTAACATAGTTGTGCATGCCCCTGTGCTCAGAGGGGAACTAGTTATCTTCCAAACACTGTCAGGCAACCTAGAGAAACAATCAGAGTTAATAATGAAGGCTAATTTGAAGTTATGGAAAGAAATGTTTCTTACTGACTTAATGCTGTCTGGAAGGTGGCTAAAAATAATATTTCAGTGAGGTGTCATGGTTTGGTCCACTGGAGATACATATTTTTCTCTTTGGTGGATAGTGTGACCTTCTCTTGCCAGAGTGTTGTTGCGCTAAGATAATGAGCAGTGATTTGTCCTAAAACTTTAAGTAGATTAACCTTCTGAATTGCAAACTGCAGAGGTGATCTTGCTTCTGGCAAGTGATACAAGTTTATGGTTGTGGAGGATCTTTGCCTTTGCAGTTGTGCGAATTTCATTGAAAGAAATGAAACCTTTTGGGTGAAAGACTAGATTTCCTTCCTCTCATTTGAAAATAATTTTTAAAACACAATTTAATGATTTTAATGAGTATACATACACTGAAGTAATGGAAGATGAGACTGTTGATATGCTTTTCCTCACAGTGTTCACTGATATAAATTTCATTAGTGTCTGCTGTTTGCACCCACTTCTGTTGTTTTGTTCCTGTATTGTGTACTTGCCTTAGAAATTCATATGGTTCAGCCTCTTCCGTACTATGTATGATCTGGATGATCTTACAGATCTTTTCCAACCTTAATGATTGTACGAGTCTATGTACAGTCACTACAGCCCATGTTGTTTTCGTCTGCTGGATAGCAGCTCTATGGAGCAGAGATCATCCTTGAGATCACTGAAGGCTCCTTTTGTGCAATTAAATAGCTCCTTTCTGCTAAGGTACTAAAAGCAGTTTCTTTTCTGGGAATGCTTGAACAGGCAAGATAGGCAGTGTCTGGCATGTTCTCTCTGATCCCAGCAAAAACCCAGGTCTAGTATTAGCTGACTCTAACTCATGGTCAAGGCCAAACTGAGGGGAATGAGGCTGTGTGATGAAGGATCTTCCTGTGCTGAAAAAAGCCAAGAAGTGATGTCCTATTGGATGGTGAATCTATAGGAGTGGTTACCATCTTGTTACTTGAATGCTCTTACAGCTTGCAGGAGCGTTGCCCAAATAGTGTCCTAGATTTCAGATTTCATTTATAGTTTTGTGTCTGCAAAACCTGACGGAGTTGTTCATCCAAGAATTGCTTTTAATCAGTTGAGCCCAGTAATGTAGTTGTAGGTACCAAAATCTTGTAGCAGTTAAACATGGGAGAGGAACTGCATCTGAACTAAAATGAAACTGACTTTCATGTAGTGTTTTTGGATGGCTTAACAGCTACAATTCTATTAAGATTTAATTAGTTACTTTTCAAGGTAGTGGTCCATATTTAACATAAAGCTCTCTTTAAAAGCATCAATAAATATTTGCAGATTTTATATAAAGTATCACTGCAAAACTGCTGTAAGCCTTGAATATAATTAAATAGATCTGATTATGAACCAGGAGTTTGGTGCAGAAATCTGAAAGAGGTGGATAGGGAAATGGTTAATACCCATTATATATATAAATATAACAATAGAGTAATATCTATATAACACCAACACCTATATAATCTATAGTATCTGTTAATACCTTTAGTATATACATTATATATAGTGTGTCTACATATATTAAATAAGTCTATACATAAAAATTTTTCTTCTGCAGCTTTGAGGTCACAGCAGCATTGGAGGGTCAAGTGCCCGAGTATTTTCTTGTCATTTAGGAGGGTGTTTTTTAGGGGAGGACCTGTCTGTCTGTCTGCCTGTGAGAACAGCAGTGCCACTACGTGCTCTGCTCAGTGGTTATGCTTTGTATGGATGTGTCATGTGGTTTCCTCTTAAGTCACCTCGTATTAGGCCATTTAAAGACAGGACCTACAGCGTTGCTTGGTAATATAAAGCCATGGAGATGACTCTCTGACCAGTAGCATTCTACTGGCTCACAACTGTGAAGGCTGCTCATATGGGAGAACAGACGTATTTCCTAGATAAGTAGAGACAAGAGTCCCTTACATACAAATTTTCCTGAATCTGGTAAGCTGGGCTATGCCCCTCCAAAACCCTCCTTCAGCTGCAGAGATACCATCAAGATGTGATCCACTGACAGCTGGAACTCTAAAAATAGGGGTTGAACTTCTGAGATGTGTTGTGCACAGAGGCAGGTAGAGTGAGGTCTGGTGCTGGCTGGTGTGATAGCATAGAATCATAGTACCATAGAATATCCTGAGCTGGACGGGGCCCGCATCGAGTCCAACTCCTGTCCCTGCACAGGACAACCCCAAAACTCACACCATGTGTCTGAGGGTGTTGCCTAAATGCTTCTTGAATATTGTCAGGCTTGGCACCATGACTACTTCCCTGGGGAGCTGTTCCTGTGCTCCACCACCCTCTGAGTGAAGAACCTTTTCCAACCTAAACGTTTCTGATGACGTGGCTGTGTAGGACTGTCTGCATGACACTTGTGTGCTCTGCCCCCATACATTTTGTGTTCTCATGATGGTTCACCATGGTTCATGGTGCAGTAGGGTGGTCCTTGCTGGGAGAATCCTGCTTGAATCTCAGTTATATTCCTTGACATTATGCCTTGAACAAACATGGGCCTTTAAGCCAGAGTGCTTGTGCTGACTACATCCTGCTTTGAGGGAAGGCTCGTGCCCAGGAAGGATCACCACAGCTTCGGGGAAGTAATCTGCTCTGCAGGCCAAGTTTCAAGCTTAAGTCACAGTGCAACCACAACCCTTTATGAGAGATCCTGATGAGAATTTGGACCCATGATATTTAAATATGCCTGTGGTAATATAATAAGCTGCCACCCACTGCTCAGCTTCTAAGCTGATCCTAAAATAACCTTTGGTAGCATGACACATGGGAAGCTTCCCTCCCCTCCCATTTAATCTCCTGTACACAGCCCCAGTGTAATGTTTATATGACAGTCATAAGAAAGGCTCTGTAGGTGTATCACGGCCTTTTATGAGAGCATGACACGACATCAGTTTCTACATTTATCTCCCTGCTCCTTGACGTTTTGTTCCTGCAGTGCTTTCAGTTTTGAAATAAAGACAAGTGGCATGGAGCTGCTGCTGTATCTCATCGACGGAGTGTGAGCTTCCACTTTCCCAACTTGCTGAGTGCTCAATGTCCTTTGTGAGGACATGTGATGTGGACTTTCCCTCTTCTCCCTCCCTTCCCCTGTTGATGTTTCACAAGAATAACAAACCATGAACGGATGTTAATGGCTCCGTGCATAGATATATATAGGCTGTCTGGTTGTTGAGAAGAATTTATGGGCATTAATTTGGATATTTACAAGTGGCAGTGTCACCGAGGTTATGGAGACCAGAGTGAATGAGCTCTGAAGGGCATTTATAACTCCTTCAGACCACCAGTCTTTTCATTTACAGCAAAGGGGTTTATACATGTGTGTGCATATATAGATTATATATATTTAAAATGTAGGTATGTATCTATGCCTTTTTTCTTACTCTGAAATACAGAAGTAGCATTAATATTTCTGCTGCTGGCTGTCCATAAAACACATAGATCCTGGAATGATAGAGAAGCTGTTGTGTGACAGCAGTATGGGGATGTCTTTAATTAAAGTCACTTTTGTGAAGTGACATTCCTAGGTCATTGGTCAGGCCCTCCCTGAAGCTCCCAAGGTACCAGCAGTGTTTCTCAGGTTCTTTGCCAGAGTTTGATGGGTGTCTTCCCCAGTTGGGTGGTGGAATCCAGCTTCTCTGGCCAGCTCTGGTAACACTTCAGACTTGCAGTGCTCACAGAGGGCATGCAAGAACTGTAACTTTAAATCCTTGATTTTCTTTGGCTAACAGCTTAAGGGGGAACAGGAGGAGGGTGGAAGAGCTGAGAACGAGAAGATGCCCTTTTGTAGTAGTTTTAAACAAAACAATATCCAAGAAACACTGGCTGTTTGAAAGCTGTTTGGAGAGTTTGCATGTCAGAGGTAGTCCCAGCTGAGAGACATTGCTGAGCAGAGTTCAAGCAAAGAGGCCAAAGGTGCAGCATAAATATAGTTTGTCAGCTTGTTGGTGAAATAAATGAACATTATTCCACGGAATAATCGTAACTACGTATATGGCATAAATGCAGTCATTGAGTGGTGCCACAAAATACTTAATAGCTTGTAGTCACTGTGCCTTTTGACCTGGAAGGGAAAGGGTGTGATCCTGTTCCAATTATAATCAATGAGCCTTGCTATTGATCTGTGGGAGACTTTGAGTGCAAAGAGCAGGGATGAGATGATGTGAAGTAAGGGCTTGGGGAATAAGTCATCGATGGACTATTCTGTTTATTTAGCTTTGATCGTATCGTAGCACTTGGTGCTCTCTTGCTTTGTGATTTTTAATGTATTGTCTTAAATCC
This sequence comes from Neomorphus geoffroyi, assembly GCA_033558235.1. NCBI lineage: Eukaryota > Metazoa > Chordata > Aves > Cuculiformes > Neomorphidae > Neomorphus > Neomorphus geoffroyi. Next base: position 5,859,787 of record JAUMJM010000016.1, on the reverse strand, counting down.
AAAGGAATGTTTAACAAGGCTGCACCTACGTAATTTTAGAAGTAGCCTTAAGAATTCATTTGTTGTGCAAAATGCTTTGTACAGAAGAGCTGAAATGCTAGCAGAGGAAGAGAGAAAATAGGGCAGCCTGTCCGAGAGGACACCTTGTTTGGCAGAGGGAGAGGAATGAGTCCCTTCTCTGCAGTCCCTCTTGCTTTTTATTGGTTAATCAATATACAATAGGAGTCCACTCCCTGGTCAACTTAAGCACCACTTAATTGAGAAATAAATGATAAACCCATTATGTTTTTCTAGTAGATAACATTTCAGGATGATTATGGGTGCTCTGCTAAATTTTTTGGCATCCCTTGAGTGAGACTAATTGCCTTCCCTCGGGGCAGCTCCACCAGCTTGGGTCACATCCCAGCCTTGATGAAGCCAATGGGAGTTTTCCTATGGATTTTCTTTTGTTTTAATTATTATTTTAAAGAGAGCGACTGTATACCAGCCTTTGTCTCTGGTGTTCTGCCTTCCCCTGAAAGCAGGACCTACTTTGACTGCTGTGCCTGTTTGGTTGGCTCTTGGCCAAGGCTTTTTGCATGGGGCTATGGATGCTCTCCGTGTCTCCGAATCGAGTCCCTCTGTGCTGGAAGACTGGTTTGTTGGGGACTCTGCCAGGGGGCAGCTGTACCAGCAAAACCACAAGGCCGTGGTGACTCTTGGGCTGGTCTAGTGTCCTCTGCTCTTTTCCAAGCAGCTTGACCTCAGTTGTGCTTCCATCGCTGGCTGCCTGAGCTCGCCGGCCATGGGAGAGTGGTTTCAGCACGGCAATCCATGCAGCTCTGGGACAGGGCTCTGAGCGCTCGGAAGAGATGGAGGGTTTTTTCAGATCCGGCCTCTTGCCAGTGTGGTGCATGCCCTTCAACAGCCAGTGGAGTTAGCAGTCACTGTGGATATCCGTGAGGCCTGTTAATGAGGAGCTGGATGAGGGAGTGCTGCGTCAGACAGGAGCAGGGCAAGCTTTGTTTAATCGGCTTCTCAAGTCCAGTCTCTAGCTACGACAACTGATTTGCAACGGAAGCCGTCAGGACAAGCTAGGATACAAAAGCCTGAGGATGTATTATTCTGCTTGGCTTTGAGGCTTTGCACTGCCTGCTAGCGATAGCTGAGACTTATTAAATTAAAGAAGAAAAAAAATCCACTTATTAGGTGCTCCGCTCAGTTCCTGCTCACTGCGTAGAATTTTGGCTGCGCTGAAGTCAGCGCTGTGTCCAAGGCACCGTCAGCACTGATCCCTTTTTATGCCAGGATGTCAACCTGACACCTGTGCTCCATGGCTGGAGCTGAGCCTGCTTGGTGATAGAGTAGGAAGTCTCCTCTTCTGAGGGATTATGACCTGGGAAAGGTCTCCCTGGTTTGGAAGAGAAAATAGATCTCAAGCATTGAGAAACTTTCCACTTGTCTCTGTAATTTCTTGGATGCTGGTGACTTTTTTCCCCCTATTCTTGGGGCTTTCCTTTGCAGGACTTGTGGACCCTATTTGCTTTTGCAGGTATTCCAACAATTAGGGGTTGCATTGCTCTGATTTCTTCTCCGCTCAGCACTGTGCTTGGGGAACAGACTGCATGCAGTTTATAAATAAATATTATTTTGAGTGATGACTGAGAGAGAGGGTATTTCCTGGCTGCAAATGACTGGCTGGAAGAGTTGGAATCTGCTGGCTCTGGGGTGCCAGGCGATGCCCAAACCTAGAAGTCATTATTGCTTTTTTCTGTTGTGACCCCTGCCCTTCTCTCCTGTGCAAACCTGTGTCTTGTTCCCAGGCCAGCTTGACGAAAATAAACACACCACTAAGATCACCTCCTTGGCCACTCACCCCCCCATGCAATTAACTTACTGGTTTGCACAAGGATACAAGTAGCTTTGTGGCCTTGTTTCAGATAAGGGTGATAAGGGTCTGGCCTAGAGACATTGACCCATACCCACAGCCCTTAGTGGGACAGGAGTAACGGTTGCAAAACTGCGTCCTGATTCTTGCCACAGCCGCCACCTCTTCCCTGCCCAGCCAGCCTGGGTCAAGCACTGGGAGTACGGTGGAAACGCTATGTTCTCTTTCTACCCATTCATCTGTGGAGTGTTTGGGGCATTGGGTTTTTTTTTCTTTGTAGCTTGTCAGGCACAAATCACCGGATGATGGGCTTGTGTGGGAATTGATGTCTTTGAGTGGTTTTGGAGTTTTTGATTGGGTGCTCCTGAGACATTGGGAAGCTCTCCAAGGGAATGACCTGTGGGACTGATGCCAACTGTAGTTTCAGAAGTGACCCAAGACACTTGGAGCCGTTCCCGGTGTTCAGAATCATACTGAAACACCAACATGATGAAAAAACAAATGTAGAATTGCTAAATGCATGTTGTCCAAAGATTGTTCGAGTTGTCGTAACTCTGCTTCAAAAAAACCCCCGATAAAAAAACCCCAGTGGCTTTCTCATGGTTTACTTCAGCTGAACATCAGGCCATGATAAGTCTGATCTGTCTGTGCATTAGAATAAATGAAATATATGAACATTTAAGAAGTACTTGTAATTTTTATTTTTTTTGGAAGCACACAGAAGGCAGCCAATGGAAAATGTGAACTAGAGACACCACACAGAATATCATAGGTTTTTTTTTCCAAGGCGTTAATTTGTATCTGATTTAGATTTTAGCATGGAGAAAAGGAGTTATGTTTTCTGGGTTCTGGTAGAATTTTAGTGCCTCTGCCTTCTGTCTGTGCAGAATTTCCCCATGTCACCTCTAGAAGGAGAATATATTATATACTGTTACTTTAACTACTTTTTGATCTGAACTTAATCATCACCTTTTACAATGTTTAGGCTAAAGAGGTTTTTATGGTGTTCTGGTATTGGCTTTGAAAATCTTTAGTTACTGATATCTTTGTTGCTCATTAAGTACGTTTTAATTTTTAAACTTCGACTTCTATCTAAATGTTGGTTTCTTTTGGTTGAGGTCTTTTCTAATTATGAAAAGAGTTCCTGCGTTTTCAGCCAGCTTGCTGGATTTTTGAGTTATATGATGTACTGCAACTGGTATTTCATGTTGGTATATAATTTGAGACAAAATGATATTGCAGAAAATTAGTTAAAGTGATTTTTCTTTCTCTTCATCTAAAACAGAAAGAATAAAAGCAAAGCTAGCCAAGGGATTGATTGCATTCATAATTATTAGTATAGATAGTGATGTATATGGCTGTTTGAAATTATTGGTGCCTTGTCCCACACAACCTTGTGCTTTTGAAGAGACCTGACAAACATGAATGTGGGATTAGATTTATTTGCCCTGAGAAAAGAATGTTTCTTTAAGTTTGAGACAAGCTTTCTTGAACAGATTTAGAGAGGCAAATTGTCTTGACTAGTTGGCAAAATCAGCTCTCCAAGAAATGTATGATATTTTCAAACCCAGAATGCGTGACTTTGCCTGCAAATATTTTGAACGTTATTATGTGAGCTAGAAGCTGAAGCATTTCACTAAAAATTGGGTCTCATGGGTGTTCTTCCCTATCCCTGCTAACATCTCTAAATCTGAAGGTGAAGCTTTCTAGTGCTGGCTGCCCAAGTTGAGGAGCTCGAGGCTTCATCTTCAGTGGCACTCAGCTTCTTGTAATGGCCTCTGCCAACGCTGGTGGGTTTGTGGATGTGACACCCATCAGAAGAAGCAGTCTCATGTTAGCATCTCTCTAGAAAAAAATCTGACTTGCTTCTCTGCTTGAGTTTGTGTATCTGCAAAGCCAGGGTAGCTTGCACCTGCCTCGCAGGCTGCTGTGTTTTGAATCTGGGAATCGGGTGCACGAGGCTTGTGTGTGAGTGTGTGAAAGGGGTTTCCAAAGCGCTGCTGCTGCCTTGGGCAAACGCAGTGCAAGCGCCAGTCCTTCAGCAGTTTGCCATTAGCTGCGGTGTAGCTGGAGGGCAGAGGATGGCTTTGTGTCAATCGAGTTCCAGCTTTTTTTTCTGGTAAGTATTTGTCGATTGAAATTGAAGAATTGTGAGCACAATTCATCTTAGCGTACAGAGAGCAGCGGGTGTGAGCAGCGCTGACTGGGACCAGACATTGACATACGGGCCGTCATCAAACTAATTGTTGTTTGAATTACCTGTTATGATCCGATGACAAATCTGCTTCGCTCCTGCCACTGGAGCAGAAAATGTAGCTTGAATTGGCGTGATGTTAGCAAGTGTAAACTGTGCTTCAACAAGATGGATAAACCCAATTATGGGGCAGACCTGTAGAGAGAAAATCCATTTAAATCTCGTAATGTTAAGCAGAGCTGTGTTTAATTCATTTGGACCAATTTGGGAATGATGTATGAGTGTTGGTGAACATTAGTCAAAGGGAGAAGGGCTGGGGAAAGAGATGCAGTGCTGAGGCAGGATGGCAGAGGAGAGCTGCAGCGTCTCAGCGGTTAACGCTAATGGCTGGGGAAGGCTAAAATGACAAAAAGATGTACTAACTGCTCGTACAAGAGCAGCCCGGTGTAAATGAACCAATAAGAGAAACATATGGAGCAGAAATAAGATGTAGTATTTTTCTTAAAACTATTGATCTTTCCAATTGAGAACAAATATATTTAAATTAAAAGCAGCATTTTGGTGTTGTTTTTTTTCAACATAGAAAGTGTGTGAGGTTTTTTTGATTATTTTTCCCTCAACTTCTTGTTGTGTTTTTTTTTTTTTTCTTTGTCAAAAAGCAAGGGAAGGAGCAAGATTTTTCTTTTTTTTTATTATTATTATTATTTTTGTGAACAAAGGGGCAGGATTGATCACTTCCTCACAGTTGTTCTTGGTGCTCTGATTGCTTTGTGGGATGGATATAATGTATGCTCATTCAGAGGTTTTCCAGCTACGGCTTTCCTTATTCTAAAAGAAAATTTAAGCGCCGTGTTGTGCAGGCAGATTGATTGACGGATTCCAGAGGATGTGGATGTTACACAATAATGGCCTAAGAAGCTGTCACTGCTTATTTACTGGTTTAATACTTAAAATGTGTGTGCTAGGCACTTGTCAAATGCCGAGGAAGATAGAAGCAAACAATCTCACGAAGGAATTGCTTTGGCAGGACGGAGGGGTTGAACAATGAGTGTACTTGACTCTGTTGTTTGTGGTCTTCAGCGAGTTCCAGCAAAGCTAACCCACATGCACATGTTCTGTCTCATTTTGGACAAAAAAAAAAATCATCTTTTCTTGTGTTTCTCATTTAAGACCCTTTCCACAAAATTTAAAGTGGTGAATAAAGAGGCAGTGTTGCTACGTGCATCCCTCTTTGCCTGTGCATGCCTTGCTGTATATCTGCTTGCTTTCCTTTTCATTGTCACAGCGCTCTGCTCTACTCTTGCAACTCATGGTGGCAAATAACATGGGAAAGGGAACCTGTCCCAAGGTGTGGTCACCAAGTTTGTTTTTTGAGGTCAGAGAGTCATTTTGGGACATTTGTAGAGGGAAAGAATGAAATAACCACTTGCTGATGTGTAGAATTTAGGAAATCTTTTAGTAATTCCTCGTTTCTGGTACACCTGAAAGCTCTCTGCAATAATGAAAATGATTCTGCAGGACTTTATTTAAAGCTCAGGGAAAAGGATTGGTTTTCATTTTCAATCATCTGTACTTCAAAGCATATTAATTTTGGAAGGCATGATTTCATTTTGATAGCCATTTAATTTAAGCTGTTAAACAAGCTTTTGTTTTCTGGTGCTTGGGACTCAGAATCAGTAGCACCTCATCGTAATGAAGGGCTTGTTTTAAGGGGATCAAAGAGATCGAGCTCCAAGTTGTTTAAAGGCTGTAGGTCCAACGCATGTGTCCGTCACATTACGAGGATGCAGCAGTGCTGGCAAAAAGGTGGTTTCATTCATTTTCTTGGATGTGACTATGTAGTAATGGTAAAAAGAGCCATGTAATTCACCATGAGCTGTAACATTGAGGTGTACCATGTTACTTAGGACGGTCTGTGTGTAGGTAGGTCCTTCTGGAGAGCCTGGAAGAATCTGTATTGAAATGACAATGTATAAGACGCTGAGTGTCACACCAGCTCGTTGCTGGCGCTGTCACTGTGGACGCGCCTTGTCACTCACCCCTCCCCTCGCTGTGGGATCAGCAGGGACAACTAAAGCTCTGGGGACTTCATGGTAGCTACTCTTACATTGTCAACACTTCCTCTTCTAATCCCTGCTCTGAGAATAACCAAATATTCAGACTTAGCAACTGTTTTTCCTGCCTAGTAACTTCATCTCCCACAATGTCTGCCTTTGAGAATGTGTCTGGATTGCCCAGTAAACCACTCTGTGTGTGTGTGTGTGGTTTCTTTTTTCCCCCTTGTGGGTCATTCTTTTTTAAGACTGCAAAACCGTCCTGCAAGCTGCTGTGCTTTAGAATTGCTTAATACTTTGATTTAATTATAATTTCTTTTATTAATTCCTTTTTTTAAACTTGAAGTGCAAACAAGAGAAATCAAGGACCTTTTGGTGTCTTGAGATGTGTTTATGTTTAATTGAAAGGTCACTGTTGAATGAGGCTACTGTCTGCTCCATCCTAGATGCTGATGCAGGAATCACTCTTAATTTTAGAAGTATAGATCATAATGATATGTGTATTATGGGGTTGTAAGACATATCCTGTGAATGTGCCTTAAGAAATGTCATTCAACTGATAAGGATCATGGACATGGTGTTTAAAAATCGGAGGAAGGATACAGAAAGTGTTGAAGGGAAAGGGCTGAGATGGCTCCTGGATTTGTCTTGTAGTATCTTTGTCCTTTAGGCTGGTTGTCTTTGCCTCAGTTTGCCCATCTATGAAACAGGAGTAACACTGCTTGCTTAATACTTAGCTGGAGGCAGAAGGTCATATTTTCCATGTTTTGCCAACTGTGCTGTCTTGAAAGGGCTTTGGAGGATTGGGGTTAAAGTATGAAAGGTCTAGATTAAATGAAAGAACTGTATTTTTATTTTTCTTGAAAAATAGTCATTTCCCCTAAAGGTCCTTTTTTTCCTTTTAACTTCCTAACAAAATCATACGTAAAAACATAAGCTGCCAATTGATGATGCCAGCTGACAGTTTGTCAGGATGGGAGCTATGAGTTTGGACTTCTCTTTCTTTTCTCGCCTACCAGATGCTGATTGTAGTCAATAATTATGTATATGAAAAAATTTTCATTATGGCATTGTGGTTTCATGTTCTCAGAAACGTTTGGAACATGGTAGCCACGAGAAGCCAGATTGCATGACACATTTCAGGCTTTGTTTCTCCCTGACCACATGCACATTTTAGTATTTTCTTTTCTTCCCTCTTAAAAGTTTGAGCAACAATTGTATTGATTCTAGCAATCTCGTGTAGAGTTCCACTCCAAGTCCGCAGGGCTATAACCTGCTGGGTATTTTGAGGTTTTAAAATGTAATTTTATTAAAGAATGATTTTTTTTGTCTGTGCTGTCATAGTTTATTCCTGCTGCAGTGCTCTATGGTCCAACTAAAAGTGACGAGAAAAAGAATACGTAAGGCTTGGGCCATGTGTATCACTGAGGACTTGGCTTGTTGCACTTCCAGGCCTGTAAGAGACTCTGCTCACACAAGATCCTTGTCCTCAAGATTGATCTTGGGGTTTAAACAGGTTTTACCATTTCTAAGAGCTGATTTGGAACAGATTGCAGATCTTGCTTTGTTGGCCAACCTATTGTAATCTTTAGACATTAACCTCCCGCTTTTATTACAACAGTATTGTTTATTTTTGAAGGTGATGCACTATTACCCTAACAATTCAGCTTTTATAGAGCTGCCTGTAACCGAATCTCAGCAACAGGGCTGTGAATTTTACCTCAGTAATGTGTGAACTTGAAAATCTTATCTGAAAATGTGTGATGCTATGATTATTTGTTCCTTTTTTTTCCTAACAAGAAACAAACAGTAATGCAAAGAAAAGCACTCTAATATCACAACGTGCCAGGGAATAGAATGGCTGGTAGTTCTAACAACGGTATTAACTCTTATTTGCTGCTCATAATTAATGTTTTCCCATCTTCTGACTTTTCTGGTAAATGATACATTATAAAGTATAAAAGAAAAACATGTTCTAAGCACCAAGGGTAGACAATACGCTGGGGTGAGCTTGTTGGAAACCTAAGGCTTCGTTTTTGAGGAAAAGTTAGAGCTAGATAGCATGAGTGTTATAAGACAACTTTCTGCAAATGTTATATTTGAAGGTATTTATAAATATTCTGTATTGATTTTTTTTTTTGTATGCTAGTCTGCAGTTAAGAAGAGTGATTGGAGTCTATTATGTAATTTTTTTATCAGTATGCAAAATATTGGTTGCATTGGTGTGCGAGTTGAGGGAATCTAAATGAATTGGTTTGCTGTCAAAAACCACATGCAAAGTATATATGGTTTTGATTTCTGCTTTAGTAGTTCTGTTATCTTTGTTATTTACAGTGAAAGTGGCTTTTTATCTCTGAGTTTGTGCTCTTTAACCTACTTTGCAATTGAGTTCTTGGTTTTGTGGTTTTTATCAGCAACGTTCAGCTGAGTTTCTAGAGTTCTTAGTTTTGCAAGTCCCATTGCTAGCTAGATCTTTAAGCTAGATAAGGAGAAAAACTGTTTGAGAATTATAGTAGAGTAAAATGCCTCCCCTTGACCATGACATGGATTGAATGGAGACTGACCATCTCCTTTTCAGGAGAGCTGCTGGACATGTCTGACTTTCAGACTCTTAGAACCTGAAACTGGTGGAAGAGCTCTGTCTCTCAGAATTCTGTACATATCTAATATCTCACTGAATCAAGACATAACTATGGTTTTTAAAGAATTTCATTAAAAGAATTTAAGTTATTTAACTGTTAATACAAGAGACTCTTTGAACGTTTCTTACTTTCAGTAATGCTTTTTCTTCTTATTGCCTATACAAAGTATGTACCGAAGGAGGGAAAATAAAATCGTGAACCTTGAGTTTCCCAGCTGAAGGCTGATGAATGAAGATTTGGAAAGTGAAGAATTAGTGCTTTTTCAATTGACTAAGCATGAACACTCTTGTGTTTTCATGTGTTTCAGAGCTGTAGAAACATCTTCTTGAAGGTGAAAGTTAATTTTTTTTCCTAGCATCATGTTCCCGAGATGTTTTGTTTAAGAAACATGAAATACCAACAGCCATATGATAAAGTTGAGAAATGGCAACTCTGTCAGCTCCCATCAATAACCTTGGGAAAGTCAGTAGTGATGAAAGATTTTTGCATCCAAAAGAAAGCAGAAGCTGCACCAAATGTACTTGATTCATTCACTACTTGCCTCCACGCCATCATACCCTGTGCAAGATCGTTCCTTGTGGTAGACAAACTTTTGAAGGACAGTGTACATCTCTAATTTCATGACTTCTGATACTATTATTGTAATGAGAACTAAAACTATTGATTGATTATTGGCGATGTTTAATAAAGAACTAATAATGCTTTCTAATTTAGCCTGTGCCATAACTGTAAATGTCTTTTAGAAGCCTTTGTCTTCTCTTGTCCTCTTCCTGAGAAGTAGAGGAGACTTTATGTATCTATTACACAACTGAATTACATCTAGCAAAGCACAGATGGTTCTAGAAAGTACACTCAACTTCTTGGAAACGTACTGGAGTAATCAAGGTGGCCTGTGTATACCTGGGGTCCATAGCGTGGTGGGGGCTCTACTGTGCCCTAAATTTATCTGCCTGAAGTTGGAAAACACTACACAGAAAATGAGCAGCAGAAGGATTCATATTATTGTTAGGCATGAACTTAGGGGCAGCAAGCAATGGAAACTTGTTGTGAGTTTTATATAATTTTGCTGCACGCCCATTTCTTTTGTTTGCCAGGAATTCTCTGCTGCTTGAAGATTTTATTTTTCTTTTACAGCTCGCTGTGCTCTGTGGGCATCAAGACTGTAGCCTGTTGGTGACGTAGCATCGCTTTCACGAGAGTGGGGGTATGGTTTATAGGCACAGTAAACACCTTCTGATGGTTCGTTCCAATTAATAAGTGTATAACCCCCTGTGTGCTGTAGAAGGTGATTTTACTTGATCTTTTGTGATTAGTGGTGAGAAATGTAGCTTTATATACACAAACCCATTTTATAAATTGCAGACTATATTTAATTAGCGTTATGCACCCACGGCCACCTCATCTACACTTCTCCTGCTAATCCGTCTCCCTGGGACTCCACTGCTCCAAACAGCTCCGTGTCTTCAGCCAGCATTTACAGATTAATAAATCTGCCAGGGAAACATTCCCTCCTTATCTGTTTGTCTGTGGAAATACCCCCAAATGTTAACTCTGACCGCAGGCCCGAGACGAGCAATTTTTATGTCTCAGCTGCTGGCAGCTCTTCCCGTAGCTAAAAGTGCCATGCTTTCTGAAACCTGATGCTTTATCCTCCAGTACCAGGAACAGTTTTATTCCCCTGGGGAGTGGAGGGACCCAACTTTCCAGCAGAGCGAAGTCAGCTCATTTGTTTCTCTTGTTATTTTGTAGTCACGGGGCTTGGGAAGGCTGGAGGTTTGGTGTGTGGAAGTACTGGGTTACGTTGTAGGAAGTTCCTGGGATGCTTTCTGAGGGACACTTGTTTTAACTGGGACCTGGTTCAGTCTTTGGGGAGGACATTCAGGAAACTGTTTTTTTGTGTAAGGTAGCTCTCAGTTTGTTCCCCACTCAAGAGAGACAACATGTGTTTTAGCATCTATGCTGCATTTCACAGGTCTCCCATTTAAACAGTTTCCCCTTTCAGCGCCTCCCTTTTTCACTCCCATCTGTTTTTTGGGCAAGGTCAGTCTTTCTCACTCTCTTGTTTGTACAGTACCTAGCACAAAAGGACTCTGTTCTCTGATGGTGCCTTTGGGCACTGCTGTTAGACAAATAAAAGGGTATAAAGTTTGCATCAAACTTTTTTGCAACCCCTCTTGCACAACGAGTTGCCTGTGCCAATCTGTATAATGCAGCAATATCTCAAATGCTGGATGGTACCGTGTGAGGGATTCATTATGATTTAGTGATCTGTAGCTCTAATACAATGCTCTCAGATGCCCTGAATTGCAGACTCTAAGCATGGTTGTAAACCGTGCCTCCAAACTCTCGTGTCATGAACAAATGTGATTCCTACAAGGCAACTGTAGTAGTCTTGTTACTTAGGTTAATTAAACCAAAGCAGAATAATATTTTATGAATGAATACATTACATTTTTGTTGCTCTGGGATTAGAGGCAGGAAAAAAAAAAATCAGAGTTTTTATTTTTTTAAAAAATTCTTTTTAAATTACAAGGTAATTGTAACCAGGGTCTTATATAGAATATATATCTGGATAAAAGATCAAATTCCCTAGAAATAATGTAAAATACCTGGGTGTGGATGTGTCTTTACCTCCTAAGTAGATGGTGAATTTAACATATTTTCCCTGTAAGCTTCAGAATCTCAAGGAAATAAGTCTTGAATCAAAAAAGGTCAGGCTAATTCTGGAGTGGAAGTAGAGAGATTTGTGCCCTTCCTAATTGAAGATAGAAGTTGACAACACTTAGCCCAAGGCCTAAGGGCCTTATGAACCTATTCCAAGGTGTGGGCTTTGCTGGATGTCGTTCCACGTGCCATGAATGGGAGTGGAGACACCGCGTAGTCCTGCAGCTGTATTGCAAGCTGCTGGTTTTGCTCTGCAGTAGAAATGTGTCCATGTCAGAGATGGTCATAGTTTGTGGACAGATGACGAAAAGGAGGTATGTGAAGACATCTCTCTCTTCCCTACCCTACTGGTTATTTATTATATTCCCTTTGAGTGTTTGCTGGATCTTACTTCAGTTATGCAGGAAGTTACACAAAACTGCGAATGGAGCCAAGTTATGTATTGTGTCTGCCTCAACCATTCTTCTCCTTTCCCCTTCATACTTCAGATTTGCTGGCTGTTTAATATATGTAAAATTGAAATAAGATTTTAAAATTAACTCTTGGAGCTTGATTGACCTAAGAAAAACTGAATGGAGAGAGATAGCATGGAGAGCTGGACATATTCCTGTGTTAATTTGGTTGAAGTCCCAAGGGCTGGCCAACCTCCCCAAACGGGACAGCCTAAGGAGGTGATGGTTGTATTTTACAGTTGGGGATAGTGACACAGGAAAAGATTGAGTGAGTTGGTTTAATTTGTGAAAGGAACTGGTATGGACAGACCTAGAAGTTAAAGGCAACCAGATAGGCTCTTGCTTCCAAGGGTTGGGACCACCTCCTTGATAACCAAATATAGTGTGTCTGTGCCTCATCTGGTGAGATTGCTTTCTTCAGCTGGGGAGGGACAGGGTAAGTGCTGGGAAAGCCTGAAGCCACCACACAGCTGGACTCTGTTAGTGCTGAGAAGTTGACTGAGTATTTGCATGTCAGGACAGCCTGTGCAGTGTGTTTCATGAAGTCAACAGCTGAATCTTTTAAATTGCACCCTCTCGTCCCTTGCTCTTTTCTTTCTCCCTCCTACTTTGGCTTCAGAGTCTGCTGGAGGGGCGGAAAACAAGTTTGGCACCCGCATGGTAGAAAGCGCTGATTAGTTCCTAAAAGAAGCAGCAAGTTGATTGCTTGCAGAGATGATGTAAGCCGTTGCTCTGGGGTACATCAGGTTGGATTTCTCATGCTTTATCTTGTAAAGCCTAAATTAACAGCTGGTTTGGTTTGAGTTCTCCGGGATCTGACTAAAGGATTACAGTCCATTCTCAAGTGAGTCAATCTAGTTTAATTTATTTCAGGTCTATCAAAAAAGATCAATCAAAGCTCTTTTGAAAGTAAAGCTGTAATCGGCCTGTGTACTTAGATGTCACAGTTGTTGTATTTACTTTGCTTCTGTGGTGGAAAAATGCTCAAGCTACAGCTAAGACTGTATAGCAGTGATCTTTTTTATTTTTTTGTTTTTTTTAAATACAGTTAGGTTTTTTAGACGGTTACTTGTGTTTTGAGAACTATTACAGCCTGCACATACATCTAACCAAGCCTGCTCATGCTTTTTTTGTGAATCCTTGAACTTGAAACTATACTTGAACTGGGAAGGATCGTGGTTTAGTGGTTAAAAAAATACAAGTAGGAGTTGGGAATCCAGATTCCTCTGCTGATTGCCAGACCTAAGACATGACCTCAGGCATCTCCTTTAATTGCTGTTTGTCTCAGTTTCCCCATCTGTACAGTAGGAACAACAGCATTCAAACGTGATCTAAGACACCAAGTAGCTTGTGTTTACATAAAGCTGTGATTCAACTGAGTGCAACTCTGTGCACTTTCCTGAATCAGTCATCTATATCGTTGTCTTAATATGTGTAGTGCTGGAAATGACTGTTAGTTTCTGGCTTAGTAGACCAGCTACTCAAGTTTTAGGAAGCCAGGTTGCTGCAGTCTCAGGAAGCAAAGTATTGAAATAGCATAAAACCTCTCTATCAGTTCCTGCTTTTTGAAATCTTTTGGAGCCTAAAACATCCCAGCGGACTTCATGCCAGATCAGGTATCAACTGGCCTCCTGCCACTGACATAAACTCCATACCATGGTCTCTTGTTAATTTGACAAGAACATAATTGAGTGCCTACACCCTGACTGGATAGATGCTGGGTGATCTGGTAGTGGAAACATGTGATAAACATCGTGGAAACGTGGCCTGATTTTAGCAATTGCACAAGAGCGTGAGCTTCGTTTAATTAATTCCAGAACTGATTTTTCAGGTGCTTATTTCTACATGCAGTCAAGGTAGGAACATGGAATAAAAAATTAGAAAAATATACTATCAAGGCTTTAGCCAGAGGTTGCTCCCCTCAGTTCCCAGTTTCTTTCATTGCGTGGACTGAGTGTTGAAGTTGTTCATTTAGTGGGACACAGCTTGGTCTCTCTGTCCCTGTGGAGTGCTTGCTGGTCCTTTGAGAAGGAGGGGAGGCTCTGTTGGCCACTTTGATATCATGCAGCATTAGATGTGCTTCACCAGTGGAGAAACCCTGTTCCAACGTACCGACACACTCACCACCAGTCCCAGTACCTCCCTCTGACTTCCATGACAGTCTGAGAGAGGCTGGTGGGAGTGAGATATTACAAAGCAAACCAGAATGGGTGTCTTTCAAATGCCTTCAGTGGGAGAGAGGTTTGCATGGTAAAGTGTTTGTTTAATACTTGGTGCGTTCTCTTTCAGGCAGGGATTATCTTGAACTTTTTTTGTGATATAGTAGGCCATTTCTTGTTTGTTTTTATCTCCTCTGTTTCAGGTTTAGAAAAAAACCAAACCAAAAAGGTCAAATTCCCTATTAAGTTGGTAGATTCCTGAACACACTTGCAAATTCAGTTTCTTCATGTTGTTCTTATCTGCATTATTTTTCATGTAACTGTGAGTTAGGAATATGTGACTGTATCTTCAGCCGCTGTAAGTTGGTCTTTCGAGTATCCTAAGTGGCAGTTTTGGTGGGGATCTTTGTGATGGGGACACCTGAGGTGGTCTTTCCTGTTTTCTGATCCATATGGCTATTCTCTACTATGACCTGTTCAGGTTCTTGCTTAAGAAAAGCTTGAATACAAATTTTAAGTATCAGAAATGAACGGCTCAAGTGCCTTTTATGTACTATCTGACTGTTTGAGTCTTTCTAGTCCACTTCCCAGCCACCAAGCAATTCTTGATCTCCTACTTGAACGAGTGAAATGACTGCCAGTCGTCTTGCAGATAAAGAGTATTTTTACAATCTTCCCTTCACTTCTTTTAAAAGCCAGTCTTTTTGGGCAGCTGCTCTTCTACCTGAAGAAGTAGCGGTGGACAGGTCCTTGCGGACTGAATATGGGATTCTTAGAATGGCTTTAGCAAATATATTTTTTCTGCTTTAATAGTGTTCATCGTACCAAGACCGATCGGTCAGGATGCCATGTATATCACTACATGGTAGACCTGAGTGGCGATCAGGCTGAGTCCTCCTGGATGTCCTTGGAGGATTTTATACTCCTCCTGGAAATGGATGCAGGTGTGTTTTCCCACCAGAACGTTAGTCTTGGGAATATGATTATTGGTCTGATAATAATTTCCAGTAGCTGCTTATTTTTCTCTCTTAAATACGGGGAGGTTTATCAGGTGTTTGAAGTGTGAAGACTCTGTAGCTACTATGTTTTGGCAAATTGAGGACTATAGCAGCGGTTATCGATGTATTTAAAGGCAAACTGATACTTGTTGAGTAAGTTCCCATTCCCATCCTATTTAGCAACCTTCTGCAAAGGCTCTTCGTGAAGTCTCCCCTTTTAAAAGCCAAGTCACTGGGATTGCCTCTTTGATCTTCCCTTGCACCTGAACCTTTCGCAATGCTACCCCCCACCCCTGCTAGTCTTACCTGGGTAAAAAAAAAAAAAAAAGAGAAAGGAGGTTGAGAGTAAATGCTAATAATTGTGCATGTAATGTAATTGGAAGTGTTTCATTGACATGCTTATGTGAGCTGCTTCTTCATCTTAGCGCTTGAATGTACCACTAGACTTGCATTTAGCTTCTTGTGGCTGCTCTTTGATGCAGGTAGGCCATATTATAAATAGGCTTGTTGCTATGGTGAAAATAGGAGTCCTTGTCTGCTGAGTGTAACCTTTCCTACTTTCCTGGACATTGTAGTATTTTTTTCTCCCCTTCCTCTTTTTGAATATGCAATAGTGGAACAGAATCACCTTGTCTTTTAAGGGAAGGATTTTCAGTTGACAAGTTGGGTTGGAGGACAGGACTTTCAAGGTGTCTTCAAGAAGTTGTGGGTGTTTTTTGGGGGGTGAGGGGAGAGCCTGGAAATCCCTTTTGTGATGACTCAGCACGACTGAGAGATCTGTGGGCTTCTCGCCCCCCCGCCCCGTCTTTAGGGAGAGAGAGCGAGAGAGATGAAAAAGCTTTACCCTGCTCTTTCCATTACCTGGCTTCTCTCAGTTATGTTTACAAGGTTAATGCATTGTGCTTGGAGTTTGCATTGTTGTGCCAATAAAACTTTAATAATGATGATAAGATTGACATGCATACGGCCAGAGGATGAATGTTTGGGATTTAGTTGAGACAGGAAGGTGTGTGTTTGTCAGTAGCTGCCTGCAAGGTCCAAGGACTACTGAGGCTCATTTCAAAGGCTTCGGGGAAGGGAGTGCTCTTCAGGGCTCATGCCTATAAAAGCTGAAGATGGCTATGCCTGTCCATTAATCTGTTGAACTCATTGTTCTCCATATCCCGGTTTTATTTTGTTATTATGCTGTGTTTTGTGCAAAAGGAACTGGAAAAATCAAGTGTGACTAAGGGCTTTGTGAGGCAACAAGCTCTTAAGGAGAAGGGAGAAAAAAGAGGGTGCAACTTCATTCTGCTGCTTTGCCATCGAGGCCAGCAGTGGCCATCCCCCAGCACACATTATGTGGGATAGGATCTCCGAGGGGGATGTCTGCCAAAACACCTGGGGCTCACTCTGTCTTGGCCCAGATGTAGGCTGTGGTGGTCACTCAGACTTGGTCCTATGACCGCAGCTCAGCCAGAAACCCACTGCTGCAAAGCCACAGCTATTGGCTTTCTGCTGAGGGTTTCCCCTGAAGGTTTGGAATAACCTATTCCTCACACCATTCACCTACTCTTCAGCCTCCCAGCAATGAATCTGTTTCTCATTTGAAGTGTATTTTTCACAAGTTCTCCGAAGTCTTAGAAGAAGGGAAACTTACTGTGCTTAATTCAAGTTCAGTTCTTCCCTCCTTGTGACCTCTGTTAGTATTTATAAATGAAGATGATTAATCTTACTTAAAAAAAAAAAAAAAAAAGCTATGTCATTCTTGAGCTGTTCTAGGGAAGTTTAGTTATAGTTGAAAATAAAACCAAAGGCCAGGGTGTGGGAAATCCCATGCACCTAATTTTAGGGGACTTAAATTAGAGAAGTTTGTATTTCTATCCTCTGAAATGCTTCTTAGGAGCATTTGCTTATGCTTTTGCCTGTGCACAAGGGGTTTAACTCTCTTCTTTGTGTTGACATGAAAAAGAACAAAGTCACTACAAGTGTAGGGTGGCAGCATCAGAGGAGCAGGAAGGCTCAGACTGGCTTACGTTTGCCACTGTTAAGTACCAGCAGTTCGAGGATAGTGATTCTGCTCCTCTACTCTGCTCTTGTGGGACCTCACCAGGAATCCTGCATCCAGCTCTATAGTCCTCAGCACGGGAAGGACACGGAGCTGTTGGAGTGAGTCCAAAGGAGGCCACAGAGATGTTCTGAGAGCTGGGGTTGTTCAGCCTGGAGAAGAGAAAGCTCCAGGGAGACCTTATAGCAGCCTCGCTGTGCTTAAATGGGGCCTGCAAGAAAGCTGAGGAGGGGTTCTTTGTCAAGGACTGCAGGGATAGGATGAGGGGTAATGGTTTTAAGCTGAAAGAGGGGAGATTTAGAGTAGATATTAGGAAGAAGTTTCTTCTGTGAGGGTGGTGGGGCCCTGGCCCAGGTTGCCCAGGCAAGTCGTGGCTGCCCCATCTCTGGAGGTGTTCAAGGCCAGGTTGGATGGGGCTTGGAGCCCCCTGATCCAGTGGGAGGTGTCCTTGCTCATGGCAGTGGGTTGGAACTGAATGATCTTTAAGGTCACTTCCAACCTAAACCATTCTATGATTCTGTGAAGTAAAATAAACACTGTATGTGGGAGAAAGGCCTGTCCTTTCAACATGGACGAGTCTTCAGTAATGCAGACTTGAGACATCTGCTTTCATTTTTCCTACAGCTGTTATTATCAAAGTGTACGGACAGATACACCTTCAGCAGACTATTGTCTCCTTCCCTTTTGTTTTCTTAGTCATATAGGAATATTTAGCCAGAAGAAGATTTTGAGTGACCCCCTCTCTGAATAAGGACTCTGTTGCCCCAGCAACCAGGTGTGGGTACCCCAGGGGTCTGGGTACCATGATGTGGGGTACAGGGGAGTTGAGCATGGCATCCCCTGGCTACCTTATGCCCCTGTGAAGCCACTTTATCCAAAGTGCCATCTATTCGTGCCAAAATGCTGAGGAAGAAGAGCCATTACATGGAAGTAAGAGGATGTGGGTTGGGATGGAGAGTGAGACATTGCATGAAAAGGTGTCGTGCTGCCCACTCCTCCCCATCTGCACCCCGCTTTTTAGCGCTGGCTGGGGCACCACTGCTGCAGGGCATTTCAATAGCTAAAAAAGGAGTAAACCAAGGGATAACTTAGGTGAATGACCTGCCTGTCCTAGCAAATTTATTTTAATTTAGAAGTTTAAAAATGGCCCTGTTATCCACTAATATTAGCGTTTTGTGTGACCTGACATGTTACGTTTGTGACCCGGGCAGTGAGGAGAGGGGAAGCAGTGTTGAATGGACTTCTGTGCTTGAAGCTATTTTTCTCCCAGCTTCAGAATTAGGACAATATCCCAGAATAGCAAGCGGTGGGGAAGTTACACCAGAGTGGGGACAGCCTGCTGTGCCCAGGACGGCTACAGTGCTGCCTCCTCTGCAGGATATAGACCTGAGACCTTGCTCGTTTGTCATCACCGATCCCATGGCTGTGAGTGTCACCCTTGCTGCTGACGTGTTGCCTGCTCTAGCAGGTCCCTGGTTCTGCCTGCTGAGGACCCTTGCTCCTGCTGGGAGCCCAGTGGGGCAATGGGGTGGCCTTTGCAGCTCTGCAGAGCATCACCCCACTAGGCTGGGGCTGGTGTGGGGTCATGCACGTGACGCTGAACTGTGATGTGGCATCTATTTCTAACTCTGTTGCAAACTTCCTGTTTTCATTTTTGGAGCAAATCACTCAAAACTTTCTCCCCCATCCTGCCCATGTACCAAATGGGGCTGAGCACACTTTCCTCATGGGAATGATCTTTAAATAGAACTTTGCTTAGAGAGTGCTGTGGAGAGCAAGTTACTGAATGGGTGCAAGACAGTATCCAAGTATGACTGGAGAAGGAGATTGTGCAGGAAGAAGTGTGTTAAATTTAAATCAAAATGCTATATAGATTTATTAAAGTAAAAAAAAATAAATCTTCGAAGTCTTCCATGCCTGGCTTTTCGTCATGAGATTAAAAATGAATGTAAGAAAAGGGCTGGCAATGAAAAGTTACTACAGCTGTGTTTTGAGTATGGAAATGTTGGGAGGATGAGGAGGAAAGGGCTTTGGCAGGTTGGCTGATCTTCCTGGCCAAGACAGGCCAGATCTGGCTGCTTTCCCTGGCTGGATGAAGAACTCAAACTTTCCCAGGTGACACTGGTAGTTGAGTTAAATCCATGCCTTGGTCAAAGAGGAGGCTTTTGCTCGCCTGTTAAGTTTGACTGAAACACCTGTGATATCACGCTGGGAAGGAGAGAGACCTGGATTCAATGCAATGACATTATTAGATTTGATAGTAATCACTCTGAGCGTCTAGCAAAATATTTTTCTTTAACCTGGATACCAGCAACACGGGTCTTTCTTGGGTTTGATGTCACTTGCTTATAGTATAGCTCTTCAGTTCTTCTTCGGATAGTTGTGATGTTGCAAAGAGCCAGTAACAGCCATCAGGTCACTAAGGAAGATGTTTTCAAGACACGTGATGTTACCATATTTGCTACTCATATATTTATGTGCTGTATCTGGCTGGCCCGTATCTGGCCAGACATACTTGCATCTATTAGCACTATTTGTAAATCACCTTGATATTCACCATTTGCCTGAAAGGTGTTAAATTAGTGCGAGATCTCTGTCGAACTGTAGTCCATGGAGTAAAAGACCGTGGTTTTGGGGATGGTTTTATCATTGGTGCTGCTTTTGCCACTAATTTTGACCATCATCAGAAAGGAGGAATTAAGAGAATCAAATCAGAATTGAAATGAAACCAGTTAACGGCAGCTGTGGGTAACCATGTGATACAGGGAAATGGGTTTAAAGCTGATGAGGCAGAGTCACAGTGCAAAGAAAGCTTTTCTTTCTCAGTTTTTTTTTTGCTGTGAATTAACTAACTTTTATGTTGCTTTCCAAAGTGTCTGCTGGAAGTTGAATTATCCACTGATAATAGTCTTAAGTTGTTCAGTTTGTCTTCTGTAAATACATGCATAAGTTGTTTCTACCATGAGTGGATATTTTAAGGGAGTGGGAGTAAAAGGTCTGTGCTGTGTTGCTCTGGGACTCTGAATGTCTGCCTAGGAAATGGTAGGGAAGGGTTTGTCTCTTCAAGAGAGGCTACGGGGCTGGTTTGCTGAGGATATTTAGTGGGTGTTAGCAAAGTTGATCTTAAGCTGCCAGGGATATGGTGTGTTTCTTCTTGACTCTTTGTAAGTCCTTCTTTCACTGGGATTTCCGCGTGTGAAATGCATAAGAAATCCCACCTGAGCAGAACTGAAGTGGAAATGGTCTCATGTCTGTAATAAGGGATGTGGAGAATATGTTTGATTTTTGAGATCAGCATCCCTTCCATTTCCCTTTGTGAAAGGTATCTGTTTCTTGGTATATCGACCTCTCTTTCATGAGGGAAAACGTTTTCCTATATGAAGATGATGCACAATTCCTTTGGTAGCCCTTCTGCCCCTGTCTCTCGCTGCCGGTAGCTGTGGTGGTGATGGTGAGCATTGCCCATTGTTTCACCCACCACAGGGCTTCTCAACCTTAGCTCATATTTGCCCAGGGAAGTTCAGGCATCATGGGTTCTGGAAGGGAAGAAAACTACTTTAAATACACCAAAAGAGTGAGCCTGAGAAAAGGAGGAATAAACTAGTCTGGTACCAAGAAGGTGTGGGTTTCTTTAGGATTACTGAGAATGGAACAAAGTCTGCCCACTGGGACGCAAAGGCACAGCGCTCAGCGAGGCTGCAGCGAGGTTGTTCTGCTGAACGTGTGGTCTCGGGCACAGGGATTTTAATCCTGTCATGTGGGTGGAAATCATAAGGGATTAGAAAATTTGGGGTTATCTGCAAGGTCCCCTTACGTTAATGTCAGTGTACTTTAAATGAATACAAGTATTCACTTCATTCATGCAGCTGGGCACTTCTTAATTTATCGTGGTTCTGTAGACCAGACAGTGCCTAAAATGCTCTCAGCTTATCGTCTGATGCGGGGGCTGGAGCTGAAAGCTATGTTAGGAGCAAGCAACGTTGGTGGTTCTTCTGCCAAATGAACTTCATGACAAGAGTTAGTTGCCGGATGTTTCATGAGAACCACAGCCTGCACCTCTGTAGTAGGTTTTCAAACAGATGTTGGACACTTCATCACAGCAGGACTTTCATTTAGATGTGGAAAACTCTTTGGGACTAAAAAAAGGAAAAAAAATACAGGTATGTTGAAATTTTTTTTTTATTTGTCTGATTTCATCAGCTTTTATCATGCAAAGTCAGTGGTGGGGTGCTAGAAAGGGACAAATAACCAGCTCTGACTGGGTTTGCTGGTGTGACACTATGGAGGATGGGTCAGTTTTGCACTCATCCATTTTTTAGCGGCTTGAACTCTTGTCAGTAAAGCAGCAAACTCTGGTCACTCTTTGGAGAGTTACCACCTTGCAGGCACTGCCTGTCTGTAGTCGTGTGCGCGCCTTGCAGAGCAAACAGGGGCAGAAGGTTTAGTACACAGCATTAGCTTTGAAGCAATCCTTTATTTTTCTGCTTCAGGGTTTCACATGAAGTCACACTCCCTCCTCCCACATTTTCTTCCTTGCCATCTCCCTCTCCTCTTCCAGGTTTCTTATCATCGCTGTACAGGCTAGCAGCTTCTTTCAGCCTTGCAGCTAAAGAAGGCTTTGCTACAGCCAAAAAAAGAAGAAAACCAAGTCCCCAAACACCCAACCCAAACCCCAGGTCCTGTCTTGATGCTTGTCTCGGTGTAACCGAGGCAGCTCACTGGCCAAGAGATTGCTGAATGGCTGGAAATCACAGCTATCTTAAGTCTGTGGAGGGGCCATGTGTGCAGCTGAATCTAAAATTTTTATCACCACCACTGCAGGTGAAAGGCTTTCATTCGGCTGTGCTGGTCCAGCAAAGTCTATTTTATTTATGTGCTTCCAAGCCCTTAAAACTTCTTTTAGGGTACATCAGTAGGGAGTTAATAGAAACTTTGAAAAAGGAAAAATGCCTGTGGGTTAAGCAAAAACCCAGTTGACCAACTTGAGCATAAAGCTGGTACTTAGTTGGTAGGTCATTGGCTGCGGGGGAGAGGGGAAGGTGGACTGGTGGACCACAGATAGCATTTCCCAGCGGGAAAAAAGTTGTAAACACAATTAGCAGCTCTTAATTTGGGAACCAGCATATGTTTTATTTTGCTTGTGTTTGTATATTCCTGTAGAAAATGCTTCTAAGTCTTAACTGCAGGCAGTTGTTTTAATATTAGCTTAGTACGTTTATTTGTACTTTTGAACTAGAGTAGCACTTATATGGGCCACTATAAAAGTAATCACGTTTGGGAAGAATGAAAATATTCAAGGATTTATTCTCTCTAGCTTCCTTAAAAAAACCCAGCAGACAAAAAGTGCCTTCATAGAGAAGTTTGACTCAGGTTTAAAATTTCTTCTATTCAAGTTCTTTTCAAGAGAAACAGGACTGTATTAATTTCTTTTTTTTTTTTAAACAAAATGTACTTTCTTAAAGTCTAAAATGTCTTAAGTACCAGCATAGTGCTCTACCTTGTTTCTGCTAAATGGGATTATAAGGGATTTAATTCCGTGAGAATTTGTGTTGCGGGAGGTGACTTTACAGCATGTTAGAGCGAGCGGTACGTGACGCTCCTCTGATTGCCATCGCATCCCTCTGCTCTGGCCTGAGTTTTCCCTCGGTACAAATACCCAAGCATCTGGGGCATCTTGGATCAGGTGGGATGGGGGAGCAAGAAGGTGGGTCAGGAATAAAAACCTGACTTGCAGTCTGGGTAGTTAGAAGCAAATTGTATTGATTTCTCTTTGCAGGTCTGATGGTTTTGAAAGCCACTTGCTGTGCAGCTTTAAAGCTCTTCCTGCCATATGTGCAGTCAATAAATGCTAGCAACTCGGCCAGCGCTGCTCAGGCACTAATCTAGCCATGTCCTGGAGCACCAGTGTGACTTGAAATACACTGCAACCCGCAGGGCTACTTCAGCTTAAAAGTTAAGCAGGTGCTTAAGTGCTTGGGTGGATTGGAGACTACAGGCACTATGTTTGCTCCTGTCTGAACACAACTGTCAGCTTCACTTTTTTAGCAAAATATTGTACTCACCTTATTTTTTCTTCCCAGTCTCATCAGTCTGTCTCTGGCTTTTCCCAAGCTAAGTGATTTTTCTGGCACGGGGAACGCACTGCGTGTAATAAGAACCACGACTTGAAATGGAGTATAAATTGAGAAGGAGAGTAGCTGTTCTGATTGCCATGGAGTGTGGAGAGCAAACAGACTTCAGGAATTTTGAACAGCCAGCTATGCTGTTATATATTTACTTATTTTTAATATATTTTAGAGGACTTTGAATTTCTTGGTGATGTTAAAGGAGATTTAGGTGCAGAATATGAATCTTGGAGATGTCCTTTATTAAGTTGCCGTTGCTGGCCTCCATTTATCTATCTCAGGGAGAAACTGTTCAGCTAAGATGCCAAAATTCTTGAATGGCATCTCTGCAGGTAGGAGGTGTGTAAGATGTGTTTCGATATCTCATTTTCTTCTTTCCCCTTCCAGTTTTGGCAGCGACTTCTTTGCATGCTCATTTTGTATAGTTTTTTGGCTGATACATAGATAATTCTCTCTTTTTTTTTTTTTTTCTCCCTTGCTTCCCTCCCCAACTCCCTTTGCGTCCCTTGTAGCTCTGGAGAACTGGCTTGTTTATTGCTGCAAGCGTGGTTGATGCCAAGAAATCCTGACTCCTGGTGCATTATCGCGGGGCTGTGACGCAGGGCTGGATCACGTTCCAGATCTAGGTCTTGTTTATCTTGGATCCTTCTCATGCTGTGGAGCAGCAACTAGTACTTGACTTCTCACACTGCTCCGTCGGCTCCATCTTCTGCAGCCTGGGATCCTGCCGCCTCCTCACGCGTGCCTGCCCAGTCAGCTCGCCTGGTGCTCCAAACCCCTGGGACAGGAGGGCTGGGATGGGAGCTGAGGGATTCCTCCTCTGGAAGAAACGGGAAGGGAGCTGAGGGATTCCTCCTCAGGAAGAAACGGGAAGGGAGCTGAGGGATTCCTCCTCAGGAAGAAATGGGAAGGGAGCTGAGGGATTCCTGTTCAGGAAAAAGCTTTACTGAGGGACCACTTGGTCCTTTTGTATTCAAAACTGTGCCTGAAGGGTTATTTTTTGTTGTAGTTGTGGTTTTTTTCTGTAGTTGTTTGAATTGCTTTTTTAAGAAAGGAGGAATTGGTGATGTTACCTGGGGTTTGCAGATTCGGAGCCCCTCTGCATCTGTTATTTGCAAACCTGATCCAAGCTCATTTATCATCATTTCACAATTTAGTGTTGAGCTTTTTCTCTCTTTTTTCCCCTCTTTTTTTATTTTCCTCTCCCTGGCTATTTTTTTCTCTGTATATTGCTTGCCCTGTGCAACAGATGTGAGGGTCTGATCCCACTTCCATTGAAGTCAATAGCCAAATTCCTATCGACTTCTCTGAGAGCGAGAGCGAGCCCTTGTCTAGGGAGTGAGGATTAGAGCTAAGTAGGAGTAAGTAAAGTACAATAAAATCAGAATATCCTACTTACTGCTTAATGCCATGAATTCTGGTTTGAAGAATTTCTGTTTTGAATCCCATGGCTTTTTATGCTGGTGAATGCCAAGAGCTGAATTCATGGGGGTGGGGAAGAGGAGGAGCTGACAAGCATAAGAGGGTTTTGGTTTCTAGAGTTAGGAGGGACACTGGTAGAAAGGAATGAAAAACAGCCCATGATTCCTTCATGACCCTGCAGTAAAAGGACTTCAGCTGATGGATGAGGGTCTTGGTTTGGCAGACAGGCTGCACTGGATCCACTTTTGACCGTGTCAACCAAGTGTCACCATCTAAATCTGGAATGCTGTTGTGTATTATGGGAATATAAATAAACCGAAAAAAAGGCTCAGGAAGGGGACAGTGGTTGAACAGAATCTTAAAATAGAAACATCATATATATAAAAAAATATCACCCCCTTCCTGTCCCCTTCTAAACACATGGCTAAAATAAAAATAACACAAAAGAATACAAACCCAAGAAACCCAAACCCCCAAACAAACAAACAAACAAAACCCCCCAACAGGCTGAGGGGAGGAAAAAGCTGTTACTTCCTAGCTGTTTTCCTGCAGGGCCAGCTTTCCCAAAGGCATCCAGATCTGCTCTAGGGAGACAGTGGTGGGATGTGGTGGAAGCCACCTTGTCCCCACACAGCCCCTTTCTTGAGCAGCCCCTGCGCCCCCCTGGTGATGTGGGAGCTGCCTGTTCCCAGGTTCATATGGTGGCTGCAGGTTTCTTCTCCAGCCCGGGGTGCGGTGACACGTGAGGGGGTGTGTGGACTTGGACCCCTGCAGATAGCAGCACGGCCTTTAGCACTGCTGCCTCGCGGGGCCCCACAAGGAAGAATAGGCTGTTATCCTGGCAGAGCAATATTATCCACATTTTACAAGCAGGAAAGCTGAGGCAAAGGGTTTATTTTTGTGTGACTCATTCAGGATGGCCCAGGAGCCTGTGGTGGATGTGGAAATTCAATGTCTTGCGGAGCCTGTGTGTCTCTCCTCGTCCTGCAAAGCTTGTGGGCTTGTACCGGCCGATGGATGTACCCCCAGCGATGCTTTGCTGCTTAGGGATGTGCTGCTGGCGTGTGCCTGCGATGTCTCTGGGCAGCGTGCAATGGGTGGCTTTGTGGGGGGAAAGGGTGATGGGGGGGGTTGCAGATTTTAAGGAGCAACACTGTACCGTCAGAAAACCCAGCAGCAGAGAAAGAAGCCCCAGTTTTGGGGTTGTGAAGCCGGGTAGACGCGGCACGTGGATTTTGCTGCGCCACTGCTTCGTATCACCGCTCTGCTAGGATGCTTTCTTCATTGGCTTTTCCTTTCTTTTTCCCTTCGCTCTCTCTTTTGGCCAGGATTTTAACATATATCACAGGCTGGTAGGCTAAGAGCCTGGGACTTCCCCTCACCACACTCAAAGTCTTTGATCTTTTGCTTTGGAGGTAACATCAAAAGAATGGCTGAGAAAGACAGCCAGCGCTGTGAAGTTCAACGTTCAAGTTAATAGCTTGACTGAAGGTTGTGCTGCATTGCTGGAGCCGGAGTAAACAGAGGCGAGCACACGCATTTCCCTGGAAATGGACTCTAGTGCTGCAGAAGGGCTTCATTTGCATTCCCAATTAATCTAGGCTCTACCAAAGGGCAGGCTTGTCTTTTTTATTTTGTTAGTGTGGGTTTTTTTCTTTCTTAATTCCTCCTGCACAGGTGAAAGCAGTGGAATGGTTGGTGCAGGGACCTGCTGCACTTGGTGGTACGGATGGCTGGCAGTGGCCACGCATGCACCCATGCAGCCCTGCCTGCACTTTGTCATTTCTGGGCTTTCTTCATTTTCAAAGTGATTAAGTCTGTTGGTAAACAATTAGCTTCCCCTTTCCTTTAATAATAAAAGGAAAAAAATCTCCCTGCCCAAGCATACAGTGGATAGCATGGACTTCCTCATGCCAGATATTTTTCTTTTCACTTCCCACTTCTGTCTGAAATGCTCCTGACGTGTAGGCGAATGGCTGCTCCATCTGTTTTTCCATTGTCATCTTCAACTATTTTGGTGGCCTCTATTCTGTGTGTGTATGTGAAGGGTTGCTTTGATTTTTTTTTTTATTCCCCCCCCCCCCCCAATGCTCTGCAATTAAGGTGGGGAATTTTGTATGATTTTACATGGTGGTGCACAGGCAGATCCTTTGTGGCTTAAGTTATGAGGTCGAAGCTACTAGGCAGCACAGGAAAGTCACACATAGTTAATAATTTGGCATCAGTGGTAATGATATTGGAATCAGACTTCAGCAGCTTCACCAAGGTGCTGGACATTTGTGAATGAATTGGCCTGATGTATTATATTTACAAGTTTAAAGCATCGTTATGTGGCACTGATAGGATATGGTTTTCTCTGCAGTGTAATTTGTTGTGTATTTATGGGGAATGATTGATGTGAGTGTTAAACCCAGTATGTTTGTTTTCAAACACATTTATGTGAGAGACGCATCAAGGACACCATTAGTCCCCAGAAGAGGTATATTCTTCTTCATCCTGGAACAAAAATAGGAGACTCGGATGAGGAGAAAAGTTAATGGCTCTAATAGACCTAGAGAGGAGGTTTAAAATTACTTGGAGAGTAAAAGCACTTTGATACAGCTCTGACTTCTGTAAATTTACTTAAAAATGTATTATCACTATATTTTTGCAAATTTTTGACCTTTTGAGCAGAGCTTTGGTGTGGGTCTTGAATCTCACCAGTGCAAGGGATGAGATTCACAAAGGAGCAAAGCCAATCGGACACCCAGGTCCTTACAGTTTCTTGGAAAAATCCTGATCTGAATACGCTGCCCTGTTGAGTGAATTAACTGTTCTGAATTGTGTGGGAGTTCAGGACATTCGTGCCCTCTCGAGGAAATGTGAAATGCTCCAGCGGGTAATGACCCCACTGGATGAGACCGCAAGGCTCTTTCTACAGGGACAGTGAGGCGTGTTAATTTTGGAGCCAATTATCATTCAGAAGCGATGGCAAAACATCCAGCTTCACAGAATGACAGCCTGAAGCAGGTCTTGCAGGAGCTGCTCAGCTTTCCCTGGACCAGTGCAAGAGGTGGTGGATGATTGCATCGAGGTCCTCCATCTTACCTTTGCTGTTCTCTGGACAAATAATTATGTCTCCTTTTTATTTTTTTACAGAATGCAACTAATTGTGTATGGGTTTAATCAGAATAGTCTGAGGACTTTTCTGCAATCCTGAGGCTACCCCTGGGGATTGAGGAGGGCAGGATAGTTTGAGTTCCTTCTGCCCTTTAGGTGACGTGCTACAAACAATATGTTGCAAATCCCTGTGTTGCTTAGGGGGAGGGCAGGAGGAAAAGAATAATAATTTGCAGTAGATTAGCAGCTATTGTCTCATCACATATTGCTTCATAAGCCTGATGTTCCATGGGAGGGGTAAGCTCTTTAGTGGGAGCAGGGTGGTCTCTACTGGCTTTTTTTTGTGGACATCTGTAGAGATGAGAAGTCCCCTCTGAGGTTATTGGTTTGGCCGTGCAGAAACACTGACTTCAACTTACTGTCCTGCTCAGATGCTCTTCAGTCTATTAATGCTGTCAAAAATCTGTTTAGGAACCTGGTTTATTCTTTCTTTGATTCTACCTAGGACAAATTTGACTTGGAAATAGAACAGAAATGCTGTGTCGTGATTTTTAAAATAAATAAATAAGCTATTGCTATGAAATGGAGCTCATTGATCCTTACTTGCTTCATTTATAATCACCCTTGTATGCAGTCATCCTACCTCGTCTTTAAAAAAACACAACTGCCTCTCAGAACCCCACCAGACAGCTCACGTGGCTGCTTGTGTCCCTCCCCACCCCGGTCTCTTCAACCTCGAGAACTTATAAAATATAAGTGCCCACAATAAGATTATAAAATGTTCTGAGATTGGAGCCTTTGCTTTGCCGGCTGTTCAGTAAATACGCTGGTGTCTCTTGGATGTGCCCTGAGGCTCTGAAACCTGAGGCCTTCCCACATCTTGAGTTCTACTTTCCTCCTTGCAAAGTGCCTCTGGCAAGTGGAGCTGTCGATGCAGCCCCTTCCACTCCCCACCCTGCCAAGAAACAGCCTTTTTTTTTTTTTTTTTCTCTTTCCTTTTTTTTTTTTTTTTTTTTTTTAAGACAGCTGTAACAAAGCTCGAGTAGCTACTGGGTTTCTATCAGTTGCAGGTAAGGCTAAAACCTAAAATATTCATTTGACGTTTGTGGTTCTACGGCTCTTGGTGCAGATGTGTGAAAGCTCCAGTGCTGCCAGTTTGGCTCTGGCTGCCCATGGGGCGCCAGTGGGTGCCCCCATCCTCGCCCCAATTGTATGTGGGGCCCACGCTGTCCCCTTGGGGTCCATGCCACTGTCCCAGCGCCCGGGCTGGGCTCTCGGAGAACATCCCTTAGGTGAGTGCTCCTTTGCAGGCTGGCTCGTGGGTGGTCCAGGGCTGGGCTGTCATCTCCTTGAGCCTTTCACTGGGGATTCCTGACCTCTCCTCCTGTTTGGGCTTGTCGGACCCCCAGCTCTCGCCCTCCTCCAAAGTGTGAGGCGGTGTCTAACTCCTGGGAATTAGTAATAAGTAAATATAGTAATAATTATAAATAAATATGATATTAATTACAAATCATAAATATTAGTATAAATCACAACATACCAGTAATTTATTTAGATAAACAAATAACTGAATAGAAATGTGCCGGCTTCAGGAGGGTGAACTGACCATCCCTGTTTTGTCTTTTCCTTGGGAATGCAGTGTTTTGCAGGTGTTTCTCATCCAAGGGGGGTTGCTGGGGTCCCCGCCTCCTGGGGCAGCTTCTGCCTCCATATCCCCCCTTCCCAGTGGTTGAGCAGGGATTTGCCCGATGCTGGGGAGAATTCCCAGTGGGAAGAAGGCATTTACTAATTGTGTCAGTGTGGTGGGGTTTCAGCTTGTCTGCGTTTAACTCTGTATGAATCTGATTTACCATCCTCGGAGGAGATTTCACTCCCATTACAAAGACAAACATGGCTTTGCTTTGCTTTCTGGCTATTTTAAGTGGGAATTGTTTACCTAGTACCTGCTAAGTTCCTTTAATTTGTTTTTTTGCATATTCATATTGAGAGAGAGGGAAGGTAGCATACGTGAACAGGCTTAAAAAACACACAGTGTTCCCAAACCATCGTCCTTTAAATAAATAAATATAAAAATTGCCTTGTGGTGCAGCCAGTTCAAAATGCCTGTGCTATATTTAGCACCAAGAGCAACATTTTTGACTGTTTACAGATTTATACACTTGGGGCTGCTCTGATGACTCCTTTGTTTTAACTTTGGGGCTGTGGCATGAAAGTGTGACAACTGCAAATCTGGGGAGCACGGGGCGTGCTGTGTCTGCGGGAGCTCCCCCGGGCCATGAGTTAGGTGTTTGCTGCCGGATTGCTGCAGAAAAGCAACCCTCACCTCTCCAAAACAAACCTCTTCCACAACCACAAGAATTTGGCGCGTGGGGCACAGTCCCTCCAGGACATGAGCTGTTGCAGAGCTGCTGATACCCTGCTCCTTGGGATAGGGTCCCCTCCCAGCCACTGGTTCTGCATGGGTTTATTTTTTTTTTAAGTAAAATTTTTTTCTGCCCCTCTTCCCTCCACCCTTTGAGGGGAAAAAATACACTCATGTTGCATTTTTCTGTAAGCAGAAGAAAATCTGGATTTATTTCTCCTCTGTGTATGTGGAACAGTGCATGATTTGGATTTGTTTTTTTCAAAAAAAAAGCAGTTTTATTTTTCTTCTCCAATTCATAGAATCATAGAATGGTTTGGTTTGGAAGGGACACCCAGTTCCAACCCCCCTGCCACGGACAGGGACACCTTCCAATGGATCAGGTTGCTGAACGCCCTATCCACCCTGGCCTTGAACACCTCTAGGGATGGGGCATCCATGATTTCTCTGGGTAACCTGTGCCAGCGCCTCACCATCCTCACAGGAAAAAATTTCTTCCTAATATCTCATCTAAAGCTCCCCTCATTAATTCATTAAAACAGAAAGGATTATTTTGTGATAGTGTATTGTGCTGCTTGACTTTCATTTCTTCTCACTTTTACCCAGGGAGTGGAAATGCCAGTAGAATTGTTTTGACTAAGGAAAATTTTATCTCTCTGAAGAAACAAAAAGGAGATTTCTCCAAAAACAGTAGTATATTTTGTACATCTCTGTCCCTAAAATATTCCGGTTCAGCAAAAGTCACTTAAATGTAATGCATTAACCTATGGTTACTTGAAAATTGAAAATGCCTCTCTGGAAGCACACCACACCTTTATTTAAATTTTACAGAAACCGGACTTAATTATCCTTTTTAATCAGGGAAAAGTAATTCACAGTGCTCTCAGTTCTGGACTGTATTTACTTTCCCATCTTGTCTGTGCATCTCCTTTAAGAAAACAACATTTTATTTGTTCTTGAGGAAGACTTTGTGTGGCTGATGATTCAACTAAGAATATTTTTAAAATCCTTCATTTAAATACCATAAATGCATATTGCATTGTTTTGGTGGTGCTGGAGGAAACCAGAAAATAAATACACAGGGTGGCTGCCCAGGAACAAGAGGTGACAGCACAGATTTAGTGAATACTTCATTTGTTTGGTTTTCCTTTGATCCCAAATGATTCACTTAGTCCTCTGCCTAAATATAATTCTTCCTACTTAACCAGGAGTCGGCTTTGCCTCTGGCCAGACGGGGTGGCTTTTCTGTGGCTACTTGAAGGCAAGCCTTCATCTTTTCCTCTTCTGATGGACAATTGAGACATCCAGTTTGGGTTGGGAAGGCAAATGGGCGCAAATGGTCTTGTTCTCCCCATCAGAGAAGCAAACAGGAGGATTATTGGTAGAGGAAACAACTGGTGCCGAATCCTGGGAGGGAATGTTTCTTTCCCGGCTCTCTAGGAGGGATTTGGAAAGAGCCGTAATCCTGGGTTAGAAGTAATTTGTTACAGCAAGATGATACTTGAGTGGCAGGAGGATTCTGGCGGAGGCAGCGAGAGGGTTTGATTCAGAGGAGTAGCTGGTCTCGCAGAAGGTCAGTCTGACATAAATCCTACCCTAGTCCAGAAGTTTTGTTTCTCAGCCAGCATAATTAGCTGAGGGGACTCTCAACCCTTTTTACTTCTTTCAAATACATCTCCATGCATCCGAGCTAAAAGATTAGAGTGAGGAATGTGGACCAGGATATGATGCAGTGGAAAGTTTGTCTTTTTTTTTTTTTTTTTCCTTCTTTTTTTTTTTTCCAAGGCAGGCTTTCTGAAAAACAAAGTAACCTCAATAGCAACCTTCCCAGCTTCTCCTAGGAGGTCAGAATATTGCTGGTTTCAGTGTTATCTCTGGGACTTTTTCCTGAGGTTGCCTTTAGGTTACATTTTTGAGTTAACTTTTTGGGTTTCTTCCTTTATTTTAAAAAAAAGATAGACAAAAGTTACCAACCCTGGGGAAACAGAATTTTGCAAGTTCTTGGTTTTCATGAGGGCCTGAAACCCTTGGAGCCATCCATTCTGCAGTAACCCCTTGTTGCATCAAAGACCCAATCGCGCATGGAAACCACAAGGGAGGTGACAGGAAATTCGGTATGAAATTTGCTGGGTTTACTAGAGAGTGGCTCCCGGCAGTTCACCCAGAATTGCTACATCGACAGGAATTTTTGTGGTAGTGATTCGAGTCATGAGTTTCACTTACCCAACAATGGGAGAAAATATGACTCTTTCAGTAAACCCCCATTGGTGACATTACAATAACAAGCAAATAGCGAAATTCTCCAGTAGCACCTTCAGACTGGGGTCCCACCCACCTGTGCCTCTCATTCACAGGTCCTTTACAGAACACCAGGTGAGAATTTGTAACAAAGAGTGAAGAAACACAAACAAATCCAACCCACAAACCCAACCCAGACAGTCTGAGAGGCCACTCAGAGGGGGATGTGCCTCTCAAAGCACCCTTCTCCCGTCTGGCCCTTGTCATGTGTCTGCTGGTTTCTGATAGCTGGAGGGGCTGAGCACTTTATCAATCAATCCGCTTTTGGCTCAGATTTTGTAAATCCGAGGCTTCTGTAGTCTTGCAGTTCCTCAGAGAAAGTGTATCACAAACTGCTTGTGTGTGGAAGCTGGGCATGGTGCTACCCTGCTGAGGGGCACAGCCAGCCCCAACCCCTCCCCTTTCTTTTCCATCCCTCCACTGTAAGAAACCAGACTTCCCCACCCCCTCCAAATAGGAAAC
Source organism: Neomorphus geoffroyi (assembly GCA_033558235.1). Taxonomy (NCBI): domain Eukaryota; kingdom Metazoa; phylum Chordata; class Aves; order Cuculiformes; family Neomorphidae; genus Neomorphus; species Neomorphus geoffroyi. Next base: position 5,826,942 of record JAUMJM010000016.1, on the reverse strand, counting down.
ACTTGGGAGGACACCAATCTCTGATGGCAGGAACAAGTGAGGAAGGCAGGTAGCACTGATCCAGGATGGTGGGACGCAAAGACAGGCCTCTGTTTGTATTTATTTTTTTTTCCCTCTTCACACACACATATGCAATGGAAAATGGTACCAGTTCAGCAATCATTTTGCATCCTGGCCTTGTAGAGGTGACTTTTCTCGTGGGTATCACCACCAGGGTACCCAAGGAGTCTTGTTAATGCTTCTCGTAATTAGGAAACGTGGAACTCCCTCTCCAGACTCTGAGTGATGGAAGCAAGGAGAAGGTGGGGGTGAGTTTTGGAGAGCTACTTTTACTCCTTATGCCTCCGTGCTGTCCTGTGCCACAGATCTGTGAGGTGGAGTGAGAAGGGAACAAGACAGAGCAGTCATGTTCTGCAGTGTTAAAGCAGAACCAGGCTGGTTGACCACTGAGCTCTGCTGGTTTGGTTTTGTTTATTTTTTTTTTTTTTTAATTCTTTTTGAAAAGACAGAAGGTAGTTGCAAAGCTTAAAGCTGTAGTACCTTCTTTACAGATGGAGTTAGACTCTTAACAGAGCTGGAAAGTTCTAAGGGAGGCAAGGTTCCCCTGGAGCAGCCCTTGCGTTACAATGGAGGTAGTTTAGTGCCATGATCTCTGTCTCTAACGTTCTGTCAGATATTTTTACTGTCTTTATTTAATGGGGAGGAAAGGAATTATATTTTATAGACCATAAAATGCATTCTTGGACTTCACGCAAACGCTGGTTACCAATTGTTCTCTCGCTCTCTGGGAGATTGCCAGGGAGAGAAGTTAAATGTGGGTCTGTACATCACATTGTTCGGTGAGTCTTGGAGGCTGGTTTAGCTTTGCTGAGTCGAAACAAACTGTGTCTACAGAAAGACTTTGTTGAGATTTCCTGACTGTCCCATTCTTCCTCTAACGCAAACTCTGTGCTTGAGAGGAACAGAACAGGTTGCAGAGAAAATCTGTGAAAAGTAGTTTTAAGATGAAGTCAAGCTGTTTTTATTTTTTGCTGGCTTAAAGTAAGTAGATAAAAAGTTTGTTCTTCCTCAACTGAAATTATGCTTTTATTTGTGCCTGTCTTTTGGAACAGTGCTTCGTGGATATCCAGTAGTACTCGGCCAGCCTGATTTGTGCAGTGAGGGCTGTGGAGGCTTTCAAATTAAATGTGAAAAAAGGAATGGTGCTTTCCCAAGCTCCACCCAGGATCAAGAAACACTGCCTGCAGTTGTTTTGCTGAGATACCATGTGAACTGCAGAAAGTAATGCTGTACTTCTGTGTCACATGAATGCTCTTCCTCTTGTAAAGCTAAGAAAATGATTTTTAATTCCTGCAGTAGCTGCATAGCCTTTACTAAGCTTCTTCATACTCAGTATCAATATCCTAGAACTCAACTGGTGAATGAACTTGCATTCATTAGAAACAAAAAACCTGTTTCACTTCAGTATTCCAGTAGAACTGATGGCAAGAATGCCTTTCATCCGCGTCAGGATGAGCAAATAATTATCTGAGTTTGCTTGAACTTACATAGGCAATAATTTGTAAGCAAGCTTCTGGTTACTCTCTAAATTTAGCTCTCTCCCATGGCAGCCTCCGCTGTGCCCTTATCACTGTGTGTAGAAAACCTGTGTGAGTAGGGGTGATGCGCAGCAGTAGTAATGGGATGTAACTGTGATATTGCATCTCATCTGGGATGCGGGAGCAGAGCTGTGTGCACCATGCGGGCACGGAACCAGGTGATTAAGTCAGGAGAAAGCAACTGAGCTGGTGCTTCTGGGATGTTCCTCCATCTCCAGTCATTCAGGTTGCTCACCCAAGAGGGAACTGCAGTCGTTGAGGTGTCTTTGGGGCTCAAACTATGACTTTGTGCCTTGTTCCACCCCAAAATGGGCATTGTTTTGCTGGTCGCCTTAGATTGTGCTGGGGCTTAAGTGAGGGACTTACACCTCAAAGGAATTCTGCTTCCAAGTATCCCTTCTTTAAGATGATCTCAAACTGTTTAATTGCTAAGACATTTCTGTAACTTTCAGGCTGTGAAGTACTCTGCCTTCTTTTTTAGGGTGTAGCAGTGCTTCAGCAATGGGAGAAAAGCACAGACAAAACATTAAAATGGGCAACTCAGGCCCCTCGTTTCAGGGACTCCTTGGGTGTTACTGGAAGGGGACAATGTCACTTGAGTTCTCAATACTAGGAAAATTCAAGGCAGTAGAAATGTCTTATTCAGAAATATATCACAAGATGGCTTGGCCAATGCTAGTGCTGGTCACTAAGTGGCATGTTAAATTAGGATGAGGACTTTAAATTAGGATGAGGGAGTGCAGGGATGGGATGAGGGGGAATGGTTTTAAGCTTAAAGAGAGGAGGTTTAGATTAGATTTTAGGAAGAAGTATTTTCCTGTGAGGATGGTGAGGTCCTGGCACAGGTTGCCCAGAGAAGTCATGGATGCCCCATGGCTGGAGATGTTCAAGCCGGGTTGGATGGGGCTTTGAGAGACCTGATCCAGTGGGAGGTGTCCCTGCTCATGGCAGAGATGTTGGAACTGAATGATCTTAAGGTCCCTTCCCACCCAAACCATTCTATGATGACTTAATGCATTCTATCCATGTGTCTGTGCAGGAACACAACACTTACCAGATCCTTTTGTGTGCCACTTTTTCTGTATTATGTATTTCATTTAATAATTTATTTTTGCAGTATTGCAATAATTTGATGTGTGATAATAGTTTTTTTAAAAAGTGGAGATGTGTGATAAATCATGCCATTTTTTACAATTCCTTGCTTTCATTTCTTGAATACAGGGAGGAAATATTTAGTGTGGCAAGGATCAGTCTCATTGAAATGAGTCTCGTTGCTTTCAGTTTGAGCAGCTCCCCTGTGCCTCATCGTGGTTCATTACATATTCTGTAGAAAGGCTCAACATTGTGGGTGGTGTCTGTTACTTCTCATACAAAAAATTCCAGACATTGCAGATCTGTAAGAAATGGGAGGCCCTTCTTTCAAAGTTCTTTCAGCAATCTCTTTCAGTCATTCAAAATAAATCCTTGAGATTTTATTCTTGCACTGCACACCTACAAACAAGGTGATTACTGAAGACCAAAAATAAGGCATTGCGATGAATTACGAGATGGAGCAGAAGCTGAGGGTCTCCTTTTAAATCCTCATAGGCTTTCCTTTCTGACTTAAGTGGGGACACTAGTAGTTTGCAGACCTTTCTGTGAAGGTACCAAGGTGAGTGTCCTCTTGCAGCTATTTTTCATGTCCGCAGAGAACAATTACAGTCTCGTTAAGCATCATCGTTGATTCCTGTCACCCTCCCACAAACCTTAGGCATCACTTTGGCATTGCACTCTCGTATGTTAACTATTGGATTATCTCTGGTTAAAATTTGTCTTGATGCCCCCTCCCAGAAGAGTTTCTCCCAAGAATTAAGTGATAGGATGAGAGGAAATGGCCTCAGGTTGTCCTAGGGAAGGTTTGGATTGGATATTAGGAAGAATTTCTTTACTGAAAGAGTGGTGTAGACTGGCACAGGCTGCTCAGGGAAATGATGGAGTCTCCATCCCTGTAGATGTTCAAAAAGCATGTAGATGTGGCACTTTGGGACGTGGTTTAGTAGACATGGTGGTGTTGGACTGATGGTTGGACTGAATGATGTTAGAGGTCTTTTGCAGCCTTAGTGATTCTATAAGTTGTTAACTAAATATCGGAGAAACTCCTGAGTTTCAAAGTTGACTTCCAGGTGCGTAGTTCCATGTAATTCTGCAGCGCTGGCCAAGGCAGAGACTAACAGCAAAACTAGGAACAGGGAGATTTCTGTTTGCATGGCATGTTGAGATTCAGGGAGAAAGTGTAGACTCTGAAGGTGGAAGTCTGGTCCCATGGTTATGAGAGGTATTGGTGGAGGCCCATGGCAACAAGCTGACTCCAGGAGCCCAGCTTCTGCTAGTTATGGTTCCTGGGACCTAATAAGCACCAGCTGCAGGAAACCTGAGCTGGAAAGTGTTGTGCAGCTTTCCCTCCGTTTATAAATACAGCATATTTATTTTGTAATTTCGTTTATGTATTTCTGTGCTATGGGACATCACTCACAGGGCATTCCAGCAGTGAAAACAATAGCATGACAAGGGAGCAGCTCCAGGTTGAACACCGGTGCAGGAAACACCTGCGAACTCTGTGCCATCTCTTCCATCAGGGCTGCGAGCCCGACCCCGGGGCAGGAGGTGACTGCTGGCCGGGAGTGAAAGTTTCCACCAAACTCCTCTGTCTTGGATCTGAATTTTAGCTGCTTTTGACAAACTCTTCTCTGAAATCTTGAGAAAGATGCTTGTCCTGCTGGTGCCCAGAAAGGCAGCTGCTTTGGGTGGTATTCGGAGTGGGGTAGTGATGTAGAGCTGCTCTCGGTGGGTCCATGCTTTGCAGGAGCTTCTGGTTGCAAATGGGAGATCAGAACATGCTGTTCACAGGAGCTGGAGGGTAAAGGTGGATTTTTTTGTTCCACTTCTACAAAAAAAAAAAAAGAGCGAAATCTGGGCTGTTCAAATCATTTGCCTTTTCCCTTGTGCTGACAATTTAACAGCCTTTTTAAAAGCTTTGGTTTCTCTCAAGTACGCTCACCCCATACGTGTTTTAATTTTTGTGCGGAGGCCTGGAACTTAACAATTATTTTGCTTAAGCTCTCTGAGACTTGCCATAAAACATTTTTTCTTTCCTTTTTTTTTTTTTTTTAAGCACACACATGCTAATGATCCCCATCAGATCATATTGTTAAGCGGGGAATAAAATACTTATGGCAAGATGACATTTTAAAAAATGCTAAGAGCAGGCCAGCAGAGCCCATTTCAACAGTTTTGTTCCGAAATAATTTGTGCAGATTTGTTAGAGTTAATTTGTTGAAAAGTTCAATGTTTGTACAGGCGAGTCCTAATTTCCACACTGAGACACAGAAGCAGGAGAGGAGCGAGCGTGTGTCCAGCCTTTGCGGGAGCAGGATGGTGGGAACTTCCCTCCCTCCTCCCCTTCCCCCTTGGTGCAGGAATGTAAAAGCAGTGTCAGGAGGCTGGGAAAGTTGGCTTCAGATTTTTGTGGACTCCTTGCAAATCAGAGGAACCGTCTGGCTCAAATCTGCATTTAGGGCCGAGAGAAGAGGATTTCCTGCTATTTAGTTGCTTGAGGAAGGAAAGGATTTACCTCTCCACTGTAACAGGACTTAATTTTTCATCTCTTTAATAAGAATATCGCAGCGGAGGGCAGCAGTAGTAAACCTGTGAAAGCAATCACACCTCTCCCCCCCCTTCCTTTGCCCTCCCCAAGCCATGAGGCAGGTCCCCCCCTGCCCAAGCATCCTCCCCACCCAGCTCCTGGCCTCGGCCATGGCTCAAAGAGAGCTGTGGAGGGGTGGCTGCTGCAACGGCGCGCTCTCGGACGACTGCCTCGCTCGGCCTGCCATCTGGATCCAGTTAGCTCTCTCGGCAGTAGGGCTGAGTCTCATTTCCTCCAACCAGTAATGTTATATAGGCAGTGATCCTGTTCTGCCCTAACATAATTGAAAATTATGTGTATTGTAGACTCGCAGCGCTGAAATGTAGACTCGTAAAAATCTGTGGCTCAGGTAGCCTGTGGAGATTGAATTTGGCACACAATGAAGCTTTTATGTAAAGTAAGAATTATAAGCCACCACATCAATATTGTGTTACAGGCATGACAATTCTTGGATGAGGAGGCCTTGAGTCAGGCTCGTCACCTTAAACAATGCTAATATTTCATACTTTATCGACGGGGCTGGCGTTCTGAAGCCAGCAAACTGGGCTGGTTTTTCTTTTGCAAATGTCCCACCACTGAAGCTGTGGGTTCGTTAGCTTGACACAGGTGTTAGCTGTGGACTCTGGCCCTCTGTTCTTCTGATGGGCAGAACATCTCACCCTTGGCAGGCCGGGATGCTGCTCTGGATCCTGGCCACTTGGTAGAGCTCGTGGAAGTTGCTTTATTGACCCTTTCATGTTACTGCTTTCCGTGGGGACTTTTTTTTTTTCCCCACTGATGTATTACCCACTGGTGGAAATGGAAGCTGTCTGTGTGCGTGCTTGTGTGCAAAACTGAGCCTTCTGGGCTTGTACCAGTCCTGCGGGGCTCCACGTGCGTGTCCAAGAGGGGAAGCAGCTTTGGCTGTATTTTAGCCTTTGCACTGTTAGACTTCTTGGATCCTCTTTGGCCGGGATGAATAAGAAAGTGACTTTACTGAGAACCCAGACTAAGGGGTTTAAAAGCAGGAAATCAAAGTAGCAGTAAGATCTTTTGAAACTTTCATCATGCACGTAGGCTGGTCAGCCCGATGTGGGAGCACCCGTGCTGGAGTTATGGGCTCTTAAGATATTGAGGTGGAGCAGGAGCAACCATACCTTTGTGCTGTGTTTCTTCTAAGAAAATTTATTGCTAGTAAAAACCAGCAAAACTGTCAGTGCTGAAGGCTTTATAATCCCTGCAATAATTGCTGACAGGACAGGGTCTGATATGAGCTTGCTCATGCTGCTGTGTCAGTGCCTCAGCCTGCCCTTGGGGCAGTCGCAAAGAAGCCCATGTGTTTCTTGGTCTGTATTTTAGGACCTGAGCTCCTTCATGTGTTGTCATGGTTGTAGGAATATTCCAGGGTTGCTCGTGACTGTGGAGTGATCATGGATACGTAAGGGTAGTTGGTTTATTTTGGTGGGGTAACAGCATAGTGGCCGTTTCCTGAGACACCACTGGTTGAGCTGGCAGGTTTTTGTAAGAGCTTTAGCTGTGGTAACAGTAACTTCTCTCTCTCCAAATGGTCGTGGATTTTGAAACAGAGTCATGTACAATGAGGGACACATCCTGTAAGGACGTTTTCCTTGGAAGAGGGGCAAAATACTTCACTGGGTGGGTGGAAAACCTGAGGAAGCCAGTAGTAGCTGTGGCCCATCAGGACCCTTTTTGAAAATCCATATGCCCCTTTTTGTGGTGGTGTTACAGTCACTGTTTAAGACAACTGATGGACTTCTGAAAATGTAGCAGTTGGCTTGTTTAATAGTGCCATCTGCAAATCTGGAATGTATCACATTTCCTCTCAATTTAAGAAGCTTTCAGTCGACTTAGGTTTTGGGTTCATTCTTTGTGCACTTGGGTTGCATTTTTAAGCACTTTTTTGAAACCACAAAGAGTTAGAAAGTTACTTTTAACATCATCTCAGCTTTAAAATTTATGTTGTGGTCACCTATTTTGAAGAGCAGGGATTTGATACAAGTGATCAAATATCTGGAGGCTTTACAATCAAGTCATAAGAGTCAGAAATGTCGCTTACAGTAGACCAGTTCTGGTGTGTTTGGGTTTTATTTCTTGTTTTTAAGAAGTGCTGAAACATTCTGGTCCACATTGCACAAATCCCAAATGTGAAGATGAATAAAAACAAAACTTCTTGGAACTTGAGGAACTTGTATGGGGCACAAATCCAGAGTATGGGTTTGTTTATTTGCATTCCGGTAGCTCAGAAATCTCAGGCCCTGCAAGCGATGGGAGTTGGTAATGCATCCTCCTGCTGACTCCTGCTTTTGGTCACCTCCGTGCCCAGGGTCTTGCAGCAAACAGGCCTTGCATGTTAGCAAATGTTTTGCATACGTGAGCAAATGTGATAGGGATGTGCTGAAAGCATGGAACCAGATCTCCTTCCTTCCTTCATGGAGATTTAGATATGGCTTCCGTTATTTGCCCTGGGATGACAGGAGTTGTGTGGCGGGGGTTCTCCTTCAAGATTACTCTTCGAAAAGAAAAAAAAAAAGTAAGGGGGAAATGTAACTGTTTCTCTAGGTATTTGTAGGAATAGATCTGTTAGGTCAATCCGAGTTTAGTGCTAAATAGGATCTTCTGCAGTGGCCTGACCTATGCGTACAGCTGCTTTCCTTGTTCCGGGGGGGGGAGGGGGGCTGAAGGTATGCAGCAGCATGCATTTCTTCCAGCGCAATATAGGGCTTTTGGAGATCACGTATTAACCAGTTGCCTAATGGTGCACAGGGCAGCACCATGCAGAGAGAAAAGCTTGGGCTGAAATTGTGTTTAGATGAACTGCACAGAGGTCCGTTTGGGCTAACTAATTTATCTATGGGGCTGCTCTCGGTCAGAACCAAGCGCTTCTGATGCAGCCATCTGACTACCAGCTCGAGAGTTCACCTGTTTGGTGGAAACCTTGAGCTCTGTAGTGCAATCTGGCTGGGGTGCAGTGGCTCCTCCACTGAGTTTAGTGAGAGGACACGCATGTCCGAGAGCGGAAGTTTTAGTTGATATTTGATGCCAGTTACATCTGTGGGAACGTTCTGCTCCTTCTTGAAGTGTCGTTAGGGTTTTTTTGCTTTTGAATCAACACCCCCTTCAGCTGCAGAATTGCTGCCTGCATGTATTCAGCCTATCTGCCCATGACAGTTACATAAAGAAGTTGTGGCTGCCCTGGAGCACCTGGCCAGCACAACTGAGCCTGAGTGCATCAGGCTGTACTTTGTCTTGGGCATCATCAACAGGAGAGCTTATTAAGTTTGGCCTTGTAATTGAATAAGTTACACTATCCAAGTCCCTTAAGGGTTGTCCAGCAGAAGGTTTCCTTCCTGGTGACAATGAGCAAGAAGAAAATAATCCATAGTGACTTCCAGAAATGGTGATAAGTGGGGAAAATAGGTGCTAAGACTCAGCAGTGCTGGATCTTTTTGGGGTAGACCTCTGCCTTTAGGGCTTCTATAGAGCTGGGAAGCTGGAGGAGTTGACAAGATGCATTTGTTGAAAGAAGGCTGACGGATGACCCATTAAATAATGAGATCATATTCTTAATACATGATATGTGTTTTCCCTCCCCTGAGACCGATAATCCACCTTCCCTTTCCTTGTCCCATCCTCTCCATGATTTTGGTATTTTGTTTCTGTATGGGTTTTATTCTTCTTCTAGACTTACTACAGTTAATAAAATCAATGTAATACTGTCTTTGCAATCTGCTTTATTTTCTTATTCCTGAACTGTAATGTGGTGGTATGAAATTGTTAACGTTCTGCACAGATTTTGCCTCCACAAACATGCAAATATGTCTTAATTTTTTTTTTTCAGTTCCTTGCATAAGTTTTAATTTATATCTTTTTACCCATGTTACCTAAGATTTGGTTTTGGTTTGTTTGTTTTTTTTTTTTTGTTTTGCCTTTCTTTTATGAACTCATTTTTCTTTTCCCATTTTTGTTTCCTCCATCCAGTATCTGCAGATGAAATGGCCACTGCTTGATGTTCAGGCAGGGAGCCTTCAGAGTAGACAAGCCCTCAAGGATGCTAGGTCTCCATCTCCAGCACACATTGTTGTAAGTAAACACAGAAAGATGTTCTTCCTTTTGTTTTTAAAAAAAAAAGGCATTTGACATTAATGGCATTGGTTGTAATCAGGTTCTTTTTTACACAAACTGAAAGTTAAATATTTCCAAACAAACAAAAACCTTAAGGAGCACGTGGTAAAAAGAGGGAATATATTTGCTGTTGCTGGGCTCTTCATGAAGTTATCATTCCTGTGCCTCACAGGAGAGCAGAGAGTTGAAAGTGCAGAATTACTTCGTGGCAGTGAAGTCCAATCAGGCTGGTTTATACATCTGCCAATGTTGAACTGAAGAGAATGAAGAGACACTTTTGGAAAGCATTAAAAAAAAAAGCAAACCCCAAGCCTGTTCTATAGCTATTACTAAAACAATGTTTCCTTATCGCAAAATCTTGAATGAAAGTTTGAGAGTTGGTCATCATTTTACCTGGGTGAAGGCTTAACAGAGCCAAGCTCAACAAAGCACATGTCCCTTTGTGTTCTGATGATTTCTCATCCAGTATAAAAAGTGTTATCAAATGTTTACTGCTTATCTGCAAAATATAAAACTCTCTTTATAAGTAACATTGCTAAAAATACCGTGTTTTATTGACTTCTCAGTTAAATTTTCAGTTCTCAGTTCAGCTTTCTTCTATTCTAAAAACGATATTGAGTTTGAAATGTTTGATACATATTTGCACGACAGGGGTTTGGGGCTTTATTTTACTTTATAAAATGGGATCCATAGAGATCTAAAAGGAAACTGTTTATATGGTGTTGTGCAAGAGGGGCTGTGCGCATTGGCCCATCTTCACCCGTAGCCGGTGTAACTGCCATCTCATGTGAAGAAGCATCTTAGCTTTGAGTGTTCATCTGGGCAATTCACCTCTAGAGAAAGTGGCACGTAGTGGGTTACAATATTTCTTCTGAAAGACTATCATTAAGTTTTACATTATTTTTTTTAAAAAAACTCTTTTTATAGCTAATGGATGACAAAGTGAATCCCAGGAAAAGAAACATGACTTGTTCTTTATCTTTTGCTGTATAATCTAAAGCTGGCGTAGCTGGTAGAACATCCAAAGCATACATTTGTTTTGTTAGAAATCTAAAATCATACTAAACATTTTTGAGGAGGTTCTTGTGCTGTTATTTTCTCTTTCTTGTGGGAAGTTTCAGCCCTTTGCTACGTATTGGTTTTTAATTTAAAATGAAGAAAGGCTTCCTATCTTTTAGCGTCCATAGCTTCTAAACCATCCTTCAGTGTGGCAGAATGCGATGGGCACAGGACTGGTGTTTGCTTAACTGATACCTAGCGCTGGTTGCTTCACTTTTTCAGAATGACTTTTGCCTTTTCTTCCCGTCCACTTGGACTGCCACTGGAGGAAAAGAGCAGAGAAAAGATGTTTGGCTGGTTATCTAGAAATCCTGAGCCATCAAAACCCGCTGCCCCTTATTCTTAATAAGAAATAAAGTAAAAGAACACCCTTATTTTAATTGATTTTCTAACTGCTGTGCTTGGGTGTTCCTGGGGCCAGCGTGGTGGAGCGGTGTTGGGCTGCAGGAAGTGGTGGCGAGGGAGCAGGATGTTTCTCCTGGTTGGTTGCAGTGTGGGTGGGCATGCTGAGTTTGGAGAGCTTCACTGGGGATCACCTGTGCTGAGCATCCACTGTCCCCAAAGCCTCCCACTGTGCAGGAAAGCAAGCACTTGCCTTTAAAAGCCAAAGCAGCTTGTTTTACTGGTAGTCTGGTTGGGGTTCTGACTCCCCCAGCCTCCTCTAGCCCCTCCACCCAGGTGTGTGGATGAGGTGGAGGTGAGTGGACAACACAAATACACACAAAAAAGGGTTTAAAAATCACTATCATTTTGGAAAATAAAGGGAGACCTGTTTCCAGGGAGGCTGAGGTTGATCTGCCTTGTATTTTGACCATTTATGGGGTTCTTATGGGTCTCTTCAAAAGCTGTTTCACTCTGCTATTCAATAAAAGCATATTTACCATAGCAACCACTTAGGCTGTGAGGAACATATACTACCTCCGAGATGGAGGCCACCTTCCAAAAGAGCCACAGCTGGCATTTGTAATGTGATCTTTTGTGCTACTTACAATGTTGGAGGGAGAGGATGAGGAGGAGGGAGTGGGAGGGGGGATGACAGTGGGGTGTTGGGCAGGGGAGGGGGGTAGGCAATCCTGCAAGGTTTAATGTTTATTCCTAGCAGCAAACTGTTTTGCCCTGTTGTGTGAAAATAAATAAATAAGGGGCAGCTTTTTCCACCCTTTTTCCTGGCGTCTGCCCTGGGCCACACTCCTTGTGTGGAGTAAAAATGGTCTTATTTTTGGTAAATAAAGTTAGAGCTGGGTAATGGCATTTGGAGGTGATGAAGTGGCTGCATATGCCAGTTGGCCTGGGATGTGTCAGGCTTCTCTGGAGTCCCCGACTGTCACCGCTGTCCCTGCCTGCAGCACCTGGGATCTGGTCGCTCTCGCACAAGGCTCTACACCCGTTTCTGCGTAGGAGAAAATGCGATTAATCTTTTTATGAGGGATATTTGGGCACGCTGAGGTTTCTGTGCGAGCGGAATGTGTAACGTACAGGAATAGGAACTGGTTCTTCACCCATATTGTTGTGTCTTGTCCGCCTGCGAAGTGTACCCATGCCAGTTTTTCATCTTGAAATCAGTTCTGCTGCCCTGAAGATCTATAGAAAAATGCTAACACCTGCAAATCATTTCTTATCTTTCTCCTATCTCTGAAATCAGGATTTGAGGCCAATCTTTATAGCTGGATTACAAAGAGAGGAGAGTGTAGAGTTCTTTTTTTCTTTCCTTTTTTTTTCGCCTTTATTTTTCTTCTTTTTTTATTTATTTTTCTTTATTTTTCTTCCTTTTTCCATTCTTTTTTTTTAATGTTCTTGCTTCTCAGTGCTTGGCTCTGATTACCATGAGTTCTGTGTCAGGGCTGCAGCCTTTATGCCCAGGTCTGATGAAACTCCCCTTGGCTTCAGCGTGGGTTTTTAGCTTAATGACTCAGGGCGGCAGAACATGGCTGTCTATAATGTATTAAGTAAAGACTGTACTATTTGTCAGCCATCCTCCTTTCAGATTTGTTTAAGAACATTAAGTTAAGACTACGAAAATCGAAGCAGAAGACCAGCATGAATAATTTGGCTGGATTGCCCCCAGTGCTTAAGGCTGGGTTAATACTGCTTTTCATGGCGCTCGAGAGAGTCTCCAAGGCCCATAATGAGAAACAGAATATTAAACTGAAATTATGTTCAGCATGTCTTGAGGAAGGTACAGCATGAGGCTCCATTTAAGACCAATGCATTTATTTGCATTTAGGTGCTTCACTTGTCTTGTAAGACTCTTGCGTCTTGCTCTGGCACAGTCGTGCTGCTTATCTACGTCCAAAGGTGAAAGAAAACTGGGGGAAAAATTGTTGTAATTGTAGGCTATTAAGCTTGCTTGGTCAAAATTTTGAATTCAGCTTGTGGATAGTATTATTATGAGACTGGGAATTTTCTTTTCAAGGTTTTTATAGTTATTTCTCTTTTTTTCCCTGACCTTTGATTTCATTAAGACTTTTGTAAACCACCTTTAGTGAGAAGTGTTTTGGTGTAGTGCAGACTCCAGTTGGGTTCCTTGCATGCTCCTCTAAGTGGGTAGGGTGCTACTTGTCCTGAAACCCCATGTTCAATGTGCACCTGATCTGCCCCACACGTGTGCACCAGTGTGGTGGTAAGGGTGATATCTGGGTGCCTTACAAGTAGGATTCTTTGATTAAAATTTTCTAATATAGCCTGGACAGGCAACTGAAAATAAGCAAAGTGTGTGCACTCAGGGATCTCCAAAATCTGCCTGCAACAGAAAGCCAGCTCCTTTAAAACTGTTTTTATCTATGCATACATTCCTATAACTTCAAGGAGAAAATCAGTGCTATTCTTCCCTGTTATCTGCAAAGTAAATACTCTAAATCAAGCGTACCTGTTTTGGGCAGGAGTATGGGTGAAAGACCGGTCTGGGGATCCTGCCTCTTGCTGTCTTGTCTGTACAGGGTTTGGCTTTTAGCTTCCTTTGAATCAGGCAAAAACATAGGTTGGACTCGATGACCTCAGAGATCTTTTCCAACCTTATGATACTGTGATACTGTGATTCTGAACCCTAAATGATGGTGGTTCAGAGTGTTTCTTACAAAACACTTAAAAGATTTGAAAAATTCCTGCATTTTGTTCTGCAGGGAGGCCTTGTAAATTTTACCTCAGGGGAGGACTTTTAGTACTATTTGGCCTGGATTTTCTAATATGTAATGAACACAGCCGTACAGTAGACTGAATCCCCAAGAACAAAGAATCACTGTGCAGTAGTGTATCTATTTCCCCCCCCCCCCTTTTTTTTTTTTTTTGCTTAAGGAGGTAAAAATGTGTTTTCAAAACATATTATGACAAGTAAAACTGAAGGCAAACCCATTTAAAATGTACTCTCTGTTCTCAGTGTCTTCGATGTGCGTGGACAGCGCATGTCTGGCATCGCTGGGCAGCTTGGAGAGATCAGGAGTTGTTTGCCAGAGTGGCTGGAGTTGAAGCTTCACAGTCTGCCCTTCCCGGTCCCCGAGTTCTTTCAGTCTCATGGGGTTTGCACTTACGTACTTTGAAAGAAAAGACAAATAACTACAAGAAATCACGAGGTTTATCTTAACATTTAAACATTTACCTGTAGTGTTCTTTCAGACAGACCAGAAGTGGGGTGCGTCCAGCTGTATATGCAGTCCTGTATGTATAGGGCCACCTGGAACATCTTTCAGTTTCCACTTGCAGTGCCCCAAGAGCGCTTTTAAAGCTCTTGCTTTGTTTGTCTTCAATATTTTGTTGTGGAGAGGCTGTCCTCTGCAATAGCCTCTTGAGATGCACTTGGGTTTCAGACCTCATGTGCCCGTGATGGGACACCCTCTTCACAGGAGATCTGCAGGGTGTGTGCAGGGTGTCCTTTGTGTATGCAGACCATAAGAGTTGCAAGAACGTGTGAGGGAAAGATGTTGGGCATCATTTGTGTCAGTGCTTGGTGTCTGGAGGGGCACGTGTGGGGAGGAGGAGAGGGCTGCGTGTCTGAGGTATGCTGGTTCCCTACCAGTCCCTGGTGGCAGGGTGGTCACTCCTTGGTGCCTGGACCTAATGCACAGGTCCCCAAAGCTCAAGCTGCTTAAACATCCATGCAGACTTCATTGGAAAGCTCCTTTAGTGACTCTCTCCTTTTTAAATGCTCTATACAGTACTTGGCTAATTGCTCTGGCAGTTGCAAAGTAAACAAAATGCTTCATTAATACATGCCCCAAAGTATGCAAACATCTTATCTTGAATTTTCTGAGCTGCATGGAATTAAGCCACAAAACAAATTCAACTTACTGAGAATTTTGTGGCTAAATCTTTTTCCTCTAATTCCTTTTGATTTTTTCATTGGGAAGGGTTATGTTTTAAACCCTGTGTTCAAACCTGAATGTTTAGGGCTAAGTATAGAATTCACCTACCAACAATCCCTATAAAGCACATCCACTAAATATGAATGGGAAGCCTAGACCTTGGTTTGTGTAGACTCCTAAAATGTAATTGACTTGGTAACAGTTCAGACTTTAGGGGACTGCTTTGAGCCATTGTGTTTACTCTGTGGCACAATGTCTGTCCCCTTATTTAGGTACTGGAGGTCACTCCTCTGCTTTGACACTGAAATTGGGGAAATGTACAGGCTTGTACCTCTTACTGTAAAGTGAGCAAGAATTTAATGCTTCTGCAAGCATCAGTCAGCACTTTAGTGCACCTTCAGAAGACACTTGATGGCTGGATTGGCAGCTGGGATGAATTGTCAAGCTTGCTTCTAGCCAGGAGATGTATGAGTAGCTCCAAGAACTCCCAAAGTATTTGGATAGTGGGATGTTTCATCTGTGAATGAATGCTGTACTGCCAACCCCAATTGTTCTAGGATCATGAGTCAGACCTCAAAAGATCGTGAGGATTGTTGGGGAGGTTTCTTTTGGTGTTATTTTTTGTTTGTTTTCTGTTTCTTAAATAGTACATTTTGTGTTATTTTTATTTGTTCTCTGGTTCCTGAGCCTGCAGGGTATACTTGCTCATTCTGAAACTTTTCTCTACAGCAGTTCAGGAGCTTGCTGTGTGCTGTAAGTGGAGGGTGAGGTCCTTCCCTAAACATTCAACTTCAAGGCTACCACAGTTGAAGAAAAATAGCAAGTCTTTCTAGACTAGCTATGAAATCATAGGAGTTGGCAACCTTAAGCATTGCTGTAGGAGAAGGCAGCTGAGCAGGGGTGTTAGAATATGTTTGGTGCTATCTGTTGAGCATCCATTTCTTCTCAAGTCACCCGACTGGACTTTGGGAGAGCCTGGTCCTCAGTGCCTGTGAGGGCTCTGGTTCATGGGTGCCTGGATGGCGTGCCTTGAAATGGCTGCAGTGCTCCCTGCTCCCAGCAGTGCCAGGCTTCTCTGATGTCACCAGAGAGAGCTCAGCAGGTCCTCCAGAAGCAGCAGGTTTGTAGCCCCAGGGTACTGTGGTGAACCAGCACAAGTTTTGATTTCCTGGAGGGGCTGTGCTGAGCTCCTACTCCTGAGCTGGAGCCAAGAGTTTTGGCATTGTGGTTTGTCGTGGCGCACCAAATATCTCTGATGTATCTTGAGTATTGAAGCTCTCTGCATGAGGGTGAAGCAAGATGAGGTGTCATCAGACATCCTTAAGAAAGATGTAACTTTTCTGCCTTCATTGTGCTTGGAAGCGCATTTACTGTAGGCTTCCCCCTTGTATCTTTGGTTTAAAAAATACCCACTATGTCCCAAATGCAACACAAATACGAGCGCCTGAAGTTCGGACCTTTTCTGACCAGCTAGTTTGGGATACTGTAAAGCTGCAGAGAGCAGCATTTCAAGGTAGAAACCTACACTGGGAAGGTGGCTTAGGAGAGAGTATTTTAGCACAGAGGAGTCCAAGCTGTGTTTTGGATTCAATCGTATGGCAGTTTGTTATGCTGGAGCATGCATGTTAAATTAACTGTTAGGGACTGGCATGTGCCTAAAATTAAATATCGGCAAGCAGAAGAGCTGTTGTGCCGAGAGGAATGGAAGGAGTGCAGACGGTCTGTCCCCAAAGCCCGGGGTGTGCACAAGGACTGCAGCAGCAACAGCCGTGCACGGCAGCTCAGCCTTGGCAGCGGGCGCAGAGCTGCGGCAGCGCCGGGTGATGCTGGTGAGCCAGATGGGTGAGCCTGTCAGATCAAAGATGATGTGTACCGAGGGTGGCAGACTTGGCAGGGCCGCTCACCGCAGGTCCTTCTCCCTGCGCACCCGGTCTGCAGCTGAAGTTTGTGGCTGGATTCAATCTGGAGCTTAGAGAAGAAGGTATTGAATAATGCAGCCTGGTTTGGAGCCAGAGCCTGTGCTGACTGGAGCAGGAGCAGCCGTTGTGCACAGAGCAAAAGGTTCAGTGGGTGTGATGTGTCCTCAGCGCTGTTTTTTCTTGAATTTCTAGAACTGCAGTCTACTCTTTCCAGTATGGCTTTGGGCTTGTTGATGCAGAGCAGAAAAGCCCAAATATGCAGTCAAAGTAGCTGTCTCAGAATAGCTATTTCTCATTATCTCTCCATGCGGCCGCTCTTATTCAGCAGTAAGAGGTCCTTTGTGTGGTTTAGCTTAATCCGCTTTGGAAACGGATTAAGCTAAATCTTACAAAGAAACTCTTAGTGCTGAATAACAGTGTCCACACGGAGAGATAATTCGAAATAGTTGTTCTGCATTTTTCAATTCACACTTGAGCCCTTGCACAAAAACTTCCCTATGCAGACGAACCCACTTGAATAGGAACCTCCTATTTTCTGTTTAAACAAGGTCTGTTTACTGTGTCCAGGTGCTGTAGTAAAGAAAACAGCACGTATTTATCATTAAAAAGAAAGGAAGGAAGCTGACATTGCTGGGCTCAGGATTATTTGTTTGCCAAGTTGCTCAAGTCCAGGGTTATTGCTCTGCTCCCCAGTTCATGCGGTTTGGGATTAGATTATTTATGAGATACTTCACTTTCTGGACTGCATAGTACTCTTTCTCCTCTGGAATAAGCTGGAGCTGCCTGGTCAACCACCACGTAAGGAGACGGGAGGATGCTTTCTCCTCTTCCCTGTGCAGACCTGTATGGCAAAGGGAGACCCATTTTGGAAAGCCTGTGGTGAGTTAGAGACATTGCAAAAAACAAGGAGCGATGCTTTTGTAAAACAGTCTCCCACCCCTAAGCTCTCCCAAAGCAATGTTCTGTGCCTGATTTCACAAAACAAAGGTAGAACTTCCTGTCAAACAGACTTTGGTTTGGAATATGCAGTGGGCTGATTCTGGGGGACCTTACCTTGAAGCTTCACTTGTACCTGGCATGTACTGGTAAACAAAATCAATGAATGCTTTCCGAGATGGGGTAGCATTGCTCACTCCTATATTTTACCACTGCTGCCAGAAAGATGTTAAGTAACTTTTCCAAGCTGATTTTCAGACTGATGATTTCCACATCTGTGTTTTAGAGGCTTGCCCCACAGGAAAGCAAAAAAAGAAACTGGATTAGTTTTTTGAAATCTAAACCTAAAATCCTAACATCCATCAGACCTTAGAGGAAAGTTACTTTTGGTGCTATCAGGATGCTGCATATCCAGGAGTGCTTCAGTCAGATGTACCTTACACCTTTTCGCTCAGAATTAGGAAGCTTGAGGGAACTGAACCAGTCCTCCCTCTTCCTTAGTGATCAGTAGTTCTGCAGCTAGGCTCACCTGCCTAGGAATGATATGTCCTTAGTGAGGGAGAGGCTGGCAGGGAGCCCTGGGCACACATGGTTGAACCTCTGTGTGTGCATACAAGAGGAAGGATACTCTCTGATGGAATTAAGAAGTGACCAGATCCTTTGATTTGAGTTTCTTTAGGTTTTTGTTGTGTTGGGGTTTTTTTGCAGCCCTACTCCTCTGCCTTCTTGGTGCAAATTAAGGACCTTGTGGTGTTGCTGGGCCTTGCAGTGCCAGCCTGCAGAGAGGTGGGTCAGTGTTAGTTTCCTAGGAGAGGCGAGCGGTTCTCTAACACGCGTTTTTCCTGTTGGCTGGCACAACTCAAAGACTTTTCAACTACTATTACTGTGGAAACTAGCTTCCCCTTCCCCTTCCTTTTTTACTTTTTAGGCCTTGATTCAAGAAATCATTAAACGTGAGCTAATGTCTGTCCATGTTCAGGACAAGACCTAAGTGTGTCCTCAAAGTGTTGTCTTGTATAGCAACACTTTTCTGAGTTGGGGTGTTGGAAATGAATATTTATATGAAATACAGCCCCTTACTCAGAGGTATATACAGCCCCTTACTCAGAGCTTCTGCCTGTTGGGGAACAAGTAACTGAGCAAGTACTGAGAAAAGGAAGGGAGGGAGAGAAGGAATAGCGTGTTCCAAGCTCTCTTCCCCTGGAGCTTGTCCTTGTGCTGATATATTCCTTGCCAGGGCTAAGGCTGCAGGAAGAAGAAACACCCTGACGGAGGCTTTTGGTCTCTTGTTGATCATCTGCCCACTGGGAAATGCACAACATCTCCTCCCCTGGCTAGGAGGAGAGTGTTTGGGAGAGGGAAGACAAAACAACACATTTTTGCCCTGTTGCGTGCCCGCAGAGCTCTACAATGTCAATACAGGGTGTTATGGGATGTGACTGCCCTTTAATAAGGAAATGGTATTGAATGGAGGAAGGCAGAGTGAAGTGACCTGAAAGCCTCCAGACTTTATAGTGTGCATTTGTGGCTGTGAATGCTTCTCGTGCCAAGCAGCTGCATGGAGTCAGGATCATAAAAAAACCCAAATGGCTGCAGCAAACAAAGCTTTCCCAGAAGTTCCCAGAGCTTCTGTTGCTGCATGTTGGGCATGTCTACATGGTTAATTAATATGAAGCAAGCAAGAGTTCGAATTGCTAAAGCGGTAGCTGCTCCATGTTGACGGTCCATCTCAATGCTTTTCTGGCATGCTGAGCTCTTTGGAGGGAAGCTGACATGAAGTAACCTGCTCCTCAACGAAGGGCTCTGATGGCCAGGACAGCTTACATTGGGATAAGCTCTTGGTGTGAATCTGAGGCATGCTGGTTGCTTCACAATTACTGCCCAAGGGGTAATTGAGGTAGCAGGTGCCATTTGGACTCAAGGTGAAGTTTGCTTACGTCTTTGTCCACAGCTTTGTGTGTGGCCGGGCAGTTGCAGAGGTGCTGTAAGACCTCATTGAAACTCGCCCTGCAGTAACTTGTTCTGCTGATCGTGGCCAGAGCATGTCCAGGGAGCGTCCGCTCACACGGTAGATGGACTGTTAAGCTCCATTCTTGCGTAGGCGATCATTTGACCACCTCAGATTGCTGCGCTGAGGAATCTGTGGGATGAGTAAATGGTGAGAAAATGTGAGAGAGCAGCCCTAGCACTGACAGGAGGGGAGAACAGCCAAAGAGCTGGCGCCCTGTTTGCTTTCTGGCTGACTCAGCTGCTCCTCACCTGGACACCAAGCTGGACTTGTGGCTCTTGCATTAAAGCATCATCCTGCTCCCATTCATTGGTGTTTGAGGTCGGTTACCTTGATCTGGGGTTGGAAAATTAGGGACTGTCCTTCCCAAGTGCCATCCAGGCATGGTGGTAATGTCTCCCTGTGGACATTGTGTTTCACTACTGTGATTGCCCAATGAGGAGGTCAAAGTGCTAGGCACAAATTAAAGCTAATTTCATTATCAATTTATTATTACCTGTATTTAAGAGGTTCTAAAACTTTCAGAAAAGTGGTTGTTGTCCCCAGCCCAGAGCTCAGACCCAGGGGAGATGGGGCTGTGCAGTGCAAGGCATGGCAGTGGTTCGACTGCTGTACACGTGTGATGTGATGGGCCCCTTATGCTTGTGTCCCGTTCCCAGAAGGATAACATGTTCTGCATATCAGATCATATAAAAGCTCGGAGTGAAGTACAGCTCCCCTGCCTCTGGTTTCACAGTCCGAACTGGTAGGCTAGCCTGTCTTTGACATGCACATTTAATGCTGTATTTCTCTTTGCATATTTTTCTGGAAGGGAATAAAGATAAAAAAAATTAGTTGCTCACCTGTCCTTCAGCGCAGGTGAGCTTTGCACATTTTCCCTTGGACATCTGCGAGATGTTTAAAAGAGCAATGTGTGTTCCTGACATCAAAGAGTTAATAGCAGTGAGTGTGGTACAATAGCTCATTAGGACTTAAACGTGGGCTGCAAACTCAGAAATCCTGATAATTTTCGTCTATAAGGACACTGAACTTTCAACCCTGGTTCAGCAATAATAAACGCCTGTTAAGTAAGGCTTCCTTTTATGAAGAGAGGGTGGATGAAGGCATTTCAATGGACTTTAAAAATATTGCCACTCATTTCAACGTGTGCTGGCCAAATGCATCCGGGTACGGGAGGGTATTTCAAGAGCTGCACAAAGAGCAGAACCTTTGTGAGGTCTCAGCTAAACCTGACTGCAGTGGGAAGCAGCACTTTATTTATTTATTTATTTGTGAGTCCTTTTATTTTGAAGTTGCTTTAAAAAAAAAACACAAACCCAAGCCTGCACAAAAATAAACTCGTGAGCAATTAAATGAAAATGGAGTTTTGAAACTTGGGCCTGAAGCAAAAGGTGGTGGTGTATGTTTGTCTTTCATGTGGATGTGTTCATAATAAAACATATTGGTGCTGATTTTTGAAAGCAGAGGAAGGTGAAGCTGTGTCTCGGGATGGAGTTCAGGGTGAAAGCCCTGGAGAAGAGGAGCTCAGGGTCCTCCGTCCTGTACTGACTCTGCCTGTAGGAATCTCAGTGAGCAACTAAAAACTTTCTAACTGCCTCTTTGTCCACCTATAAAAGACATTATGGGGGCTAAGATGCCAAACAAATCACTCATGGCTGCAAGTCACTGCTTTATACGTTGCAACCTTCTTGCCTAGAGTTTGCAGGTCTTGATCCAGGCAGGCTTTGGCTTCGGTCCTACGTGAGATTCGAAGGAGCGCGCGCGCATGTGTGTGTGTGTGTCTGTGTGTTTTACCTCGCCTCTCAGAGAGCACGAGAGAGACCTCCGTGAAGAGAGTGACAGGGTTTGATATAAACCAGCAGGACTGCATTGCTGCCATTATTCGACAGTAAACCCTTTCACAATGCCATATGCTGCGCATTCCAGCGCAGCGGCGGAGGGTGTGATATAGTTAAAGCACACTCGGCAAACAGGAAACGCTGGTGACCGCTGTGTGTGCTTTTCATGGAGATAAAGTATTGAGAGCATAACGAAAAAAAAGTGCTGGGAATGGGGGGGGGGAAGAGGATGGTGGGGGTGAAGGAGTGGGATGTATTTTGGGCCCAGTCATTATGAAGATGCAGGAGGAAATGCAGCCGAGAAAATGCCGTTTTGCTCTAAGATGTTTATTTTATTCCATTACATCTGTTTTCTAATTTGCTGCTGGGTATCCGGAGCGGGTGTGGTTTTTTCTTTATTTTTTTCTTTTTTTTTTTTTTTGAATTTTATTTTTGAAGTTCCTGCCCCTCTGGCTTAGTATCCAACTCCCTGCCCCTCTACTCTATCCCAGTTAATAATCAAAGGGTGGTTTAAGGGTACAGTAATACATATTTCATACCCCAGAAAAATGCAAACATCAGTATTTAAGCTAAGCAAAGTTATTTTCCCAGCAACGGCTCTGCAAAAGGCATTGCAAAGCCTCCTCGGAGTTAGGAAGTCGAAGGGGGATGGGACCAACAGGTCCTTGGATGGGGAGGGCTCTGAATCATAAACACGCCATAGCTTTAATAAAATAAATGAAGTGGAGCCTTTTCAGCCGAGGGGAGGCTGTAGTGGGGCAAGCCGGGCTTTTAACGTTGGGAGTGAAAATTGACAGGCTGAGAACTGGGACATAAACAAAAATGTCAGTCCCTGGGAGTCTTGTTCACTGGACAATGTCTCAATTGTTTCCGTGATTTTTCGCAGGCAGCAGGGGATAGTGGGAGATTTAACTCTTTCCTGGCCACACAGGCACTGGAGGTGCTCGCAGAACGAAGTAGTGGCAGAAAAGAGCATTTTTTTTTTGTTTGGAAACGATTAAGCATGTCAGTGGGTGATAAGGAAAGGTCACACTGTTCTCCACATACTTGTCTGCTGTTCAAGTTGGGCTTTCCGCTTCTTTAATTTTGTTTAGGTTTTGCTGCTTGCCTAGAAAACTGGGTTTTTTTTCCTTTTTTTTTGCTTGTAATCAGGAAAAATGAGATTATGGAGCAGACTGGTAGATATGTAAGAAGTAAGGAAAGCGTGTGGGGGGTTACATTTTAGTTTTTGCTGGTATTTCTTCATTAAACAGCTGACAGGCAAGCTTAACTATTGTAAGGCTGTCTGCTCTATTTAGAATGGCTGAGATAGGGAATGCCCTTTATTACCCACTTTACAATTTTGCTTAAGTGTCAAAATAAAAAGCCATCTTCAAAGAAGGCAGAGGAGAGTCCAGAAGCTTAGTTGGCTCACCGTACTTTTGCTTTATGTATTATAAAAACAAACATTGAAACCCGTTCCGTGCCAGCCCTACATGGGCAAGGTTCAAAAAGCTGTAACTGCTAATTCTTTACTCATCAGATTTTGAATGTGTGTTTTGTTGTGGGTGTGGGGGCGAGGAGTGCGAGACGGCAAACCAAAGTTGCTTCTTCAGGGTGCAAAAGCTGTTGAGGTTTATTTGCAGGAAGATAAATCTATTTTAATAAAACATGGCTCTTCAGTTGGGTGAAGTTGAAATGGTTTGCAGGCTGGAAGCCAACTTGCTTGGTGTTCAGCAGCCCGGTATTAAAGGTCTGGGATGTGCTGAGGTTGCTTTAACTTAATTTATAGACTATTAACGTATCCCATTTGCATGTTTGGATGCATGTTCACATCCCTGTGCTTTATCCTGCTTTCAGGATTTCTCCTTCTGCTGCCCTGTATCTCCTGCCCATGCGTCCCTGCTTGCTGCTCGCTGGGAGCAGCCAAGGGCTCTCCGCCGCCTTCCTGCCAGGCAGGAAATTGCCTCCTCTGTGAATGCCACACATGGGAACGCAGCAAAATATGTGCTCATCGGTAGCCTTCTCCCCAGGTTCCTAGCTGGGAGATACACTCTCCTGTGTGATAAGGATGAGGAAAGCAAGCTGTTGCTCTCCAGATGTTTCCTCATGTGTTTCACACTGATAGGAGAGAGGGAAGAGGGTAAAAATAATTGCAGTGTCCTCTTCAAAAAAGGCTGTCTCCAAAGACCTGAATGGGGAGGTTGAGTAGCTGTCCCTCTCAGAATGTGGCCAGGACTGGAGATACTGAGAACTGAAAGCGCATGCCAGATCCTCTGTGGAAAATCTAGCTCCATATGTGTTTTGAATTGATACTGCTTCAGAGATTTAGAAAACAAAAGTTGTTGACATGTCAGAGAAGTTGGTTCCCTGGGTGAGTATCCTGAGTAGAGCTGGATTTAATAATTTATAATTAATCATTCATGCAGTGAAATGAATTGCTCTTCCTGTTAGTTAAGGATCACTGAAGAGATCGTGATTTTTCTTGAAACTCACTTTGTTACTCATGCTCCAGTCTCAGCATTTTGCCTTGGAGATCATCCACGAGCTGTTCTTCAGAGCTGGTTGGTGTTGGAGCTCCCCTGAGCAGAGATGGGGAACATGTGATGTGTTTCCGTTCCCTGCGTTGAGCAGCAAATGATACTCTTTAATTAATAAAAGTTTATTTTCCATGAAGATTCTCCAGTACTTGCATAAATTTCACTGTCTTGGCAGGCGTCCTTACCACTGAATTCATTTGCTGGTGTAGTCACAGAAAGTGGTTAGATTTGTCAGTTAATGAATTTCTCTTATTTGTTACAGAGCACAGCGTAAAGCTGATCTAGCTCGGGTTGCCCTGGTTTTGTGTGTTATATAAACACAGAAGGGAAATAATCAGCATTAGTATTTCAAAGTATTTTCTTTAGACTGTTTTGAAATTTCCACCCCTTTCTAGTCATGAATAAGTTAACTTTGATTTGGAAATAAACTAATTACTGATAATAAGAGCCTACAAGGGGTCTCTGCTTCCCTGCTCCTCCTCTTCTAGAGAGGCTTAACTGCTGTTCCAGGTGAAATAATGCTATTTTTAGTGCCATTGCTCATGTCTGCTGTACAGCTGCACAGCCCATCTATGTATCCATTTAGTTGCCATCACTAGTTTTCTGGGTCGTCTTTTCCTAGACTTCCCAATTAGCACCTATTTTCTAGTTAAGATGAACCAGTAGGTGGAGAGGGATGGGGGAGCTGAGGAAAAAATGCTCCTTGTGGGTGCATGCAGTATCTATAACCTTTCAGGCAAGCTCCAGCTCAGTTGTGCAAGATGAACAGCATCTTTAAGGTTGCCCTGTGTCATTAGATGCCACCACAAGGGTTTTGGTTAAGTGAAAGCAGCGGGGCATCTACTCCACTTCGATTCCCACCCTCGCTCCGGGACATACCCGAAGGAGCCTATGGAGCTTGAGCATCGTGTGCTTTCATGTCCCTTCACTTTGGAAAGGGTCTCATGTCATCTTCACCATGATCCATCCAGGACCTGAATCCAGCCTGGGAAACTTGCAAAGCAAGAAACAGGCTAAGTCAAGCTTTGTGGGAGCTGGCTGCTGCTTGCCTGCTTTCTGGAGTGAACATGTGCCGGATGGTGTAAGGGCTTGGATGCTTCTTGTTGCTGTGCTTCTCCTGAGAATATTGACCCAGCCTGGGGACATATGGGCACGTGGTAGTGTTTCAGTGAAGAGCTCAGAGAAACACTCCTGTTTTTCTGGTTGAGTGTTTGGAGGCGTGATGGAGGACTGCCACAGATTTGAGATCTGGTCAATGGAGTGAGGCATTCTCCCTTCTCCCATGCTGTCAACAGGAGAGCTGCACCCATCTGGAGGGTCCTGTGCTGCTCTGTGCTGTCCTTGCCCTGGGTAAATGCTGTACTAGAAATCACTCCTGGTTTTGCGAGGAGGGGATTTTAAGTTGCCCTTTCACTGCTTGAACGTCTTCCTGGTGAAGTCTCAGGGAAAGCATTTGCATTTGGTTTGGCTAGAGTCATCCCTGTGGGCCACTTTGCACCAGCATCTGCTGCACCCGCATGCGAAGGTGACAGTAGAAGGTCTAGATAATGGTACTTAGCACTTATGTAGCACTTCATGTTTCCAAAGTGCCGTACAAACCCAAGGCTCTGTATCAGTCCCTGGGGGAAGACGGAGCGTAGTATTATTGCCCTCATTTATGGGCAGAAAAGCTGAGATGCGGAGAGGTTAAGTGGTTTGCCCAAGCCCACACAATGAGTCAGTGGCAGCTCTCAGATTAGCCTTGGAGTTTTCCTGGCACTTGCTGTCATTGTGCAATCAGCTGGAGCGTGTTGCCCCCGCGAGATGCTCCTTGTTGAGCTCTGGAAATTTCGTGCAAAGCCTTTTGAGATGTGCCAAGGAGATCCTGCTTGGAGACAATGCTGATTGCTTCTGTTTATTTTAACTTAGTCTTACAAGATATTTTACAAACCCTTCCAAGAGGCAAAAAATTGCCTTCAGTGAAGAAAAATGCAGACGGTAGAATACTGTTCAGCAAATGGTGGCATCTCACTGTGCTGGGGAGACTGTGAACAACAGAAAAGTACTAACCTATGGGCTGAAGCAAAGCAGTATCAGCAGCCTTTTACAACTTTTGAGGAGGGAAGACACAGCGAGAGGCTCTGGTCTGTGGGAAACAGTGCCTTGTCTACACACAGGTTTGCTCTTGAGGAGCTTCTTCATGGTACCTCCTGTGTGAAGGTGCTTTTGTTGGAGAATGAGAGTGCCTTTGCTCAGCACAGAGTAATTCACTTTCAAAATAGATTAAGCTAAACAGAGAAGATGCTGTTAATCTGAAAGTTGTGGGTTCTGCATCTGTATTTGATCTAGAAGAGATATTCTCTAAAATTGCATTTGTGTATTCTAGATTGATTTATCTCTTTCATATGGAGACGAAGCCTCATTTCTCAAACCAGAATTTGATTGAGATCCCAAAATTATCTGATTATTCAATTGGGATGCCTGGCAACTCTCTCCCTCTGCTAGGTGATGTGGATTTTCACATGGGCCACTGCTGATACACTCTTAGGATGGGGCTGAGGGGGCAATACCTGAAGGATGTTATTTTCTTAGGTGCCCAGCAGTTAAACTGCCTGTGGCTATTTACAGCCTTGCTCTTCTGAAAGAAATGAATGAAACTGGGCTGGAGGAACATGGGGAGAAGTATTTATGGTCCCGAAGGAGGCTGTCAGAGTGATGTCCTTGGGTTCCTAACTCTCTTGGTCTCCAGAAAAGCAAACCCAGAGGCTGCGTGGCTGTGGGGTGGGATGAGGGTTGCAGGGCTGTGGTTCAGCAAGAATGCCCGTGCGTCAGTGGGAAACCACAGGGCGTGGTGTGGAGCCGGCGCTGGCCAAGGAGCTGCAAAGACAATGAGTCTGTGGTAGGCATTAAATGATATTACAGAGCCTGTGCTAATCTTGATTTCATGTGGCGTGGTCTGTTGGGATTAAAATACAAGGGCCAAGGTTTGTGTTTTCTTTTTATTTTTTATTGCCACCTCTGCCATCAGCTTGTTCAGCATCTTGGAGCCAATCATTCAGTATCTTCCTTCCCCTAAGAAAGTACAGTTCTGCTGTACAGTTGAATTAGCTTGTATAGGCCAATTTCTGGACTTTACACCTTATACCCAGTTGAGTCATTGCATTTGTTTTGCAGGCTTTTAAGTTTCCATTTCAGTGGTGGAAAGATGCCTCTTCTGAGCCAGGTTTGGTGTCATGTTCTCTGCAAATCCCCTAGTGAAATGATGGGAGACTCCAGCAGCCCATCTGCGCGAGAGAGCAAACTCCAAGAAAATATTTTGATCCCAAGCCTGGGTGAGCAGCGGCTTTGGGTGACACCACCTCTTTGGCTGAATCCAAATCTTAAGGTTGAAGACCTTACTGGGACTTTACCACCACCACCACGCCCCCTTCTGCCCTGTGCCTTGTTTGTGCGATACCATATGGGGCAAAGGCACCATAGGTTATCGTTCTGCGAGTTCAGCCTTCTTGGGCAGCAGTCAGAGATGTGCTCTGAACTGTTACACCACGGTGAAGTATGTCATATGGTGTCCAGAGATGTTGCCCCTTCCCCACCACCCACATGCCAAAATAAATATCTGATATGAAAGTCAAGGTACAGAAGCCAGCTGGACTGTACAAAAGGTCCTGTCTCCCTTCTGTTGGTGTTGTGTTGTTTGTTTTTTTAATGTAATTTTCCTGATGGGTTGAGTGACTGTCTACAGTAGAATGAAAGGATGGAGAAGAGATTTTGGTATTTCTTTGAGCAGTAGCATGTTCCTTCTTTGAAATCCAAGGTTTTCTCATTTGCTTTGGTTTTTCTGTTTAGCTGCTCATTTGGGCTTCTTTTTCCCCCCCTCCTGCTTTCATAAATGAAGGAGATGAGAAATTGTGTGCATGTGTGTGTGGTGCCCTGCCAAGCAGAGAAACTAAGCAGACAGCCTCTATTGCTTTTGCTCTCACATCTCTAACTTAATTACTGGGGAGGCAAGGGGTGTGTTGTGCTTAATGTACTCCATGCTTCCAAAACTCTGCACTCTCGCATGCTACGGGCTGGCCACTGGCATGGGCTTTCATTGATATTTTGCCCTGCCAAATTACTACTTTTGGTTTGGGGGCTTCTTTGTAACAGAATTCTTTTATTTTTATTTTTATAATTGCTTCTGGAGCTGCAGAAGCGCATGTCGAAAATCATTTCAATGTCACTAGTCTTTAGTTCAACAAGAACGCTATAGAAACGAAAGGTTCTGTCATCCATCAGATTTTCTGTTCCATTTGTTGAAGATGAAAGGCGAGCGAATTTAGTGTTCACTTTCTTCTCCTTCTGACAGTTATTGATCCTCCCTGGAACTCTGCAATTCGCACTTGGAGCCGGCCCTGACACGGGGAATCCCCAATTTATTATGTGTGCGCTCACTAGTGCCGCAGCCGTGCGGCTCAGTTCCCCTTCCAGTTTCAAAGCCGTTTATTATTTTTCAGCTGCACCTTGTGAGGTGGGGTTTTTCTCCAGCCTCTCCCTCTGCCTTCTCATCCCTTTTGCCTTATATGACTTTTAATCTGGAAGCTGTTAATGTTTGAGAAACGGCTGCTGTAGCAGGAGGGGTAGAGTGGTTTCAGAGCCTTGCTTGATTTGTGCAAAATAGGAAATGGCTGAGTCTTTTTCCTTGAGACAACAGGGTGTAGGAGGGAGAGAACCTGCAACCTATTGGTTTGTAATTGAATTTTATGGTCCTCAGAGGTGCAAGATAGTCAGGTTAGAGACAGCCTTTCTGTTAAAATCAAGATTGTGGAATGTGTTTATTCAGTGGCTTCCACCACCAGAAATTGGGCTGCAACATTAGGAGAGGAAGCAATGTAATGGTAGGAAGTATTACAGTCTTCCATGTCCGTTCCCCCCATGGCCTTCAATTGAAGGTATGAGTGGATGGATGGGAGCAGAGACTGATCGGTTTTAGAATCACAGAATGATTTGGTTTGGAAGGGACCTTAATGCCCATCCAGTTCCAGCCTTCCTGCCATGGGCGGGGACACCTCCCACTGGATCAGGTTGTTCATAGCCTCATCCAGCCTGGTCTTTAACACCTCCAGGGACAATGTTTGCCCTAAGCTTATCAAATGCAAGCCCAAAACATTATGTTGCCAACTGGACCCAGCTTTAACCTGGCTGGCATGGTGCAAGGGCCTGAATAACGCACTGGTTCATATCCTGCTGCACGATGTGTTCTGTGTGCAATGCCCAGCAATGCACCATGCGTCAAAGCACCTGTCTTGTAGAAACAGTTTTGTAGTATTCTGTGCTTTTTCAGCATCTCCTGTGCCTCAAGGTGATACCTCCTTTTTTTGTGAGTGAGGATGTTGAGGTCTTAATACAGAAATTTTCATGAAGTTTCTACCTGTTTGCTGTCAGTGAGTGTTTTAGTGTTGTGAAGCAGTGAAGACGCAATCTCTTGATTGTCCCCTGCTGAACAATAACAAACTCTATAGCTCTGTCTTTGGTTTGTGTAAATGTTCTTAAAGTCATCCCCCGTCTTCTGTGACCAGCTGGGGACATGTGTCAGCCTTGTTGTCCTGGTCCTTCTCCAGTCTCCTTTGTTCCTGGGGTTTACTTAACGCTTGGTCAACAAAACACATCCCCTCCATTCCATACGATTTTGGTAGGGAAACAGGTTCTTTCTGAAGAGACAAAGACCTATCCAGTGTGCCGTGGGTCACAGCATAACACTTTCGGGCTCAGTGCGGAGCTTGCCGCAGGAGGAGAGGGCAGTTGGGCTGGTGAGTGCAGAGGTGATGGTAATCAGGCTTCCTCCAGCTGGTTACAGGCTTTGCAGGAGGTTGGAGAGCCCTTAAAAAAAGGAATTTCACATCTGTTTTTGTTTATCCTTTTTGCTGTGGGCAAGGCTGAAAACTTAATAAATTGCATGAAACCTAAGGAAGCACGAATATAAAAGTATTAGATAAATTACAGAAGCCTGCTTACCTGTAACATTTTTTATAACATAAA
Organism: Neomorphus geoffroyi; assembly: GCA_033558235.1. Classification (NCBI taxonomy): domain Eukaryota; kingdom Metazoa; phylum Chordata; class Aves; order Cuculiformes; family Neomorphidae; genus Neomorphus; species Neomorphus geoffroyi. The sequence goes on along the minus strand of JAUMJM010000016.1, from coordinate 5,796,969 downwards.
TGGTACGTGTGTATTATTTCTCCATAAAGCACCCACATGGCCCAGCCTCTCACTGAGGCTCTCTTGTTTAAACATTCCTGCGTTCTTGCTACTTCTGCTCCTCAGCTTCCACCTCTGACTCCTCCCGAATTTTAACATCATTCTTGGGTGGCGTTTTAACGCACCCAGTGCTCTGAAGATGTGATGATGGTTTTTCGAAGGATATTTATAAAGCGGTTTTTAAGTATTTCGGAGGCTCATCTCTGAAGGAGCAGATGAAAGAAAAATCCTTGTAATGCTGGTAGCATATGCACACGCTACAAAGAACATCTCAAATACTTCCCTTAATATGTGCCTGTATTTTCACTAATGTTCTCATTGTTTTTTCAGCCCAGCTCTCCTGGCAGGGGCAGGGATGAAAGGGGAATTGCTAGAGAGAAACAATAAACTTATAAAACAGACACCTTAGTAAGAGATACCAGAGCTCCAACTATTTGCAGTTCCTTTGTGAAAGAATTGGCATTGCACATTAACCTTAATATAAGTGTAATATGGCATGAATCTGAAGGCAGAATCAAAGAATATGAATTTCTGCAGCTAATGGTCTTTGAATAAATTCAGTACAATTGTCTGGCAGTTATTAGCAGAATGTGTGAATCGGGGGCTATGCAACACTGTATACTTTGAAGACCTTGAACTATTTCTACCAGTTAAGAGCTGTTAGATAGAATCCACTGAAAATTAGGTTCATTCAGTTATCATACAATATAGGGAGCTGTTCTGGCAAAAAGCATTCTCTGCTAGCATTGAGGCAAAATAAATTCTTCTGTTCTTCTCTCCTGAATTGCAGATCGTATCTGACTGAGGTCAGATAACTTGGCTTCTGTGCTTGCACACACACTTGTGTCACCCACACATGTGTGTAAGGAGATCTATGGCTGGGTGTAAATATATAATGTGTGTATGGGCAGGTCAGAGCACCCGGTCTCTCATCAGTCACTGACTGACCCTGCACAAGTTTTCCCTGCTTCAAAACATTAGCAACGCCGCGTTAGCCTGGGCTTCATTTGGGCTTATACAAAAATAACCAGTGCCTAGATTGTGCAGAACGTCAAGCTGACTATTTGTGACGGCTTTTCCTCTCTTTATTATGGATCCTGTGGGTCTGATGATGCGAGGAGAGCGTGAGAGAGAATGAGAAGACAAAGGACCAGCAGAGTTTGGCCTCTTGTACGCTGAACGTCACAGTTCAGCGCAAGCCAATGCAGAATCACATTGCTTACTGTGGTGTGGCATCTGGGCTAATTTGTCACGCTAATTACGCTGGGTGTAGAAGTGTGCTGATGCCATTAACAGTGCCCATGACCCAGGCTGGTAACCCTACCTGAGCTTTACGGTACCTCATAAGCATCTGAGCTTTCCTGGAGCTGGTGACTCAGTGAGACTGGCAAAGCGTAAAGGTCTCTGTAGACTCGGGCAGCAGTACACTGCCAGTGTACTTACCTGGGCAATGCACACCTTATCTAATTATTTTTAGAGAAGATAGATGAGTTATTTAGCAACGTCTGTTAATACCAAGTGTGTGTAAGACTAGCTGGTTAACTAGTCTGATTCCCTACAGTCAACAGAGGGCACCCAGGTCTTCATAGACGCTTTATAGACTCTATTTAGCAAAGATGTTCTCATAGGTAAGGCTTGAGAAGTGGTAAGTTAGCACCTCTGAAAGCAGGGCTGAAAGAATAGGAGAGTGACAGGTACCTGGGGAGGGGCAGAGTCGTGAAGGATTTTCCAATTTATAATGAAAATTGGAGCAGAGTGAACTGTAGGGGAACAAACTGGCTCCAGATGGGATTGATCCTTCTAGTGTGTACGAGAAATGGTAGGAGATAGGATGAAATAAAGTACGGGAATTCTCAGGTAACTCCTTAAATTAAGGAAGAAGTTGGATCTGGTGACAGTAAGGTGGTAAGATGTTGAAAGGGATGACTTCAGACTCTTCTGACTGCTTCCATGCCCTTTTCCTTTCTTTATCTTCCCAATCTGCCCCAAATACTGTTTGGAGTAGCATCACTGCTCGAGTCAAAATAGACACCATACATTGAAGAAGCAGCAGTCACCTCGAGCTTGCTGGAAGGGGTGGTGGGAATGCAAATGTCAGTGCATGATCTGGTACTGTGGAGCATAGGGGGATTTCACCACCAGCCTACCTCATCCATTTTCCAGCAGGGTCTGTAGACAATAGATCCCACAAGCCCATGTGGTCTCTGGAATATTATAAGATTTCATAGTTGTGGTTACTTCTGATTTGCTATGCAGACAGCTAGGGGAAAGAGACTTGGTCCTTGCCTTGAAGAGTTTAAAATGGAACTGCTCATCCCTGGTAAAAACGTTCCATTAAACGTGGACTCAGTGTTTTGCAGGATGTGAACCTCTATCAGTGGCTGGTGTTTGTAGCTGCAGAAGGCACTGTCACTGGGCCATCACCAATACTAAACCCTATATGCAGTTGCTTTACCCCCAGGTCTTTTCACAGCATGTGTGAGTTTCAGTGTAAAAAATCTGTGATGGATTCCTTGAAGGAACTGGAATTTCTGGGTGTTGCAAAGTCCTTATTAGGAAATTGGAAAGCTACACTGATGAGTGCGACTGTTTAAAATCAGATAGTACAAGAGTTCCCACCATTATTCTCCTTTTGGAAGGATTGTTTGTTAACTAAGTTGGTGTTTCAAATTAGAATGCAAATGGAAAATAACAAGTAAACAAATTCTTTTCTTGAATTTTGGGTATTTACAGTATTTAGAAAAATGGTAATTGTTGACTGGTACCAATGTATCAGTAGGTACTGGTGTCAACTTTTATATTTCTACTTTCCTGCTCCTTCAGTGAATCTGGAGTAAACTCTTTTTCTGCACATGCCATAGCAACTTTATATTTATTTCGAACTTTTTCCCCCCCTAATATAGCCTTGCTAGAATTACAGCCTAGTTTTGTTATCAAGAGCATGTAGTAATAACAGGTCTGTATCGTGCTGCTTGGATGTGGTACCTCGCTATTTTGGGGCGGTGAGAAGTCCTGCTGGTGTGAGTATGGTCCAATCACACACTTCAGCTGAAAACCTTAAATAACTTTTGTTTATAAGAAGGCATTAAGATAGATTTGTGAAAATGCTATTTGGGACTAAATGTTTTAATGCCCAAAATTAGAGTATGTTGTAATCGATCTGACACAACCCTAGCAGAACAAAATCCCTTGCATGGGCAAAAAGCCTCGTTAAATTTCTGACAAAGTTCTTTAAGGGTTTTTACATCATTAGTTGTGAAATTCTGGAATAATGGTTAAATGGCCAGGGAGTACCAGTCCCATTTTGTGGCCCATGGTAATTATTCTTTTACTCTTGGTTCCTGGTGTAAGCCCGTGTGAGATGTTAATGTTCTGGTGGATCTGATACTTTTGTGTCCTTCATGACTGTGGGTTGAGGTATCTCTGCTGGGCTACCAGCTTGCTGCTTTATTGCAACTCAGTCAGCAGCGTGGAAGGTGGTGGGTATCTGCCTTAGCTTGGGGGGTGAGCGAGCCATGGGCAGTGTTATCTTCAGCCTCTGTTTGCTGGATGGTGTTCCCCTAATAGGCAGACCTCCTTGAAGCATGGCCTAGGGAGCTTTGGAAAGCATCTCGGATGGAAATGCTAGACAGTTGTTTTGCACTTGTTAGCAGCTTTTATCCAGAAGCTTTAATAACATCACTGCAAAGTGTTGTTTAACAACTGGCTTCTTTGACAGCCGTTGCTCTATTGGTAATGAGGGAGCTTCTCTTATGAAAGTGCAGCAAAAAAAATCAAGGCAAGGGGGGCCATTTGGGGTGAATTGCTTTAATACAACTTTTGTTTAATAGGGGGCTGAGTTTGTACAGCAGATGGATTAGAAGATGAGATTTGCCCTTATGTCTCTGGTAATTCTTTGGTGAGGGTCTGGACTTTACTGTCTATCCCAAAAAGAGTGCATTCTCCTTTCTGTAAGTTTTGCCTGCTAATGACAGAGATTAGTGAAGAAAAATAGCCCATCCAGCTGCAGGCTTTCTAACACAGACATTAGGTTTCAGGCAAGCAAATGTTGGAGAGAAAGAAGTGCTCTCCAGCAATTGTAATTAAGGGAAGAGCACTAAATACCTGTAGCAGTATGTCAGTATTTTGAAATAATGTTGCATCATGTTTTACCTGAAACTTCATTAATGATAGCATAGATGGCCTCTTTATCTTGCCAGCATCTGCCCTATTACTGGTTGAGACTAAGGGCCAGGCATGTGGAGTAATTCTGTTGAAATAGTTGTTTTTGTGTTTTATGCAACTGACAACCAAATCTGGCCTCTGGAGTTTACAGTCAACCAACTGAATTAGCTTGGAGCTCACTGTGGGGTTTGTTCTCCTGTAACACAACAAAGGCAAGCTGCTAAAGGCAACCTCGAGTAAAATCGCCGTGCGTTCAGCTGAGCATCCATCAGTACTGAAACATCTCCCGTGCTCTGGTTCAGGGTCACATTTCATAGAATCATAGAATGGTTCGTGTCGGAAGGGACCTTAAAGATCGTCGAGTTCTGATCCCCTGCCATGGACAGGGACACCTCCCACTGGATCAGGGTGCTCGTTTCACCTCTGTTGGTCAGCATTGGAGACAACTGAGACTCTGGGCCAGGGGCTTTCAACTTGTTGTCTGTTGACTTGTGACCATGAGCAGCCTGTTCCTAAACAGGTTTGCAATATGGGAGGTAAAGATTATTAAGGAAAAGCCTGTTGTTGGTGGGCTGACCTTCTCCCTGTAGGACCCCTGCCTTACATCAGAAAATGGAAAAAGGTTAAAAATGCCTGCTCTGTGTCCATGTTGCTTGTCTGGGGAGCTGTATTTGAATGCTAGGAATGATGCCTTGCTTGAGTTCAGTTGTCATGTGGATGTTTTGGGTGGCCAAATATTCATCTAATAACTGCCTCTCCCAAGTAGATGAGAAGAGTGCCAAGGCAGATGATGCTTCACCCCAGGGTGGTGACAATGTGTATCTACCAATGCTTTACAGCTTCCAGAATACGGAAAGAAACCAGGGGGGATTGATGTACCTTGGAAAATGCTGAGTGAGCACATTTTTACAATTGCTAGAAAATAGAGTGCCAAAGCCCACTGAGAAGTTTCACCTCAGTGACAGCTCTGCTGAGTCTCTGCTGTTTAGTATCAGCTGGGGAAAGCCTCCTGGTGGCATTAGGGTTGTTGATTCCAGTCCACTCTTTCTTGGTCATATGGTTGGAACTGTTCCCTAACCAGTGGTGTTGCACCACTTCACCACCTGAGTCATGGCTGTGTTTAATGCAAATTCTGTAGGTGGCAGGCAGCCCATTGTTTAAAGAAACAGTTTCCTCCCTCACACAGCCACCTGAGTCAAGTTCATGTGAGACTTGATTTTATCAGCCCTCAGCTTTTCTTTTGTTAGCCAGTGTTGTGTTCTTTTTAAAGGGTGTTTATCAGAAGAACTTGGTCTGTGCAGGTTGTGGGTCCAGGCTGGGGCAAAAGAAAACGTCACTGTGTTCTGCATAGCCTGTCCGTGGATGAAGTGAATGGAGAAAAGTAAAAGACTGATAAGCGGTGCTGGGTCCACCTCCCTGGAGAACTGAGTGGGCACAAGGGAAGAAGTGAAATGCATTGCGTTGGAGCAAAACGTGCCTTTTGCCTTTGCTTATGATTTTAATGCGATAAGGTTTATGTACTGTGCTTTGCTCATGAGTTTCTGTGCACCTACAGTCGATGTCAGACTTGTGTCTTTCCCTGTCAACACATACAAATGCTCAGAAGCATGAAATCCTCTCTTTTCTCCTCCTACAGGGAGTATTCATTTTAGCCCATGCTAGCAGCTCTCTCTCCCTTTCTCCCAGAGCCATTTCTGCTTTTTCCTGGTGAGGCTGTTGTTGCCTTTGCTCTTAGAACAGACCCTTCCAACTCTGTCCCTGTGTTTGCAGCCCTTCTCCCATGCCTTCCTCAGTAGGAGCTGTGCGGAGATAGTCTAGACTGGATCAAACAATTCTTCTCTTCCTCTTTCCACCAACATATCTCATCTATGACAAAAATTTTTTAAAACATTTATGGGTTTCTTTTTCAGCATTCAAAAGTATATAATTTAAACCATTTTCAATTTAACAGATTTGAATTGAAGTATCTCTTAAAAAGCCGTTATTTTCTTATTTCTTTTTGGTCACTGCTGTCTCTTGGGTTACCTCTATGGGGTGTTGCTTGAAGTCCTCTGGTCTGTCTGTCCTCTTCTGGGAGTTCATGACTCCTTATGGTGCTCCTTCTCGGTTACATAGTGCATACAGTTATGGGAAGATGGCACAAGCTCTGTGTTTAGGCACAAGCCCTGAGCTTCACTGTTCTTGGAGCATGAAGACCTGCAGCTCAGGGTGCTGTGTAGTTGCAGAAAAGGTGAAGCCATTTGCAGGATTTGACCTTTTCTTCCTGGAGGCAAAAGTGAAAGCTGAGATTTACATCACTTGCTTCTGCGATGATGTAATGATTAACGGAGGTGGACTGTACATCTCATTCTCTTTCTAATGTGACATGATTGACAACATTGAAGTTCACCGCTTTTCATGAGCAAATACACAATGTGTTTGGTAGACTTTCCAGAACCCAGAACCTCACCTTGTCAAAGAAGCTGATGGTATATTGGATTTTGACTGTGACCTGACAACATTCAGAGAGGGACAGCAAAAAGTCAGGGTCTCTAGAGTAACTGGTATGGGCTGTCCTGTGGCTGTCCTTGGCAGGCACTGCCTCTCTCTGAAGAGGCACATAGGATGTTAGTATTTGTAAGCCTGCAGTTTCTTGTTTAAACTGAAACCTTTGTAGTTTTCTAGTCCAGGCTTGAAATCCAACCTATGTGTTCTTCTGATGCTGAGCTTGTAATAGCAACACAGTAGCTGGAGATGTGTTTGTGATTTACAAATGTGCCCTTAGAATTTCAAGTTAATTCTACTGACCGTAATAAGCAAAATAATATACCCGCACTGTACTCAATTAAATACACGGAGACTCTTTTTTCATCAAGACCGGTGATTTCCATCGGTGCCAAGTGCTCATGTTGCACGGATGCGAGTGGCTTAAGTGTGAGCCTGTGTAGTACAGAGTGAGCTCTAGATGTTATTAATGTAACGTAATTTCATTGCCACTTACGCTCTCGGGATACTAGAATGTGATGGCTTCAGTTGTTGGTGTGCTCTATCTCGTCACCTCACTGTTTTGTGAAACTTCTGCATGTGTTCAGAAGTGGTTTTCTTTCTCCCCGTAGCTGGTAGCGAAAAACCTCTACTTTGGTGTCTGCTAGTGCCAGAGCTCCCCCCCTCCAATAAACCATAAACTCCTTCCTGATTCAAATACATAATTTAGATTATTCCAAGCACTCCAGTATGCTAAGGGATGTTCAATAAATCCATATACTATTTTATTCCCTATGATTTTCCTAATATTTTTGAGATCTTCCTGTATCATTATTCTCTCCTACTGAATGGAAGGAGTGATTTCCTTTTTAATTTTAGCTCTAAACCCTTTTCAAATAATGACATTCCCAAGGTATTTAAAGCCAAGCTATCCTAGCACCAAGCTTTGGGATACTCATGTGGATATGCTGTACAATACCCAATGTGTCATAGGATGGTTTGGGTTGGAAGGGACCTTAAAGATCATCCAGTTTCAAACATATGCTTAGCTTGTGCATTTTAGCCATATGACAGTGTTCTTCGCCAAGTCAATTTTCTGTTCATTGTTTTAATTACCATTCTGTGAGACACTGTTTCATGTGTTGCACTAAATTTCCAAGTGCCTGTTCTCTGTTACAGTGCTGTTCTCGTCTGTTAAATAGGCAATTTCTTTGGGTAGCGACACCAGAAATGAAATGATTTGAGTTTGGCTGGGGCAGCAGGATTCTCGACAGCAATGCGCCTTGGTTTGGCCCATCTCTCTCCAAGGGTGAATGAAACTACTTACACATCGCACTTCATTTATAGTGCTCGTGGTCTTGTGTGGTGTGGCAGGAGGAAGAGGGAGTGCCCTTGCAAGGCATGGGAAAATGAATGCGTTGTCTCTACTGCAACCCACAGGCAGAGATGGTGGCTGCAGTCTGCTCGCACCCTTCTGAAAGAGGTTGCTCTGCCTTGCTGCAGCCCCCACTGTCCTTCTGCTGAGGGTTTCTACCGCATGGCTATGGGGAAAACATGCTTTTTTTCAGCAGATCTGTGGTGGGTGAGCACGCCCAGCCTGTATTGGAAATTTGAATTTGTACATCAGCCAACAGCACTGGCCGACCTTGTAGGCTCTTCTTTCCCTTCTACTGGGAGATGGTTGAAGCCTCAACCTCCTTGCTGTGGCTTTGGTATAGTGTCAAGTGAATGGATGCAAGCTTGGTACTTTCACTGAAGCGTGAACTGTCCTTCACGTTTCCTAGCTTTGTGCCTGTCACTCTGGATGTAGGAATTCAGTTCTTTTGATGAAATCCTCCAGGAGCGGTGGCCATCAGGGCTACGGTATTGGCTCTCCAGTGACTTTATTCGCATGTGCTGCCAATAAGAATTTATATTATTCAGTATAAACTTCTGTAATTTAAACACTAGCCTATGCTCTCCTGTTTATTAAGCATCACGAACAGTTGTGGGATACGCTTCTGCTTTCTGCTAACCAGTGTCAGTGGTGGTCTGGCTTCCTCTGTTTTCCCCCATGGAACTCGTTTTGGCAGAATTTCACGTAGCAAAGTAGGGGATCTGGGAGGCTCTTTACTAATGGAATGGCAGGAGGTGCTTAACCGGAGTGGCTCCTTGGCAGTCACAAACTGGAGCAGATAAATCTGACACCGGAGTAGGTTTTATTGTCATAACTTTGCTTCATTTTCCTGTGTTTTGCTAAGAAAACATCTGCCTTCCTTTCAGAAACTTTGGGGTTCCCCCCTCCGCTCACTTTTATTTCTGGTGTTACTCATTTTAGGGAAGTGTTATAGCGCACCTCTCCACCGTTTCTGTTGTCTTTCCTGCTCCTTCTCAAAAACTGTTCTTACAAATGAAAGGGAAAAATTCAGTCCTCTCCTTCATACTCCTTTAAGTAATCGTTTTGTGTATTGCACAGTGTTTTTAATTAAAACCCTTATTGATACGATTTTTCTAATAGCTGTGGGTTCTCCCCGCTCTGGGCGCACTAATACAGCCCAGTTGTAAATACAGTGCTTGCACACTGTACTAAATTGCAGTGACACAGGGCCTTGGCAGCGCTGCTGAAGGCACTCCTGAGCACACTGGGGTCTTCGTCGCATGTTTGAAACATCTCTGTTTGCTGGATTTCCAGGACATTTGGCAGCATAGCTCTATAAGGAGGAGCTCTCCGTCAGTAGTTTACGTGGGGGAGGTTTTCTTAATGGGGTTTGGAAGAGGGAACCAGGAGGGCAGTAATTATTGCCTTGTGTTTGATCAGCCTGAGGCAGATGTCTTTGGCAAGTGGGGAAGAAGGTGATGTTGACGTTGGAGGAGATGGATCTCTCTGGTTTTCACGCTGAGTAACAGCTGCCTCTTGGAGAATAGAGGAGGATGGGTTGCCGTGAGGAAAAGAGGAGAGCGAGCCAGGGTACCCAGACCAGAAAAGCTGCAGTCAGGGCCATAGTTCAGCCAGATGCCTATAGCATGTTTCTGATACAAGAGATGAGATGTGTGAGACCATTCTTAAATAGCTTGGCAAATCTGGATGTAAATACCACCTCTGGAGAAGCCCTGAAGGCTGAAAATACAACCTACAAAATAATGTCAGATTGGTGTTTCTGATTCTGCCTTCCCCTCTCCTCGTGCTGTGTAGTGTTACATCTACTTTAAAAAGGCAACTTCTGCAGCTTAGTGGTTCACAAAGGGCATTCATCATAAAAATTATCCACCACTGCATAAATATAATGATAGAAAAGCTAAGAGTTTCTCATGCTGGGAAGGCTTGTAGTGCTCAGTGTAATGTTCAAAGCCAGTATTTTACTGGGCTGATCCTTGTGGTGAAGGCCGGTTCTACCTGATTTTTTGAAAAGATCATCTAAAGTCATTACATTTGCAGATTTTCCCCACCACCTGTTTTCATGTCTGTAAATATGTAAGACAGGACGCTCATTCTTTGTTCTTAAGGCACATTAAGATCAATGCCCTTGAGCATGCACCCTCTTCTGACTGTCTAAAATTTGTTAAAGGTATAGATCTTGATTACATTCTCTTAATCCAAGCCTTTTCTTTTAACCCAGCTCTTAAAAGGAAGCGTACATGACAGTACATCACACAATATCTCAGCCCTTTCCTGACATTTTTGTGGAAGTAAATGAAAGGTGTAAATTAAAAAAAGCAAGTGTTTGTATCTCCCTTTAACCTTCTGTTATGTTAAATGGCTTTATTGAAGAGTGCAGCAGTGTTCTCAAAAACTTGGGAAAATCCACTGTGAGCCATGCAATTAGTTGCCTTGGGAGCTGAGTATGGAGTTCATGATGTTTGATGTGAAAATTACACGGACACATCTAATTGGGTGTATTTGCACCACACAGGATACCGAATAAAGAGGTGAACTCGTTCCCCCCTCCCCGTTCCTTGCTTGTTTTCTTCTTTAGTTGAAGTGTTTACCTTGAACTCTTCCCAGTCGAGATACTATTTATCTAGGCACGTGGATCGATCAATAAGTGCACGCTCCCTTGTGCAGATTTTGGAGAGCAGGGGGAAAACAGGCAGAGATGGCACTGTGAGCCTGGAAAGAGGAGGGAAGATGAACTTCAAGCTACCTCATGCTTCCCATTATCATTCCTTAGTTGTGACTTGTAGCGCCTATCCCAGCCCTAGAGCTCCACTCTTCCTGCAGGAGTCAATGGCTTATTTAGAGAGTCCCCGGCACCACAGAATCCATTACTCATAGTTCCTTTTAGTGGTTATGTTTTACAGTACAGACATATGAGGATGTTTTCTGCTGTGGCAATGGTCTCCAGTATTCATCATTCTCCGAGCCCTTTCTGATTTCTTCCTGTAACGTTTCTTCTTAATGGTCCTCAACATTGAAGAAAAATGTTCTTTAGATTGAACAGCTGATCACAGCTGGTGTTGTGAATGCACATTTTAGGGGATCATTCCCTACGCTAAGAGACCTGCTAACAAAACCCAGAAACCCAGTAGTGTGGTGGTGGTGGGCTGACGATTGGGCTGGATGATCTTAGAGGTCTTTTCCAGCCTTAATGATTCTATGATTCTTTTTCTTTCCCTCAGTGTTAAACCTTGTGTCATCTGTTTGTGCATGTGGATGTAGCCATCTTCTCCCTCCTTCCCCCTTTAAACCTGCAGAACTTGAATTATGTGTTGATCTTTAAACGGTTTGGTTTCCTTTTTCTTTGGTTGCAAATATAACTTGCTTTGTGAATGGAGCTAAACTGTGAATGCATTTTAAATAGTCCATGTTTTTGAACAGCAATAAAGACTTAAAGTAAAACATTTTCCAGTAATTTAGTACTCTCTTCAGTGCAGTTGTGCAGTTATTAGACCACAAAGGCATTCTGCAGTTTGATGTTATTAAGAAATATATTAGCAGAAAATACTGTATTATCATCTGATGCTAATGATCAGCTGGTAGGAATTAGAAGAGATGATGTGTAATTGGAATTCTTGTGGCTAATAAGATGTGAATTATAAAGACGTTTCCAGGAGAGAAACCTAGGTACTATTATAAGAAACTGCTATTTGCATTTTAAAACATTAGTTGGCACAGTGATGAAATCAGATTGATTTGCTTAAAATATCAACGAGGCACAATAGTGGAGATTACTGAATAGCACTTTGATCCTGGAGCAACATCACTGCCTTGCACCCTTCTTTCATGATTCGCCGTTCTGCTGTGGGATGCCTTTTCCTGACCTCTGCCGTAAAGCTCTGCCATAGCTTGTCTGTAAACCAGTGCTGTGGCAGGGCGATACATACTGGAATTCATACTGGATTCAGGCCATTGGTTTTCTAATGAGTGCCTTTCTTCTGGCGAAGGCTGACGCCACATACCAGATGGCAGTGGGCAGCTTGTCTCTCCTTCCTAGCGAAGCAGTAGATGTCAGAAGCTTTTTAGGACGTGGATAATTTCTCTTTAAGTGCAAGTTCTTACACATTAGAAGCCAGTTGTGTCTGTGTCTGTGTGTGTCGGTGTGGGGTGCCACCAGCGGGGAGTGTCTTTTCCTGAGCCACCTGCAGATAGATTATACCCTTAAATTGTGGCCTTTGGTTACCCTTTTACTGCTGGATTCCACGTAGGTGTCGTTAACGGCTGTAAAATTATCGACCCACAGGATTTTGTCTTTGACCTCTGCATCAGTGAATTCCACAGGTTGATTGCTTGCCATTTACAGTAAGGGGAGGGAGAGGTACGGGTTTGTCGTCTCTTACAGGGCACCTCCCTGTTTCCAGCCTAAATTTGACCTTTACAAACCTAGCTGTACTCAAACTTGATAAATGGGATTTTCTTCTGGAAGCTGACAGTCTTCAAACGAGGCCAAATGTAGAAGGCTGTGAGAGGGTAACGCGTAACGAGTTCTTGCTTTTGCAAAGCCAGTGCGTACTAGGAAACTCAGAAACTTTCTCCTAAATTCTTAAATTGGTTTTAATCTGTTGCTTTTGGCAGGGACCAGTGCCTTTAGGTTGGGGAGCTTGCCGGAGAGAGCAGGCGGTATTAGGAATGGTTTCTGTGTTACGCGCTCCCTGTAGAGATGGCTGGAAGTTCACTGCATGATTCAGCGTAGTTGTGCAGGAGAAGTGGAAGCAGGACCCAGGCAAGGTTTAGTGACTTGTGGAGGACAATGGTCAGAACCAAGTGAAGAACATTGCTCAAGTGGGGATGGAAGTAAGGATGTCCCCAGAGCCCATAGGGAGCTTGACGAGTCTCTCCTGTTTGCCCACAACAGATGGTTTAAAATGCTGGAAACTTCAACAGATGTGCTCTAGGTGAAAAAGAAAGCCCGGTGAGAAGACAGGAGGTGTAACCTCGATATTTGTGCAGTATCCAAGGTTTCCTGGGACTTGATTATGTCTTGAGAATACAGTTAAATTCCCAGGCAAGCAAGCAACAATTAATTTTTCAGCAGTTGAAAGTGTATATCTTGGTTATTACCTCTTATTTAATTATCACATACTCAGTTTTAGTTGTGTAGTTGTCTCAGAAGCTAGGAAGCAATCCAACTGAAGGATGCTGTACCTTCACAAACATTTAAAGTAGCCCAGACAGCGGTGCTGTTGGAAGAGTTAATGCTTGCCCTCTGCCACATGCTTGGCTTCAGGGGAATCGAATTGGAGAACTGGGCTGTTGAAACGTATTTATTTATTTATTTATTTATTTATTTATTTATTTATTTATTTATTTATCCTCATTCCCCACCCCTTCAAATTAATTTGAACCCGACATCAGCTCCTCTCTCCAGGTCACCAACAGGAATAAGTGGGAAAGGTGGGACTAGGATGTTTTTGTGGGCTTACAATGGAATTAAATGGGAGAAACGAACTAGCGTTTTTCTGTCATTGTATATAATGTTTGCATTGTAAGAGGCTGCAATATTCACCAGTATAGAAGGAAATGAACAATGTTCCTTGCTTTCAAAAAAGCAGATCCTTTCTAGCCAGCTTTAACAACAATTTTCCAAAGTCACATGAACTTTTAAAAGATGTATCTGACTCTACTGGACAGTGTACTTGGCGTTTTTGAAACTGTGGGAAAACTTGTAACCTTTCCCTTCTGCCTGAAAAGAAGGAATCTCCTGTGCGCCCAGACAATGCTGAAAACTTGTGCAGAAGGATAGCAGGGTTTCAGATCACTATGTACATGCTTAAGAGCCCAAACTGATGGAAGAAGAAGGAGGGATTGTACTTGTGCATCAAAGGAATGGTATGAGGACACACATTAGAAAACTGGTCTAATGATAGAATGGAGGTGGCTGTCATGGGGAGAGCTGTTGTTTCATCAAGGCATGGTGGAATATGGATTTCTGATTTGTCAGTGTTAGATTTTTATTTTGAAGACAGCTGTTTTAAACAACTATGAGTATGTGCAGAAGGAACAGGAGATTTCTTAAGAAACATGGTGAATGAACTCCCAGTCCCCTTCACAAGCTTCCCTTGCTGTGTCCTTCTGCCCGGTCTTCCCCTGCCTCACCTCCCTCCTCCCAGGGAGAAAACTGAGATGCTTTTGCCCAGGTGTGAAAGAACACTTTTCACTTACAGGATCAGGAGAACAATTTTCTCTTCCCTCCAGCACCCCAGGCTCAAGTGCTCTGGGTGCAGAATTTTGGTTGTTGTTCCCCCTTGCATTGTTGTTTTTTCTTTTGTAATAATCATTCTTTTTAATAAATTTTTAATAAACAAGATTCGTTTGAGGAGATCTTGAAATGATGCTGCAGACAGCAGACAGAATGCCTTGTCCTAACACACTTCCTCTTGTCATGTAGATGGTTTTATCAGATAAAAGAAAGGGTTGCTTTCAGCATGGTGTATTTTATTGTTGCACACGTGTGTATGCACACCCATACAGGGAAATGCCTGTTCTAGTCAGGACTATGGGAAAGTAGCAGCTTTGAGACAAAAAACCAATAATATGGCTTTTTAACCCTTTTTTGTGTCTGAAGTTTTATATGCAGATCTTTTCCTGTGTAGCATAATTTTCTATTTGAAGTGGAACTTATCACTTTCAGTGTTAACTAAGAGCTAAGTTGTCTAAAGCCCTGTTTAGACAGACAGAGCTTATTTGGCATCTACATTAAGCTGTTTGACAAAATGTTTCGAATGTAATTAGTTCACATCAAAGGTACAGCACCTTCGGTGGCGGGTAAGATGGATGAGAACTAAAGATACTGAGATCAGCATGACCTGACTGAAGGCCTTGCAATGGAAGGTTTTACTGTTTATTTCATTTCATGGGGGTTTTTTTTGTTTGGTTTTTCAAAAATAACCAAAACAAACCAAAACCAGAACACTAGCACAGGATTTTTCTAATTTCTTTAACAATTTTCAAAGCTTTTCCGTTGTTTTAATTGTAAAAGCTCTTCACTAATCATGCTCTTCTTATACTTCAAGAGAACACAGTGGCCTCCAAGAAACAAAATTTTTTAGTGTGGCAAAGCAAATGTGTGGAAATAAGTTGTATTTAAAGCCTTATTTTAAATTATCTTTCTAAGAATGCATTCACAAAAATGATACATTTCTGTATCCTGTTGTCAGTGACTTTTTGGACCCATATTTGCCCAATTTATACATTTCAGTTTTGCGGGTTTTGCCTTGTACCCTCAGGTCGGTAAAAACCATCCTGAGATGATTGAAGGACATTAATCTCTCAGAGTGAGTCCAGAGGAGGCCACAAAGATGATCGAAGGGCTAGAGCACCTCCCGTATGAGGACAGGTTGAGGGAGTTGGGGTTGTTCAGCCTGGAGAAGAGAAAGCTTCAAGGAGACCTCCCAGCACTGAAAGGGGCTCCAGGAAAGCTGGGGAGGGGCTTTTGATCAGAGAGTATAGGGATAGGGTAGTGGGCAGTGGTTTTAAGCTGAAAGAGGGGAGATTTAGATTAAATATTAGGACTATTTTTTTTCCTGTGAGGGTGGGGAGGCCCTGGCCCAGGTTGCCCAGAGCAGTGGCGGCTGCCCTATCCCTGGGGGTGTTCAAGGCCAGGTTGCATGGGGCTCTGAGCAACCCAATCCAGTAGAAGTTGTCTCTGCCCATGGCAGGGGGTTGGAACTGGATGATCTTTAAGGTCGCTTCCAATCCAAATCGTTCTGTGATTCTGTGAGATCTGAAATCCTAAGGAAAGTTCTTCCTCATTCTGGCGTTGGTGTCACTAAACACTGCAAGTAGGGTGGCAGAGAAGGGAAAAATGAAAATACCTACGTTAAGATATATTTTTCTATTGTAATATCCCCAGGTTACTATTGTTAGTTTAAGACCTTCCTGCATATTTTATATTTAGTTCTGTTCTGGACTGCATCTGTATTAACAGTGATCACTAAGTATTTCCTACTCTGCCAGCCAGTAACCAGCACTGCTGTTTAATAACGTGGGAAGTAGAGAAGGATTGCTTCTTGAACTTGCTTTCTGTACTTGGGTGGCTATGGTGGTACCAGCAAGAGTTAAAAACTATGAGCATGGAGGCCAATTTTTTCAAAATGATAAGTGATGCTGGACACCCAACTTGGAAAGCTTGTTAGAAAAGTAGTGTTCAGCACTTTCTTAAGATAAACTGTATTTATACCTATTTTAGATTTATGAATTAAAGACAGTTAATAAAATGCCAAGCATAAGCTGAGGTGCAACAGCTCAGCTGGTGCTTAGTAAGTCCTGAGTGCCAATCATTTCAATTGTGCAATAAGCCCTTTGTTTTAAGGTTGGTACTTCAAAGTGCTTATTATGGCCATCTTGGTGTGAAGATGCTCCAAATAAGTTAAGTACACATAATAGGAAACCATGTGTTGAAAATGACAGAGCTGTTATGTCAGTTCTTTTTCTGCATCTTTTAAAAGCCTAATGATTCATGGAAGGTGGGAGAAGACTTCGGCAGAGCTCCATGTAGCATTTGGCATTTTTCCTGAGCAAGACGTTTCTTTATGTGGTTCACTATGTATAATAAACGCTTAATTACTATGATTTGGGGACTGATAAGTTTAATGGTGAGGAACAAGTGGTAGCAAAGCTCTGCTTAAGCTGTTCAAAAGAAAATAAAAGAGGATTTCTCTAGTGCTACTGAGAGGTGGTCTTCACCTAATTTCTGTAAAATTAGCTGCCTTCTTAGCGTGACTCCAACTGTATTGATCTTACTGTAGATCATTCATAAACCCAACAGCATTTTGGGAACACACAGCATTTAAAATTTAAGATACTAGTTGCATGCAGAGATGGTGGATGATTAAGATTTAGTATCTTAGGCTCTTTTGGTTGTCTAAACAATGAAAAATTGTGTTGGTTTTCTAACCTGGAGATGATGTATTTCAACACCTCAACCTAGCTGATGACTAGAGGGTTTTTTGCCGTACACACTGAACCTCAGTAACATACATTACTCTATTTGTGGGAGGTTTACTTAAAACAAACAAACAAGTTAGTGACAGGTTGAGTGTGTGAAAAAAGCTGTTTAAAGCCTGTGAGAAACTCAGAATCTGAGAGGGAATGTATTGACACAGGAGGGATGGACAAAGTAACTGAGGGCAGGTATCAGCCTCAGCAGGTACGTGTTGCTTTGGGCACCCACGCTTTGCTTGGCTCCAGATGTGCTTACAGTTATGTCTGTAAGATTATAGACGGATATCCTTTTGTATATAAAAGATAATCCAACTAATGCTGAATTGAAGATTAAATCCGTTTGGGTTGTTTCTTCTTTTCATTCCGAAGCCTCTTTCCACATCCACACATGCACACACTCTTGTCTTTGAAATATTGCCCCAAACTCCTCCTGTAGAAACTGAGAGCACAAATAAATGCTCATTTTAATCCCTTCTTACAGGTAAGCGAGAGAAACAATGGGAGGTTTTATGGCCAGCCCTTCACCCTTATGGGTAGGAAATGAGTCATTACGGTGATGAAGGAAAATGAGGGAC
Source organism: Neomorphus geoffroyi (assembly GCA_033558235.1). Classification (NCBI taxonomy): domain Eukaryota; kingdom Metazoa; phylum Chordata; class Aves; order Cuculiformes; family Neomorphidae; genus Neomorphus; species Neomorphus geoffroyi. The sequence continues at coordinate 5,779,371 of JAUMJM010000016.1, read as the reverse complement.
CTCAGCCATAAATTCATGCTAATCTCCCATTGTTGGACACTTAGGCATGTTAGTGACTCAGCACAGTGTTTGCAAATGGGGTACCGTGCCCTTGGTGGACTGTCAGATGCTCCTTTCCATGTTCAAAGGTCTTGGGGTTGATGGGAGGGACGGGCCTCCTTCCCGAATTGGAAAGTCTGTGCCTGGCCCCATTCCTGGACCTGGTACCACCATCCGTGTCCCCAGCAAGTGTGCTGCTGCTGCCAGAGACCCACTGCTCCTGAGGTCGCTTCTCGGTGTGAGCAGCAAAGTGCAAGCACCTCACTGGTCCTTCAGGTCTTGATGATACCAAACTTATGAGGTGCAAGCAGACAGTGTTTCTATCATCTGCTCTTTGAGGACATCCTTCTTCAGGTACCTTTCTTCTCATCTGAACATCTCTGTAGTTTGCAGAAAAGGTTTAAAAAAAATAAAGTGTTTGGTAGTATCTAGGGAAGGCAGGTGTTTCAGAAGTTTCTCTCCACAAATGTGTACATACATAACATAAATAAATGCTATACATACACACAGACATATCTGCATATGTGTGTGTGTATATGTACGCCTTTCCATGCTCATGTTCCACAGTCTGGTGAGGATTTGAAAGGCGACATACCCACCAGAGGGAGTTGGCATTGAATCCTGGACAGCAATTCTGTCTATATCAGCTCAAGCCCATAATTCACTGAGGGAATTATGGTGGTGATTCACGGGTTACTTTTTGTGTGTGACCATTATGAATATCTAGGTTTGAACTCCTATGCAACAGCAACCATTAAGAGTTAACGCTGCCTCTTTATTTGTCAACTTTTGCTCCAAACTTGTCAGCCTTGGAAGAGATCTGTGTCTGCACATGGATGGACAGGAGTATCATGTGACCATAAAGGTCCCTGGAGTTGATGGTGTCTTGGTTCTTGGCACCGAGTCTGCCAGCATTCAAGAAACGTTTGGATAATGCCCTCAGTAACATGGTGTGAATGTTGGGAGTGTCCTGTGTAGGGATAGGAGTTGGACTTGATGATGGATCCCTTCCAACTCGGAAAATTCTATGATTCTGTGATTCATTACGGTTGGAAAAGACCTCTGAGATCGTCACATTCAAGGGTCCCTCTTTGGGATTTCCGGAGGAGGAGAGCTAACCTCTAACCTTCTATAAGTCTAAACAAGGCTTCTGCTGACAGGGAATGAGCATCCCATAGCTTCAGGTCTAGTCGTCAACATTTTTTTTGTCTGTGTTGACTGGGAAGGAATTGGTTTTGCCATAAATTAGCAAGACGATAACAGAAGAACTCCTGTCCTTGCAATCTGTAACAAAGCAGAATAAAAGATTCCAAATTCTCTGTTCTGCTCACAGTGCTGAGACAAGTCACACGCAGTCAGCTGGTGCGACTCCTGTTTATTTCCATGCGGAATAAAAAGTAGTTTATAAATTGTAACTTCTTCCTATTCTGGCTACTAGGTCTAAACACAAGTATGTCAGGCTTTTTTCTGCAAATAGCAATCTCCTAGGATGTGAAACATTGTTAATTTATCTTAAATAATTCAATAGAATGTCAATATTTCACAACTCCCTCTACTTAGAGTGACAGGTCTGTTCAAATTAGTAGCCCTGAAGAATAAAGAATATTCAGGACATGCTTTTATCTCAGGAAAGACAGAATTCAGTGCAGCTGCATAAGTTTTTAAAGTAGCAGTGTGAACACCAGCCTGCTACCTGGCTGACAAGTAATTCAAGCACAAATGTTGTTGCTTTTAGAAAAGAAATGCTATATACATTTTGTACCCAATTAGTAATCACTGTGAGTTCTCTGTATGTGCATTATTTTCTGTGTTTTACATATGCATGCAGGATACACAACATAATGTGCGAGTGGATGCTGTGAAGCGCTGTTTCATATTTGCACGCTAATTTATTCTCTATCAAAAACAAAAGTTTTTTTTTAAGACCCATCACGTGATGAGTTGAGGCAGCCAGACTTGGTGCTCGATGTAGTTTTTCTGTGACAAGATGGAGATCTCTTAATTGGTAAAAATAGCCCTGACACCGTGCTCCGAGCTGCTGGGAAAGAACTAGCATCATTCCCTTTTCCAGGTTACCATCACCATAATTAGAGCAGCAATCATAGAAGTTTAAGTGGGGTAAGACACTCTCCATTTTCCTTTTCATTATTCTGAGAAACAGGAGGCCTTGCTGTGGGGTATTTTTATCCGTATTATCAAATCTATTTTTATATTTCTGGAGAAACGGAGGCGAGGGTGTCCAAAAATGCCTTTGGCAGACAATTGCAAACTATGGATATTTTCTTGTTACTTTACATTTTATTCTTAAATCTGGTACTGTGATCTCCTCTTCCCTTGCATAACCCCTCTCCATTCAGGTGCTTACGTCCTTTTGATATTTGCAAGGATGAATTGATTAATTTGGGTGCAGGAAGAAGGCAAGGCAGGGCTGCCCTTTGTTTAACCCAGTGGTGCCAGCTAGTCTGGGTCAGAAGTGTGACTAAACTCCAGCTGAGGCATTTCTGTGGCTGATCAAGATGTGAGGGCAACACCCAGAAAAATAGCCCAGGCTAGCTTGGCAGTGGTGTCTTAAGACTTAAAGTGCACATGCTGTTTAATCTCAAACGTGTCTCTTGCCCACTCTGCAGTGGAGAGTCAGGCTCAAGGACCCTCCTCCTTCATGGCCTTGTGAAGTCTTTCTGCAAACACTCTGGTGTATTTAGCATGGCAGGTGGGTTCATCCACATTTCCTGGGAGAGTAGCCACGTGGGAGCTCCCCTCCTAGAAGATCCCATGTGGGTGCCCATCCATTTGTCTTCCTTGCATCAACATAGGTCGGGTTAGAGGGATTATCTGGTACCAGGAAAACAGTAGCTAAACAATAACTTCATATGCAGAGTCTCTTGCCTGGCCAAAATGTGTCAACTTAGAGTAACCCATGTCTGAAGAGTGTCAGGAAAGAAGGTCCCAGGCCCCACCGTATACTGTTCTGTCCTAACCGTTGAGAAGGACCTCATGGCTTGCCTGTACAGCTTGCTCAGCTGTCAGTTCTTTGGGGCATTGTAGCTTGGGCTTTCTGAAAAGGAAGAAGGCAAAAGGTTTACTGCTCCTACAGCTGTATTTATAACCCTGTCTACCAAGAAGGTCTTCTCATTTGGACACGCTGTAATACCCTGCCTGGGAAGGGGTCCTGAGCTAGCCAAGGGCTTTTGTGTCAGGACGAGTGGGCAGATCAATGAGGGTGATGTTGTAATGGGGGTCTTCAGACAATTGGAAGAAGGTACATATTCCCAGGCCCGGGTCCTCATGGATGACTTCAGCCACCCCAGGATTTGCCATAGAGACAACACAACAGCGCGCAAGCAATTCAGGTGTTTTCCGGAGTGCATCAATGAAAACTATCTGACAGAGGTGACTGAGAAGGTGACAAGAGGAGGGGCTCTATTGGACTTCATACTTAGAAACAAGGAAGGTCTGATTTGGGATGAGAAAGCTAGGGCAGCTGTGACTGCAATGACTGTGAGATGGTGGAGTTCAGGAACTTGCGAGGAGGGCTAAAAGCAGGATCACAAGCCTGTCCTTTAGCCTGTCTTTTGGCCTGTTACAGGATCTGTCTGAACGAATCCTGTGTGATACAATCACAAAGAGATGAAGTATCCAGGAAAAGCTGGTTCACTTTCAAAAATCTCCTTCACCAAGCTCAAGACCGGGCCATCCTGACAAGCAAAGTTAAGCAAAGGTGGCAGGGAGGAGTATTAAGAGGCACTGTACAAACATGCAGGAATGGGATTAGCAAAATCAAAACTGATCTGGAGTTGAATCTGATGAGCAATGTGAGGGGTGACAATAAAGACTGGAGAAATGGGCAAATGGGGATCCCATGAAGTTGAAGAGAAGGAAATGTAAAGTTCTGCCTCTGGGGAGGAATAACCCCACACACCAGCACAGGTGCTTCAGTGGCAAAAAAGGCCGGTGGTATCTTGGGCTGTGTTGAGATAGGTGATCCTTCTCCTCCGTTAAGCCCCGGTGACATCTGGATTGCTGGGTCCAGTACTGGCCTCCCCAGCATAAGAGAGGCATGGACGTAATGAAGCAAGTTCACCAAAGGGCTGTGAAGGTGATTAAGAGGTTGGAGTATCACGTGAGGGAAGGTTGAGAGAGCTGAGACTGTTCAGCCTGGAGAAGAGAGAGCCCAGAGGGATCTTATTGATGTATATAAATACCTCATGTGGTGATTAAAACAACGAGTCAGGCTGTTCTTGGTGATTCCTGGCAACAGGGCAGGAGGCATTGGGAAGAGACTGGAATAAGGGAGGTTCTCTCTCAGCGTAAGAAGGAACTTTTTTTCTTTTGCTGTAAGGGGGATCCAAACACTGAACCGGGTTGCCCAGAGAGATCGTGGCATCTCCATCCTTGGAGATATGAAAACCTGACTGGACACTGCCTTAAGCAACCTGCTGTAGCTGCCCCTGCTCTGAGCAGGGTAGTTGGACTAGACCAGAGATCCCTCCAAACTCAGCTGTGCTGTGATGCTGTAATCCTGCCAGCTATTTGAACATGGGATTGTTGCCTCCCACACTAAGGCAATGGTCATGTCCCCCTTCAAACTAACAATCCTAATTTGTTTATGCTCCCGGCTAACTATTCTATTAAGCCACAGTACAACTGACCCTCTGAGAAGTGGTAACTGAAGCTTTTGTTGAAGACCGCAGGCTGGTTGGCTCTATGCCCCTTTCTTCAGAGCTTGCAGAAAAAAAGGGGGCTCCTGGTTTATTTATCTCAACTTAATATCTTCCTGTATTTTGTTGACCTTAATTCTCTGTTTTCTAATGAAGCTTGAAGACACTCATGAACTGATTTGATTAATGCTTTTGTTTGTTGTGAAATGATTTACTTTTGTTTATCCCTTATCTCTTGCCCTTTGGAGTTCACATGTACTGTGAACAAGGAACAGTGAATGGATGTTTCCCGCTCTAGATGCGTGAAAGGCATTCTCAAAAATGTCACTTTGTTTGTGGAAGTGACACTGTTAACCCAGAATATCCTCTCTTAACTAGCGAAGGTATTCTTTGTGGGTTTTGACAACTTTAAGGAGTTCAGGCAACATCCTAGGTTCACTGGAACAGCTGTGTAGTTTCTGCCTTACCCAGCCCATGAGCTGGTGATGAGATTCCCGAACTTCTCATTGCTCGATGGAGTTGTTGCTTGAGATCCTGTTTTAGGTTTTTGAGATTTTCTTTTTTCTTGCCTAATTGTTTAATCCTAATAATGTTAAAAAATGAATCCAATTATTATTTGATTTTATTCCTAATTTGAGATTCGACTCCTAGTGATGCTATTCCAAAATGTAGTCCTTCTTATGGCATCGAAGTAAGTAATGTCTTGTCATTTTCATGGACTGATGTAGATAGAACATGGCTCAAATCTAGGTATGCCACAGATCTACCTTTCAACCTGGTACCTCTTTTAATATTCTGACTTTGCTTTCGATGCCGTGGACTTCAGATAGTCCAGAAATCTCTGGAGGATTTGGGAACCAGACTAGATTATTTGTCTACTTAAAAGTTTGTATGGAAAACTTGCTGTTAGTGAAAGTTGTTTGTATATAAGGGATCTGAAGACAAGACTCTCCTATGAGAATACAGAGAATGGTGGGACAACATGTAACGCTCCCCTCATTGTTTCTGGAGTGGTCTTCTGTTTTCCAATCTTGTGAGACCTCACCTGGAGTCCTGCATTCAGTTTTGGAGTCCTCAGCACAGGAAGGACATGGAGCTGTTGGAGCGGGTCCACAGAAGGCCACAAAGATGATCCAAGGGCTGAAGCCCTTCTCTTATGAGGACAGGCTGGGGAGTTGGGGTTGTTCAGCCTGGAGAAGGCTCCAGGGAGACCTTAGAGCAGCCTCCCAGTACTGAAAGGGGTTCCAGAAAAGCTGGGGAGAGGCTTCTGATCAGGGAGTGCAGTGATAGGAAGAGGAGGAATGATTTTAAGCTGAAAGAACGGAGATTAATTTAAAATATTTGGAAAAAATTCTTGACTGTGAGGGTGGTGAGACCCTGGCACAGGTCGCCCAGAGAAGTCATGGAAGCCCCTTCCCTGGAGGTGTTCAGGGCCAGGTTGCATGGGGCTTTGAGCAACCTGATGCAGTGGGAGGTATCCTTGTCCATGTCAGAGAGGGTTGGAACAGGATGGGTTTTAAGATCTTTTCTGACCCAAAGCATTGTATGATTCTTTCATTCTATGATCATGAATGTTCCTACTGTTCCCAGTTTAACCTCATATGCCGAATCAAATTTATAATGTGCCGCCTTCTGCCTCCATTCTGTCTGTGTTACTGTGAGTAGATTTAGCCCTTCTTCAAATCCTGTGGAAGAACATTACATGTAGGATCCGGGTGGTAGGGGTTCTTGTATGATGTGACAGCAGAGGTCATTCTGTGCGTCACAGAATAATTCCTTTGGAAGAAATCTCTGGAGGTCATCTGGCCCAATGCCTCATGCTCATGGTTATGATTTGAAAAGTGCTAACTTCTGCGTAGGAAAGGGATGGCTGGCTTGGAGCTGACATGCTCAGACCCACTGCTGGCTTCAGCGAGGGGTAAATTGATGGAGATGGTGGGTACAGTAATTCTTTGAGCCTGGGACCTGGCCCACCTGTAGCTGTTTATGAGAGCGAAACTGTTCAAACAGGAATGAGGATGAAGCTCATTTGCTTATTTCACATTTAGTTCTCAAAAGCATTCAGGAGGTGGTGACTTCATCACTGCGGCTGATAAACAAACTTGGCTTTTATAAAAATAGACTGATGGTCTGGCAGGAATTCCAGCCTGTCCAAATGGGTCCGCTCCTGCCAAGCAGCGCAGTCGCTGCTGTGTGAGGAGGGTGTGCCCTTTCTACTCCCTCCCAGCCTTCATATTTCCCTGCTCCTTCCCAATCAGATGGTAAATACGTCTCTGCACATAGCATTAAGGTTGGTAAATCAGTTGTGCAAATACTGCCAAGTAAGTAAATACAGTAGAAAATGGAACATTCACTTCCTTTTGTTTAGTTATCGATACAGATTTAAAGGCAAGTCACCCTAAGTAATTGTGTTTAGGTCATTAAACATGGTTTAATAATGACAATAATAGGGTGTGTCCTGAGACAGGAGGCAAACCAGTGCACCTATAATTGCCTAAAAGCAGGGTATTTCTGATAACAAACCTATCTCGTTGGGATAGGTTCAGAGGAGGGCAGTTGGATGAACACCCCCTTTTGGACATATCCTGAATGTTCTTATTGTCCTGCCGCTTATGATTTGAGCCCACTAAAATGTAAAGGTCTTTTCAGCACTATCTCTGTTTACCAAGTTAAACACTGAATAAAATCTCTCTTGACATAATAATTGTGGGTTATGTGCAATGTATGCCTGGAAGAAGGAAGATTCCCTGCACAGTGTATAAAGTCCCTACCCATATTACATAGTTTATTTTCCAGTCTAAGCCTGCAGTGAATATTCCTCATTCCGCATGTTGGATCAAGATTACTCTTGGATGAAAAAAAAAAATGTGCAAATTTTTAGTGGTAAGCAAGCGAATCTTTCAAGGCTAATTAAAGAAAAAAATATGGCTGTTTTCTAAACTTCTCAGGGATTTTTAATCTTCGAAACCAGTCTCTGCAGAGATGGATTAGTGAGGAGAGAACAGATGAAGCAATCAAAGGTGCCAGATAAATGCAATTTATCATGTTTCCACAATTTATCGCCTAATTATCCTCCTCATTGTGTGCGTATGCGTCTATACGTGTATATTTGTATAATGTGTATGAGCATTAAATGTGTTTATGGAATGATACCGCTCCTGGATTTTCCACTGCGTGTTCTATAAACTGCTGGGGGTGACACGCTTTTTTTTCTTTTAATAAGTGTAGTATGTGAAATCTCACCATACACAGCTAAACCCGAGTGCATTGCTGTCACGCCAGCTGTTTTATAGAAGATGTGGTCTGTATGGAGTTAACAGATCCAACCCAAGTCTCTCAAATTCATATAATGAAATCTCATGAACTTGATAAAACGTGTGATTCTATTAAACCAGTAAAATAGTTTTTCAGTATACCCTATCGCTTCCGGAGTGTGAATCGTTGCATGATGGCAATTCTTTCCTGTCTTGTTGTTATTGCTAGTTTTGTTGCTGAACAGGTTAAGACTATAATCCAGCTCCTCAGCTGTGTGGTTTTCCTACTTGAGATGGTTCTTTATAAGGCAGGACACGAAGTTCAGCAGTTACTGGGTCCAGTCCTAATCCTTGAGTCATACAATGACTTTTCCATTTCTCAGGTTCAATAATATAACCATGACTTCACTTCTACACAGCGCTTCAACTGCCTGTTTTTCCGTGTTGGACTGTGGTTTACACATTTCAAGAGGACCTTTTATAAATTTGCGAATCTTTACAGACAAACAACCTAGTAAGGCTCTGCATTTCTGTTGAGTTAAAAAGCAGCCTATGAGTTCGAGGTCTTTTCTTCCTGCCCTTTTTCCTATTCTTGTGTCTTTTCTGTACAGGTTTCATACACCTTCAGGTCTGTTGACATTTCTACTTGAGGCCTATTTAAAACTTTATTTTTGGAAGGGAAGAGGCAAAGTTGTTTCCACATGGAAACAATCTGTGGTAGCTTGCTTTTAATCCATCCAGGTCCCTCTTGGAGTAGTCAAACAAGATTGGGAGAGTGTGTCTCGTGGTGCCTATAAGAATGGCTCAGTGAGGATGGGGCTCATGGTGCCTACCTCGGACGGAGGTCCATCCCAGCTGTGGTGGGTGGTGGCATACAGCCCAAGGACAGGAGATGCTTCACACTTGGCTCTTTGAAATGAGCGTAAGAGCTTGTACCTTGCCTCGAAGGGGTGAGGTGCATTTACAAAAAGGGCTACACGCTCGTATTGTACTAAACCACAAGGCTTTATTGAGCCTGGTATTACGGTTTTTCAACAAAGGATAACAAGGGCCATTTAGTTCACTCCAGATTTATTTTTCCCTTTGCAAAGTCCAAGTTCTAATTTATCCTTTTACTATATTTAATTTTAACCCCTAGAAAAATTCTTCTAAAGAGAAGAGAGGGAGGGCTGAGAGAGGGTGTCAGTGACATCTCAGCCTCTTCATCCCGCTTCCCAATCTCCAGCCACCTTCTGCCTGACAGGCTTTTCACTCAGTCCCTCAGGTCCAGGCTCCGACGTCAGTCTTTCACCTCTTAGGAAAACAAAGTTGGAGGGAGATAATGTTGGATTTAACATGATCTACAGGATTGGGGTCAAGGGTGATCACGAGGGCCTTCAATCAGTAGGCATTTGTTTGAGCGTGTCATCACTGCTGGTGGTTTTCAGATCAGGCTTGTGCTTACAACAAACTGAAGTGACAGGTGAGAAACCTGCTTTTCACAGCAGGCAGGAAAAAGCTGTTGGGTACTCATGGCCAAGGGAGGATAAAGGCAGCTTGAAAACAGAGGTAAATTTGTCGCTGGCCTTTGCTCACTGGGACAAGGAGAGCAGATATCACATTTCCCTTCATCCCCGTGAACACGGTGATGTTTGTGGAAGTGACCCACCTGGTTCTTTTTGAAGATGTATTTCCAGCTTAGTTAAAGATGGAAACAGAAGCAGTAATGATAGTGAGCAGCGGTGCAGCCAGCCCGAGCGATGCAGCACGAGCCCAGAGCCTGGTCCAGGCTCTGGGCACGGTGTTGGAGTGAGTGTCCTCAGCCAGTACATGGGTGCATGATACATCCTGCTGTGCTGAGACAGTGACATGTCCCCAGGGCTTGTGAAAACATTGGAGCCACCCTGGAGACAGACAGATGTGAAATCATAGTAATAAAACAACTTTTCTCCCTTGCCCCGTTCTTCTTAGTTGAGGAGCATAAGATTCATAAAGACTTGTTGCTGCGCAGAGCAGGGGAATGGGAGCCCTGGATGTGAGGGAGGAAGAAGATTTAAAGACATGGTTCTTCCTCCTCCTTCTCCACTCTAAAACAACGTGAGGGTGATGTCCTCTATGCTATTCCTCCCCAAGGAGTGGATGGGGTAGACTTGAGCATGGACCTGCTGCCCATGTGTCACTTGTGTGACTTGTTGGTCTGCTGCTCGTGCTCCTTCATTTTTATCATGTTTTCTTCTAAGCAGATGTAAATATCTCTGATGAGAGAAAACTAATCTCGTTCCCAGAGCTGTTTCATGCAAACTAAATGGGCTTCAAAGCTTTTTAAGTCTTGTGGTTTGGTTTGGATTGGGGTGGAGATGGGGGTGTGGATTTAGTTGACCATGGCAGGAGATGGAAACCCAGTGGGTGTCTGATGCCTGGAGCAGAACACAGGTTGGCCATGCTTGAGTGAGTGTGGTACAATACTTCTGCTGTCAGCTCTGCTCTGGAGGGTAATGTCAGTTTTCAGCAGGTAGATTCCTCTGTAATCTAATTCCTCTCTTTGTAATGACTGGAGACCTGCTGCTTCATCTGAGCAAGAAATTTAGGTTATTGATCCCAGTGTATAAGCCAAGGAAAGGGAGGAAGAGCAGAGAGTAAAGAAAACATCAGCACCTGATTTTCTGTTGTTTCTGATTTTTGTGTTGTAAGAGGGAAGCAGTTTTCCATCTGGAAATGGAAATATTGCAGGTTGGAAAGGATCATCTTGAGTATTAAAACAGCAGGCTGCAAATCAAGGAGGTTGTTGCCCTTTTTGACTTTGTGAGCATCACTTAACCTTGTACTTGCAGTAATAGAAATGGTTGATCCCTGTGCCACTGAGGTGCAAAAACATCCTTCGTTATCTGAAAACACAAATTGGAGACCTCCGTAGATTATTCTTAATCGCACAACCACCAAATTCTGCGTAACAGCCCATTGCAAGTCCTCTCTCAGAGCCAGATTTGGTCAAATGTTAAATCTACTACGAAAGAAATCAATCAGCTGCAAGTAGGGCACTGTGTGAATTTTGTGAAGAAAACTCTTGTAGGAGGAGGATTTTTTGGCTTTTTTAAGCTGGGTGGTAAAGGCAAGGGGAAAAGTAATAAATCCCTTGGGTTTGTTTGTGTGTCACTACGAGAAAGGCTCCAGTGATTTTCCATGCTATGTTAGTAGATCAGCAATGGCCAAAGTGCAGTCAGCCCTCTTATGTCCCTAATGTTGCCATTATGCTACCCTGTTCCGCATGGGAGGTGTTTGCATGTGGCCTCTGCACGGCAACGGCCGCGCGGTGCAGCAGCCAAGTGCTCAATGACCTCCTTCCGCTTGCTCCCGTTGATGGTTCACGATAATGGGCAGAGAGGAAGACAGGAGTTTGGCCAAGTGCAAAGCAAAAGAGAAAAGGGGGGGGGGGGGGCGGAATTAAAACCAACTGAAAACAACCCCTCAGCCTATGCTGTCGCTATGCCAAAAGCTGAGCAGAGAATGAGAGCCAAAACCAGGGTGGTCAAGAAACGAGTTGGCTGGTGATGGGTCAGTAGCAAATCTCGGCAATCTCCTGGCAGCCTGGCCAAGAAGGGCCTGTGTTTGTACTGGTTGTGTGGCTCCACATACCAGAAGCATGGCTGTCCTTTTCTCTTGGGATAATGACTAGGTGGAGCAGCTCAAATATGTGCGTGATATTCTTGGTGTTCCTAGCCAGGAAAAACAAAACTCTGGAGAAGCGTGCTTAGTTGAATTCTTTGTCTGGTTTTATTACTGATAGTGTGAATTGCTAACAGCGGTGGGAGATGCTCCTGGTAGATGACAGCGTGATGCTGGCACCCTGGGCCTCTATGGAGTGCACTGAGGAATCAGAGTTTTTTATGACATGGGTGGAAATTGCTGAGGACCCGTTGACAGGTGATGATGGAGATTCTTTTGTGACCCTGTACCCTGGCTGATACAATGGTCAGGAAGATGGTGGTGGAAGGGAAAGGGTAAAGCATTAGTGTTAAGCTATGGCATTGTCACACCTGCAGATGGGATAATACCTGGTTTGTGTGGTTTGCAGCCCAGTTGCCATGAATTACATTTTTGCACAGTACAATAGATACCCCACTTCTTCAATTGCCATCTGAAACGTGATCTATTTTCTATGAACTCCCACGTAAACGGGGTTTTTTTGGTGACGGATTGCACGTTAAAGCACTGGAAGATGAAAGCGCCAAATATTTGCTTTAGAAAAACACACGGAAAGATTCTCTCATCCTCCTTATTCAAACTACATCAGCCAGAATGCCATTAACAAAAATGACTCTCTGTAGTTAAACTTATTGGCACCCCCTGGGCATCATTAAGATGTCCTTCTTCCCCTCCCTGTCTTTTCCACGGGAGGAGGCGTGAAGGGAAGCTAACGTAGGAAAGTGTTGGCTGGTGCTTGAATCCCATTTAATATTGTGGGATGAGACTCACAGAAAACAAGGCAAGCAGATAGGCAGCCTCTTCCTGAGCCCCCAGCTACTCATCACGTCAGGTCAGCAGTTCCAGTAAGTCAAAAGTAGCTTCAGTAATTAAAAACCATCTCAGAATTCTCCCATACCAACCATCTGCGTGCCCTAGGACCAGAGCCCACCTCACTCAGTACCTCAGTGTGCCAATCTAGGCAACAGAAATCAGTAATGCTTGTGAGATATCACACTGTTGCCAAAAATAACCTGTCAGTGGCCACGTGGAGTAGTGACTAATGTTACACCTGCTGTGAATCTTCTCCAGAATCTCTGAGGAGAACGGTCAGCCCTGCAAGGCAGTTTGAAGCCTCCAGGTGGATGTGCTGTGGGAAATGTGAAGTTAGGATGTTCATGACCTCCCACATCTGAAAATATGTCTCACCAGTAATTTGGTACTCACGGCAGAGTAAATTACTTAAAGGCAGCACATCTCCCTCTTTGCTCCTGCTTTCTGCAGGGCCTCATTGTGCAAGCCACGAGCCATCCTGCCAGTGATATTTAATCTAGGTTGACGGCCTTATGATATATTTCATACACTTTCTCCCTCCGTTTTCTTAATTTTTATCTGCCTTGTTTGTACAGGTACTTATTTATCACAGATTTTAAAATGTCACTGCAGCAGTTATTGACCATTTTATAATTAGAAATTGTTTGGGTTTATTGGATAATGTAGAGATGGATCCTGAATATGTTTTCCAGCATTACTTTAGGGAATCAGTGGAACTGTATACATGGAGCAATCCTCTCACAGTAACTCCAGTTTCTACCCCAGCACTAGAATAGACTCAGCTTCAGTGGAAAAGTTGTGCCCTGGAGGACGGTGACCTCCTGGCACCCACAGGTCTTGTATTTAGGTCCACAGTGGGTTTGGGAATGCAGCCTGGATTTGAGTGCAGTATTGGGGCAAAGTTTTGTTAGGCAAAAGTTTTTCCATTCTTCCCACTCATGGCTGTTGTCACTGAGCATCTTGAATAAGTCTGTAGAAGAAGAGATTCCAAGTGTGCTGGGGTCAAAGTGTTAAAAGTGGAATCATATCCTGGAGCCAAGATAGTGGCAGCGTTAGGGCATGGAAACACAGCTCTTGTACAGCTCTTGTAGGTCTCAGCTCCCTGTTCTGTATTTTCTATTTACTGAAATTACTTAATAATAATTCATTATTTACTTAATTTTAATTGAGTTATTGAATTAGCGTCCACTTAGCCGGCCATTGGCTTATGGCTCATTCGTTTAAGTAGGTCTAATCTCCGTGTTTGGAAGGTGTTTGTACCTAAGTTCGTTCAGGCTGATAAAAATTATATATGGGAATAGTCATCTTCTTGCTGAATGCTAGATTTTCTTTGACTAGTGGGACTGTCTGCTTGATGAAATTCAGCAGTATGAGTACCTATTAGTTACAGAGGTCACTTGCTCCTGTCCACGTCAGTGGGTGAGTAGAAAGGAGAATTTCCTCACCACTTCTGTCCGCAGTTTCATCATCTGGGGAAAGGACTGCGCTTAATGAGCAGATTTTGTCTTTGTTGGAGTAGTTCCTTTGGTTATTGACTTTTCTAAGGTGAGTTTGGGGGTTTAGGTGGTTTTTTTTATTTTACTTTCTGCTGGGCCATCCCTGCTGGACCATTCTACCATGTTCTAGTGTGGGTTTGTGTAGTGGAAAGGATACTGTAGCTGTGATGGTAGCAGGCACATCCAGGCCAGTGCTCAGGTAGCTGTCAGGTACAGCAAAACAGCACTCTGTGAGCTTTTAAAACCAATCCAGTCCCATATGTGGCTGCGATGGGTGGATGTTAAAATCAGATGAGACCTTGTGAGTCTTCCTGTCTTTGTAACCAGCTCCTGGTGAGCACGCTGAGCTTAGTAGTGTCTCTACTACCATGAGTTTTTAGACCAGGATCCTTGAGGTCTTCTTTGCAGCCCTCCTGGCAAGTCCAATGATACTTCAACATCTATTTACACTCTTGAATACTATCTGTGATACTCTGGAATATTTTTTTCATTTTATTCATTTTATGCTTCAGCTTCGGCTTTCATTGTCAGTTCTCCCACACATGTCCATCTGGGCTGAGCCAGGGTGCTGTCTCTGCAGCTCTTCTGGGATGCTGGGGGATGCCATGGTGTTACCTTGAAAGAAACCATCCCTACTGGTAGTGGAGGTGCTAAGGGAGCAAAAATAAAAGGAGCCAAACCCCAGCGTGTTCCTGTCTTTGCCTGTGTGGCCATGAGAGAGATGCAAAGAGGGGAGAGAAACCACTATTGTCAGAGCTTGGACTGGAGGGATGCTTTCCATGAGTGCTGCCCCAAGCAGTTCCCTGCCTGGGCACAAGGGTTGGCTGTGGCCATCCTTCTCCTCCAGCCTGGAGTGTGGTGTATCTGCCTCCAGATTAGCTGCTAATGTTGGGAAGACATTTATCCATCCAAACAGAGCCATGGGAAGGTCGTAAGTTCTTCGTGTGACTTATCCTCATTTATAACAGTGAACAAATAATGTCACATGAGGGAGGGAGATGTGGAGGGGCCAAAGAGCTGGCTGAGCCTGTTTTCATCATTAAAGCAGAGCCTGGTGTTAAAGTTGTTGGAAGCTGCTGTGTTAGTTCTGCATGGAGCAAACACAATGACACCGTGGGTGGAAATTGTGTCTGGTTTGTATTAAGCAGCCACAAAGCAGAGGAAAAGCAGGAGAAGCAGTTGACATGACTGGGACCCCAAGGCTTGTTCCTCCTGCTCTGTAGCAGCCTCATCCAACACAGTAGGCAGATGTCACCTCCGCTCACACAGGAGTAACTGGGCACTGCCTTGGTCCTCCATTCCAACAAATGGCCTCAGATCTAAGATGTAGAGGTGCAAATTAGTCTCAAAAATGGCCATTTGGGGTCAGATGGTGTTATTCCAGAATTTCTAAGCCACCACGGTTTATTGTTCTTCTTGAACAAATAACAAGGCCCTGAGGATTTGCCGGTTGAAGATGCGAGCTGCAGTCTGCTGATTGTAGTTGATGTAGTTGCTCTTGCTGCAAATTTGTGGGACAGTCTTGTGGGGAGCACTTAGGCAATGTGGTTAAAAAAGCTACTGGGCTAACTTATAAAACTAGAAATATTGGCAGTTTCAGCCAGGAAGGACAGAAAGTCTTGTAATTTGCAGACACTGCAGGGAGCACAAGCCATGAGTTTCAGAGCTTTGACCCATGAGCTGGCACAGGAGTTGTCTGCTCTGGCCCACCATCAGAGCGGGAGAAGCTGGAGAAGCTACGGAGCAGGATGGGTGCTGACTCCAGTGCGTGACCTTAAACCACTGCCAGCGTGTCGGGCTGTGGACTGTGGCGGTTGATATATGGGCATATGTCTCCTTCTGCCATCTCAGTGGGGGTATTAGCCCTCAGCAGAGGGGCAGAAGTGCCAACCTCTTCAGTCAACCCAGTGTGAATTGCTGGAGGTTGTGAGTTAGAGCTGCTGTACTTTGCTCTGTGGGGTGTGTAATTAATTAATATTATTTGAGCTGTTTGGTAAAAACACAGGCGCTTTCAGGAAAGTTGGCAGAATCCTTTTGTCTTTCCCCCCCCCCCCCCCTACTGGTAAGTGGAATTTATACTTTACAGAGGTGCCCGCCACTCTGAATTCAGTATGGAAATGGTTTAAAATAAAAACAAAAAGACAAAAAAAAGAAAGGAAAAGGCCCCACGTCAGCAATCTTGCCCCTCACTCCAGGTTTGCCAGGTGCAGAGTGGGAAGAGGGTTCTTCCTTAACATTTTGCAGCTGTAGAATGACAGAGTGGTAATCTTAAACCTACACTTATATGCTATTACTCATTTTAGCGCTTAAGCCGGGTTTAAAACTTTCAGTTCACCTTTAGGAAATGGAGTGGCTCTCCTCGCATAAATTCCCCTGGTAACTGGGACAAAGCAGTGCACGAGAGGTGCAAGTGAGCAAGATCCTGCACTTGTTTCTGGGTGGAACGTTTTCCAAAGCTTGCGCTTTGCCTGGGCTGGTGGCAGGAGGATGCTGTGGGCTGATGCCTCTGCCCAGAGCTGGGCCAGCCACAGGGCTCTGTCCTCTGCCTGCTGCAAGGCAGCAAAGTGCTCTCCGAACCTTCCATGGTGCCTCCACACTGCTCAGGCAGGCAGCTAAGGTTGGGGCAACTGCTCAGAGGGGTGTGGATGCTGGCAGGGGGAGAGAGGAGGCTGCCCTGTTCTTGTGGGCACACTGATGCTCTGATTTTCCAGCATGAACGGTGTGGAGAAGCGTAGTAACCACAGGCTGAAGTGTGCCACTTGCAAATGTGCTCTGTCTCTGCAGCAACTGCTATAAAGTAAACCAAGAAGCTTGCAGAAGCAGTTTGAAGTTTAGAGTGAGGATATGGCACAGTTCTGTTCACACAGTGAACCTTAGCCATTCAGGTGAAAAAACATACGTGTCTGTAGTCCAGTGGACAGCTGTTACCTCCTGTCCTTGTTCTTGTAGTGGGCATCGTCCCAACATAGTTGCCTCTTGCAGCCCCACAGCCATGACTCACCTCTCCCAGACTGGTTTTCCCAATAATGACTGAAGAGACACTTTCTAATTTCGTATCTATTCTGTTTTCTATTTATCATCCTAACAGAGGTCTGCCGGTCACCGTTGACCTCAAGTCATGGTGGCTAATTATGGTGGTTGACTTAGGGTGCTTTTGCTTGTGGCAGCTGTTAGGTCTTCACTGGCCAGCAACTATCTATCTACATAACGGTTGTAGAGGCCTGGCTACGTGCTTAGGAAAGAGTTCTTGTGATTAGTATTTGTAATAATAAAGGTTCTCACAGCCAGGATTCCCTCTGCTTTTCATTAAAGATTGTATCTACAAACCCATTCAAGGGGAGGGCAGTTGGTTTAAAAGTTCCTACTCCTTCAGTATGCATCAGGTCTGTACACCTGGAAATGAGGATTGAGTAAAAGTGAATATATATAAAAATATATTTCAGTGAATACATATATAAATATATTTCACTTATATCTAAAAGTGAAAATAAGCTGCTTTGTATTGCTTGAACTACAGAGCTTAAATGAAGCAGCAGTGGTAGTGGAGAAAAACAATTTTTCTGCTACGAGGTGTAATAGTAACACAGGCCAGGTCTACTTTAAAGAGTTTTGCCAGCACAGCTACATTGGTCAAGGATACAATGAAGTGTGAGGTTTATTTATTTATTTTTTCCCACACTGCTGTAGCTGTTCAGGCAAAATCCCCTGCGATTCTGTAGATGCAATTATGCCAGTAAAACTGCGCTTTTGATGATATGGCTGATTTTGCTCACTGGAGGGCAAGATGTTGTGAAGCCATGCTGGCAAAAGCTTGCTTTCACCAGTTTAAATTGTGTGTGCTCCAAGGGCATAGTTTGACAGGCTTTTCTTTCAGTGCCTGTGCCAGCTTCAGCAGTCGCCCCCCCCCATGCACACTGTCTTTGGGATATGTTTTTGCGCTCTGGCTGACACAGCTTCACACTGAAGGCAGCTGAAGGGAGTGGCCTCACCGTGGCTCTGCTGCATTTCTCCTTACCCTGGTGCTCGTGTTTCTGACTCGGAAAGCTGTAGTGGCAGATAACTTGGCAGAGGAGGGCTTCTTTTTTTTTTTCTTCTTGAAAGAGGACAGGCTGAGAAGGTTGGGGTTGTTCAGCCTGGAGAAGAGAAAGCTGCAGGGAGACCTTAGAGCAGCTCCCAGTGGTGAAAGGAGTTACAGGAAAGCTGGGGAGGGGCTCTGGATCAGGGAGTGCAGAGATAGGACAGTGGGGAACGGTTTTAGGCTGAAAGAAGGGAGATTTAGATTAAATAGTAGGAATAAATGTTTTCCTGTGAGAGTGGTGAGGCCCTGGCACAGGTTGCCCAGAGCAGTGGTGGATGTCTCATCCTTGGAGGTGTTCAAGGCCAGGTTGGATGGGGCTTGGAGCACCCTCATCCAGTGGGAGGTGTCCCTGCCCATGGCAGGGGGTTGGAACAGGATGATCTTTAAGGTCCCTTCCAACGCAAACCATTCTGTGATTCTTTGTATTATTTTAATATGTGAATTTTGCCCTTTTTGGGTTACTACGCAATCGGATGAGTCATGGTGGAAACTAGAGATCTGCAGACCTAGGCTGCAGCCCATAGTTGGGCCCACTCAGGTGGATGATAAACCATGCTTATCTGTACTGCCATGATTGGGAGACCGAATCTGGGAAGGATTCTACATTCAAAATAACCCACTCTCAAAGCACACACACTGGTGGTCCTGGCCGTGGTCGGTCCCACTGTCTGGTTCGCCATTCATGTTGGCGGCCAGCTGTGCTGCCAAGATGCAGGCAAGGGTAGGGTGCAGGGATGAGGAGTAGGGATCGGCTGACCTGGTGCAGCTGCCTGGAGAAATACGAGACGAATTTGGTTTTAGAGTACTTAGCTCACTGGCAGAGCACTGCTGGAGCAGGTCTATACTGGGAACATCTCGCACCACAGTCTAGGAATGCTGGATTAACCTTAATAGTCTTCATAGCACAGATGGAGCTTGTGCCGTCGGAGCTGCATTTTTGTGGTTTCACACAGCCCATCTTGGAGTGAGACAGTGCACAAAAGCATGTCTTTGCAGGTGGAAGGATTTCTACCAGATCAGCTGTAGGAAGAGTAGTTCATGGGTATTTTCTTTGTGGCTATTTGAGCCTTCTTTGGGGCCCCATAACATGGGAGTCTGCTACATAAATAGAAAGACAGAAGAGTTTGCATTGAGGGCAATATTACAGGGTAAAGACCTAAGACTGATTGAAATCAACAGCTTCTCTTAAATCCCTGGCCCTAAAGAATAAAAAAAAAGGTATTTTTTCTTTTACTCATACTAAAGAAAGAGAAAGTGAGGCCCAAAAGCTAATTAGAGCAACATCAAGAATTGTTGACATCCATGAGCAGCAGATCTTGGGTTGGGGGCACCACTGCTGTGTGTAGTACGAGCCATTCCCTTTAAACACTACAATTTTGTGATTAATTTTTTTCCCAGGGGTTCTAATTGTTTTTAAATTCATTCTGCTAGTGAAGGTAGGAGACAGTGAAGCTCTTCTCTCTTTTGATAGCCTCCAGTATTTTAATACCTGCTTCTGTGAAATGCAAAGAGGAATCCTTCACTTCATGTCCTGCCTGATGTTGTCTTAAAAGAAACGGGCAAAATGCTGCCCTCAGGGAAAACGGGTTGCAAAGCTTCCTATTCTTTGTTGGAGCCAGGTTTCACCCAAAGTATTCCCACTTCCTGTATTTGCAAACCAAAAAATGCACTTTAACCAAAAGTAAAGCTGTCAGGCAAGTGCTGGGCTGCAGTGTAGATGATCCAGTGCATCTATCTTGGACTGTTTAAAACATTACTGTTTGCTACCCAATCGATCTGCTGGAGGGCTGGCATCCTACTCCATCCCTTTTTCCGAGCCTTTACAGGTCAGGGGGTATGGCAGTTCAGCAGGTTAGATGCCAGGCTTTGATTATGCTTGAGGTTTACTTACATCTGGTAGAGATGCAGGCCAGGCAGCAGAGCATGATATTGTCCTAAGCTGTGGTTCTTACCTCCAGCAGAGGCCATGGACTGTGAGCATCTTTTGTGCAAGGGATCTCAGCAAGGGTGACTCATATTTTGCAAGAGCGAAGCCTTAAGTAACTCCCACAGTGAAGGCTACAAGTTAGCAGAGATACAGGTTCTCCTTGCTTTAAAGAGCATGTGATGATTCAACACACGGATGTAAGCACACTATTCAGTCATGCAGATCTCTGCAGTTGTTGGGCATAATAGGACATGTTGGTATGCTCTTTCTTGGTGAATAGAATTAATCCACCAACACAATAGCCTAGAATGTCTCTTGAGCCCTACAGAAGCTATCATGTTAAAACAGGTTTATTCACTTTTAAAAAAATATTATGTAAAAACTTACTTAGAGAGTTCATTAAAACCAGGATTTCTTTGTCCTTGCAAGACATTGGGACTCACCAAGAAAAGCCTATTGAGCATGGGTTTATTTTTCAAGCATGCCTTGTGTGCCTGATTTTAAAATCTTTCTGAAAAATAGCTCTTTTGTTTATGCAGGAGCTACATTTCCATCCATGCTAATGCATTTTATTTAAAAATACTAGTGAACTGCTCCTCAAAACAGGTATTAATGTTGGAATGCAATCCCGTAACTACATCGACTCTAGCTGTCACTAGTTCACACCTTTCAGAAAATGTGAGTCTGAGGCAAAGGGCATGGCAACAGCATTGTAACCTGCTAGGATTGCTGCCTTCGTTCACTTTTCAACCATCAGGCCAAAGCTGTGCATGAAGATTTGGTTGGTATGTTTGGAGGTGAGCCACAAAGATTCCTCAACAAGTGTCTTAATGCCAGGAAGTACCATGATGAGTCTTGAAAAAAGTCACCTGATAGCTGAAAATAGCTTTTGGGACAGTAATCTCTCGCACGTTGCTGCAGCTGCAGATAAAATATCCTTCTACAGCTCAGAAAAGTAAACGTAGAGAAAAAACAAGTGGGTGGCATCTCCTGGGCTACTGCCACAGGCTATAGCTGAGCTCAAGGTACCTGCCTGGTCTTTGAGTAGTTGGCGCTGCAGAGAGGTGGGCACCAAATGCACAGTAGCTCTTAGAGGGATTCCTTGCTGTTTCAGTGTACTAAAGTGGGGTGACCTTTGGTTGTACCCTTTGCTGCACAAGGCTGTGGCATTTGATTTAGGAGGTCAAGGAGTGCTGTCTCCCTCACGTGGGAGAGCAGGGGGCGCTATTATGTCTTCTTAGTTGATCACCTTACATGTTTCTTGCAAGGTCAGCTTCAACCTATGTCTAATCCCTCTGCAAAAGAAACAGATGTCAAGATTAATTCATTTATATCTTTACATCACAGCGCAATGTATTTTGTTACTACTGTAATTTAGGTCCTGTAATATATTCGCCTGCCTTTTCCCTGTAGCTATTATTCAAGTATGAATATCATTAATCTCCATCCCCCTCAGAACAATTGGACTTTTGGGGGAGGGAGGAAACAAGAAGAAAGAGGATATTAGGTTGTTCTGGGATAGCGACTGGGATTTTGACCATATTTAAGTATTACACATCCGTTAAGGCTCAAAGCTGTATCTTATCTCCAGAAATTCAGCCTAGCTGTGGCTGAGTCTCATTATACCTTGTTATTTCTGAGATAGAGAACAAGAGGAAGATTTAATTTTTAAACAGTGAGTTCCTATTATTTGTTTGAGGTCAGACGTGTAATTACTTTAACCAACTGGCTCGTGGGATGTTCGCTCCCGATGTGAGTTGAGGATCATGCTCCACTGCTGGTAAAAGGAGGCAAATTACATGGTCTTTCTCATGTCTTGTGTCCTTTCTGTAAACTGGGGCTGGTGGCCTTCCCTGCCTGGCAGAGATGCTGTGGAGATGAGCTTCTTTAAAACTAGAAGGCTCTCACGTATTGGGAGGGTAATTAATGGAGGAAGGCAGGACCTTTGGCAATGCCACCCACTTGAGGTGAAACTGCCACTTAGATCCTTTGCTGTTGGACAACATCTTACTGTAGACAGCCTCCACACTTCGTACATGTGGATATGGCACCTGCAGAAAGGTCAAGAACTTATTTGTTTTATAGACAGTCCACATCCAGCTCAGCATGGAGAGTCAATGCAAGAAACACTGGTACTGCCTTTGTTTTCCATAGAAAAAAGATTGTATTCCAGGTTATGCCAATTTTCCTAATGCTTGAAAGCCCCGTGTCACCACAGAGAGCACTGGTTTCTCGGGAAAGCCCCAAACACATTAATTTTAATTTGGTTAAAAGCATTTTTAATAATAATTTAATATTCCTGGAAACAGATGTTGCACAGCTATATTTCACCCCAGAGCAAAAGTTAGAGGCCAGGTTGTAAACACATGAAAAACAAGACTTGAAATAACTTTAAGCTCTGTTATAAAAGAGCCACTGAAGTTTGCTGTTATGCGTGCAGATGCATACCAGCAATTGACTGCACATGCAATCTGTAGACATACAGTGTAGCGCATGTGTATTCCTCCTCTGGAAAACTGCCTTAAAAAGGATCCATCCCAATCTTTATTTTACTTTTCAGGTTACTTTCGAGAGTCATGGCTCACTGGTTTATTTTGGCTTCTGTATAGTTATGCTTATTGTGTTCCAAATAGAAAATTTCAAAGTGCATGGTGAAGCATCCAGGTTTTCCTGGTTTTGAGTTGAATTTGAGACGAGGACACGCGGTGGAATTTGGATCAGGTTCACTTTCAGAGCATTGTCTGGAGATCTTCAAAGCCATGTTTAGTTTGGCCCATATCTAGATAGTAGTCTGTAATAACACTTGTTTTCAGCTTGCAACCATCACTTGGCTTGGACCCTCTAAACTGTGAAGCAGCTCATTCAGGATTTGAGTTGGATTGTCTGAAAAGCTTTGACTTAATTATTTTTTTAATTAACAAGACACTTTCTAATTTCCTTCTTCTTCTGTTCTGTGTTTCATTTGGCGTTGTGGTTGTTTCAGTTTTTCAAACCTGCAGTGCGTGTGCTCATACAGAGACAGAGCGCTATAGAGGGGAAAATTGGCAATGCTCTCTGGTAATCAAAAAGTAGGGATAGTTTGGGGTTTTGAGGTATGGGATGAATTGTATAGAAGCTTTTTCTGCTTCCTGTAGAAGCTCAGCACGGTCCAAACTTACCAGTTGACGTGCTCCTCGTGTGGGTTGTGCTGGGCTGTTCAGCATAGTCCTTGTCCGCCTGATAGAGACCAACGCTGGGTGTTACAATACCACTGGGACGGCTTTGAGTGCACGTACAAGGTCACTATTTCCTTGCATTTATCAGTTTGTAATGACCCAGGTCAGACGATTTATACAGTTTGCTTATCAGCTGGCCTGAAATGCTCCAGCTGGTCACTGCTTGTCATGCAACGTCCTGTGTCCTCTCCACCTTGTCACTCATTTCAGCTTAATTCTCCTTCACAAGTGGCCTTTAAGGAGATCACTGCACGTGGCTCTAAATTGAGGTTTAGTTCCCATTTGTTAACTGATAAAGGGTTTTCCAGCTCAGAAATTCATACCGCGTAATCATCTTAACTTATAACCATAAATACGTACTCTTGAGACAATATATTCTTTGCATATTGATTCATGGACATGCTCTCTGTACGTAGTCCCTACTTCTGTGCAGTGATTAGAAAATGTATGATTGACATGAACATGGAGATCTCTGGTGTTTGCTGATGGGGATGTGTTTTTTAAAAAAACCACCACCAAACCCTAAAATTCATATCCCAAACTTGTTTAGTGAATTGCCACGTTGCAGAATCCTGCGCATCCTTTGTATATTCTTCTTCTGTGTTTTTAATAATACTGCTTCCCTTCAACTTTCAATCCTACACCTATTAACTGTTATATCTATTTAAAGCCAGCTCATGAGGAAGGTCTCCAACTAACAGTCCTCTAATAGTCTGTCAACAGCAATGCCTGTTTTATTCAACACTTAGCAGTCAAGCAGGGAAGCACCAGTACCTTACATACTTGGAATGAATGTCTTACTTGCTATTTTGTTACAAGAAAAACAAAAGCCTAACTTTGCAAAATGTCAACACCCGAATTGGTCATACAGGCATTTTCTATATGTTAATGCTCCATGGATTTGGTTTGACTTGCGTGCCGTGCCCCACTGATGAGAGCAGGCAGGATGCAACACTTGCCTCTAGAATCTATGCAGGAAAATAGAATGGAGGAAAAAATAGTAAGTGTGAAAAGTGAAACCATTGTACTCTTCCCCCCTCCTTCCTAACATCAGCTTTTTCAGCTAAGTATAATGCTTGTGCTAGATCAGACTTTAAACCCCTCATTTAGCCATCATTTGTATTTCTGAAAACTATTATTTAACTATTATATGGAAAGCTGGCAGGATTATAATTTGAAGTAGAAATGCCTGTTGGTTCCTTGCCTTTATAATGACATGTTTATCTGCACCTCTAATGCTCTCATTGCCCAAGTCTGCACTTTTGGTTAATATGTTTGCCATGGAACAATTGTTTTGCATCAAAATTGCACTACACCAGCGGCATTGTGTGATTTGTATTCTCTATATGTTTCCCCCCCCATCCCCCCCCCAAACGTTTTGCTTAAATCTGTTTGTGTTCAGCATGAAATGTGCAGTAATGGTGGTGTGCTCGGCACATATTGCTGTGGAGCTTCAGCACCGTTAGGTCCTTACTGACACCAGTCTGTAGGTTAAGAACACTTCAATTGGTCTAATTTGCAACCTGATCAGAAACACTGACCTGGTTAGTCTTTAACAATGAATGTGCCTAATGATAACTTGTAGACACCCTTAGTGAAGGCACTGATGTGTGTACGAGGAGTCATTTCCAGCTACGCGGCGTTAGAAGGTCTCAGGCTGCCTTATCTAGGCTATCGCCTTGTCCTGCGTTTTTCTGTGGCGTGATGCCTGTCACTTCTAATGATACCCATCCGTCGAGCCGCATTGATCGAAATGAAGATAAATTGAATTGATACAAACAGGAGCTTGATGACTCATTGATATAATTAGGCTGTCGGAATATCTTAAGTGTAACTTAACACATTTTACTAATGTTAATTATATGGTCTTTTATATGAGAAACTTCAGTTAATTTTGTACTCCACAAAAGGAGAATTACAGCCATTTATTAATTGTGAGATGGCTGTTGGCTCTATAGAAGCCGTTTTCTAGAGGAGAGGAGGTATGTTTACTGAATTTCCTTTAAGCTGTCAAAAGCCTGAAATTGATAACAACTTAAAAGAATCTAAACTGTTAATAGTTTACATTTATAATTCATCTAATGTGATAGTTTGTAACATGAGAACCAAATATAGAGCATAATAAAACAAGATATTTATTGCAAATAGGAACGTGCTGAACAATGAAACAATACTAATTACAGTTTAAACACTTTTGATATGAGCTCTGTTTCTGAGAGGATGTTCCAAGCATAAGAGATGAGATATTCTTCATAATAAGGATGCAAAACCCATTCAAAATATTTTCAGAAATACAGATAGGCTGTACATCCATGCCTCTCATTTCTTGCTTTTTCCCTTTTTTTTTTTTCCCTCCCTGAAAATTCTGGGTTTTATCTTATGTCAGAATTGATCACAGGAGTCAGTTTAATTGGGAAATTCATTTAAAATAGTTTCTAATTGGCATCAGAGAGTTGAAAGTTCAGTACAAAGGTGAGATCTAAGCTTTCTAATTAGATTGAATGCAGTATGACTTAAAGAATAGTCTTGATAATTACAGAACTTAATGCAAAATTATATTTTAATGAAAAATGGTGATTTTTACAATGAGAAGCAATGCAGTTCTCATGCAGTCTTTCATCTTACTTTTTAGAGAGGAGATAAATTGTCTTGTGCATCTGTATATAAATTTTATGTTAAAACCTGACATAGTTTTATTAAAAACTAAGATTATTATCATTTAATCTTTTCTGGAGGAAGGCTGTAGGTCTGCAGTTTGGATGGAAAACCTTGTTCCAGGCATTCTGAATTTTCTTACTTGGATATCATTTTCTCTTGCATAGATTTATATTATGAACTCAAGTTTTCCCCCCTCCCTTCCCGTTCACCTCCCCCCCCCCCCCACCACCAAGTTGTTTGATGCGGCTGAAATTGAAGGCTGAAGTAGAAGGGGCCACTTAAGTAGTGAAGGGTTTTTCTTTGTAAATAATAGATCAAGAGCACCGTAGCTGTATCTAATGGAGCCGTATGCAGCCTCCGTTTCAAGGACAGCGCGGGGTTTAAAAAAACATAACCAGAGTTCATCCCTATCGCTAACCTGTGGTCACTCTGGCTGCCGCTCTTGGCCAGTCACATGTTTTAATTCATCAGGCGTGTTTTTTTATAAACCTCTGATAATATCAACACATGAATAGCTGGGATGATCGCTGGGATTTCCAGACTGAAATGACAAGGGAAAATAAAATAGAAGGGATGTTTTGTAAAATCTGTTTCTTCTTTGCAAGCCCAGGGGTTTACCTGAACATCGATAAACTTTCATTACAAGCAGCAAAGTTGAGGTACGCTTTCAGAGAAGCTGAACTAGTAGCTCTCCAGCTTTCTTCTCCTTCGTATATTTTAATCTGATGAACATATTTCAAAGTCTGCGCCTGTTTGCTGCTTTGAGTTAAACTTGGACATATTTAAAGGAGAGGAAAGACGCTTATTCCTGGCATGTCATAGAGTATTTCAGGTTATAGAAGAAATATTTTAATGCTCTTTGTTATTTTGTAGAAAATCTTTTGCACTTAACAGATGTTAGCCTTTTCTTTCTTTTTAGTCAAATTTATTTAGCTTTATTCTTCCAACTGGATGCAATTTCAACATCAAAATAAATAGCAATGTCTTATTGGCAAAACTGAGACAATTCTTGTTAGAAACATAGAATTTAGTCAAAAAGCAAACCCTTATCCTGCTTGTGCTCCAGCAGACCTGGTTGAATGTGGTCAGCAAGGCTCTGATGGAATTTCTTGGCCAAAACTCCCATTTGCAATTGATTACCAGGATTGGGCCCTAACTGAAATATTGTATTCCTAGAAATTTCAAATGCAAACCAATATAAATTTTAAAAAAATCTGTTGCAAGACAAATCCATTCTGTTTTATACTCCCTTCTGTGTTTAAAGCAGTGTGGATCAGTGTCTGTTCCTTGAATGACGCTGGTGTGTTTGCTTGTAAAATAATTTGTCTTTCTTGTGCCACTCATTTCTACGCTTTATGAAATCTTGTAAAATCAGAAGTGGTTTTTCTGGTGATTTTTTGCAGGATCTGCATTCAAAACTAAACTCAAGTAGTCGCTGAGAATTTTTACATAATTATCTTCTAAAGATTTATAGTTTGCCTAGAAAATGTTTTCTATTTTCCATCAGTGTGTTACACACACACTGATGCGTTGCGCATTTCAATCTGCTTTGCTTGAATTTTAAACAATTGTAAATGCTTTCTGACCGATACTTTGTTCACTTAAACCAAAAATCTTCCAAGCACAGGTTACAGCCATCTGCTGTAAATTATAGGAGATAAAACATAAGCTGTGCTTTGCCTTCATTCTGACAGTAAAATATACAAAATGGAATTCGGGAAGGGAAAAAAACCCCCAGATTTACCATCAGTGATGAGTATCTCACAATATTTTTTTTAAAATCTTCTACTGTATTATCATTTAACAAGTTTTTCAAGTGCCAGCCACCTCTGTTTCATGTCCAGCATCCCCCCCAAGTGCAGCCGAGCTGAGACGCTCATTCTATGCCGGGTTTGTTTCTATGCGCGGGCAAGAAAGCACTGCGAGAGAGACGGAAGCACCTTATCAGACCTCCCAGGAGCTCTCCTCCTAGTTTTCCTTCCCTCCATCTTCTCTTGTTTGTTGCCACCTAGCAACAAAAATTACAGAGACCCCTTCAACGTAACCTTTTTTTCCTTCCCCCTTTCACCTTGTAGCTACTTCCCAGCAAGATCAGATGTGGAAAAGCCAAAATCCCGGCGCATGATGAGCCCATTAAATTAGATGATTCCTGCGATTTGTTTCCTTGACGGTTCTCAGCCTTCTAGTTTGTACTTTCTTAGCCAGTGCGGGGGAAAAAAAAAGGCGTCTTGACAGCTAATAGATACCCCTGCCATCAATTGCCGAGACATTTTGTCTTTTGTGACATTGAGGAAAAGACAAGGAAGGGAATGAAAGCAACTAAAAAATGTCAAAAGATCAAAAAATCAATGGGCTGAAGGAATGTGATCTGTTTATCGGGGTGTAGCTGCTCTTTCTGTTTGCATTAAGTCCAAATGAGTGTCTTTGGTCACCACTAAACTTGCTTTTATTCACTCCCTAGGAGATGTAATACAAGCATGAAACGATGGCTCACAAAGCAGGCGCAGCAGCAAAGTAAATAAATAAATAACTGAAGCAAGCCAGGGCTTCTTTAAAGACCACAAAAACAGGTTTATTGCCTTAGATTTTTTTGCCTCGTATTAAAGACACCTTTCTCCAGAAACTTGTTGCTGAGCGCAGCAAATGGACCATGTTGTGTTGACACGAGTGTCTTGTTTCTGTGTTACTGGGAGGTTATTTTTATGTATTTATTTTTGAAAATGTCAATAAAATGAAAAGAGGGCGAGAGTTCAGCGAGCGGAAGTTCTGGCAGCTGATTGAATACATGTGCTTCGTGCTTGACAGCGTCAAGTCTTTGGTTGGACTTTCCCTTTGCTTTCCCGGGCAGGGAGTTGGGTTTGTTTTCTCTGAAACATGAAAAGAGTTGGGAGAATGCAAATGCGAGGCGGCTCCCCCGCACGCCAGTAATGTAGTGCTTGCTGGGGTTTTAGAGTCGCTGGATATTGCATAGCTCATAAATTCTTCACGAGCATGGATAGAGGTGGGGGGAGACATGTGTGCATGTATCGGGAGAGCTCGCGCGTGTGTGTGTAAGTGCTGTGCCAGCCTATGAGAACTGATGGAGCAGACAAGGCAACGCTACAATCCGTTGGACAAATTTTTTCCTCACCCCTTGTAGTTGTTATGTGATAGGAAGTATGGCAAGGGCTGCATATTTTATAAACTTTCTATTAAAGTTGTGGCATGTTATCATAAAACTGAATTGCGATACTTTGTATTACACTCTGGGATTGAGAGATAGACATAGGATTAAAAAAACAATTTCTAGGCATTTCTAGATGATAAATTTAATTTTCTTTGCTATTTGGAGGTCTTCTTTGAAAATGCAATTGTAATGAACGCATTCAGAACTGGAGAATAGATTTACCCTTGGCTTCAAATAGTTGACGTTATCAGGCTCTGTCATTCGTTCCTTCCTATTTTCGGGCTGCTAATTGATGTTTTTGATGTCAGCAAGAAAATTGAAGAAAATGTCATGTGTGAACCAGTGCGGAAGTTAATAAGATTGACTTCGTTGACAGAATTTACAATGAGCGCAGAGACCGCATAATGGGACCGCTGCGAATTCGTGTGCTCTCTTTGGAGTCAAAATTGACACCTCACGCTAGGCCAGCGGTCGATAGGAAAGATGCAACATTTGGGAAGGTTCCTAATCTCAGTTTTTTTCCTCTTCCCTGTTTTTTCCCCCCCTCCTTCTTCTTTTCTTTTTCCCCCTCCTCTTTTTACCTTTTGGTCTACGGAGCTTATTTAGTTGCACAAGCAGATGTTTATCCAGAGGGCTACTGCTTTGGACCAAGCCAGAGCCTTAGTTCAATCTCTTAGCGCTCCGCAACAATGCTCATTTTTTATGCTGTTTTGAGTCTGAAAGCAAGAGAGTCTTGAAAAGGTTAGATTAAGATGTGTCTCAAGGAAAGCTATACTAATATCGGACAGGGTCATTGCATATGCTTGGGCTATGTGCAATAAAGCTGAAACGTAAATCCCTTCCATATAAAGGAAAGAAGCTGTGGGACACCTACCTGAGCTTTAAGCATAACAGAAGACTACAGCTAAGCATTACTCTTCCTCTGGGCTCCAGTGTGTGTGCATCTATGTGACCATGTCCGCCTGCATGTGCAACCTCCAAAACTTCTGACTTTTCGAGGTGGTTTTTCCACCTCCTTTTTTTTTTTCTTTCATGGATAAAACGGGAAATCAAACTTTTTCAAAGTAGCAAAAGACTTCACTGTAATAGTTTAATTTTCCAGTAATGTGACAAAGTTTATTGGATTTGTGTGTATAATTATGGAATGGATTAGCCGAGTTTGGTTCAGTGCATCTGATTATTTTCTGGCCTTTAGGGAAATGCGCTAAAACCCTAATATGTCCACTACCCCCAAGCGGTCTCTTTTTGAAGGCGCCGCACAAAATGTGGTCTCTACTAGCGTTCAGCCTCCAAGGATCTTCAGTGAGAGACATTATTCTTGGAATATCCAATTAATTCCACGGGCAGTGATCAGTTAGCGCTTCTTCTTCCTTTCTCGCCATTTGAAATGCTAACACAATGAATATTTTCTCATTGGTCTGCGTCCCTCGGCTAAGCTGTTGCCGCGGGCTGAGAATTTCATCGACTGATGAGACCAGAGGCTGCGCCGATAAAAGGTTACAGTACGTGATTTGCATGCCAAGTGGGGTTTGGTTTCATGAACTTAAAAGTTCTTCAACTTTTATTTGACTCTTTTGCTTTTGTAGATAGATGAGGGTTGCTGGAAATTTTTTCCCCCAAATTTTATGGTTTGTTTCCCCCCCAAAAATCACTTAAGTTAGCAGTTAGTGCACATTACAGTTTTGATTTGGACCCTCTTAAGCAAACAGGTAGGAATCGTGAAATCTTTTGTACAAAACTAAATGAATGTCTGCTCCAATCAATGAAAACTTAGATTTAGAAGAAGACTTAAAATTTTTAAGACGTTTCCAAGCAGATCTGGCCAAGTCCAACATTTCCATTTTCTCTGTTAGCGTAGTGTCGGAGTATATTTTTAACTAGCCTTTAATTCCTTTGGCAATTGCAGTACGTTCTGTGAGGCATAACCAAATTAAAGTAATATATTTGACTTTGTATGTATTAAAAGAGGGAAATCTCCATGTCTTTTGAGTGATGGGAATCAGAGCCATGGGTTAAAATGACACTAGCGCATTCCTGGAGAGTGATTAAGACAGACTGTTTGGCGCTGCTATTCAATGGTAAGTTGGTGGAAGTTCTTGAAGTATTAATTATGTTCCATCAAGCACGAGCAAATACTCCAGCAGCAAAAGAAGGAAGCTGTTATCTTTGTCTTTAACACAGCATTTTGCACTGTTGCCTGTGCAATTCAATCTAAAACGTTGGCCGTGCCGGCTGAGTTGGGGTTCCAGGGCTGAGCGATGCCACGATCCTAGGATAAACAAACGGAACCTAAAAGTTAGAGGCAAACTAAATTGAAACAAAGCAACTACCGCCCGTCAAAAGCAGGCTTTTATGATTCGGCGAGGGTGAAGGAAGGTGGTGCTGAAATAAAACCACGCGCAGAAGGTCTGTGCTCTGTGTTGTTCTCGACTTGCAGAATGTCTTAGATGTGTGTTGTAAGCCGTTGACAAACTTTGTTGGTTTAGAGATGTGACGGATGTATTTTCTGATCTGAGAAGTATTTGGGGGATAGAGATAATTTTTTTTCATCCTCTTTTCCTTCTCCCTCCCTCCCCCTCGCCGAAAAAAGAGCATCAGCCTTCTGCGCGACTCTAATCTTAGAGGCTGGCTAATACGGTTGGAGATTTGACATATTCCTACTGAATAAAAATCAGGAGACCCTTACCAAAATTATTAGCAAAAGGGACTGGCAGAACTAGGTACGGAGCGGGGTGGGTTTTTTTTTTCCTCCCCTTCCTTTCCCTAGCTGTCTAGGAGGAGTAAAGCAGGTGGCTCCCCGTGGCTGACTTTTCATGACAACATGCCATTAGAAATTGCGGTCCTGTTGATCAATCCACTCGACATGACAGCTTTGCCGCAAGGCCTGGCTCTTTGAGCACCAGCGCTC
The DNA here is from genome assembly GCA_033558235.1 of Neomorphus geoffroyi. NCBI lineage: Eukaryota > Metazoa > Chordata > Aves > Cuculiformes > Neomorphidae > Neomorphus > Neomorphus geoffroyi. The sequence goes on along the minus strand of JAUMJM010000016.1, from coordinate 5,747,478 downwards.
TGGCTTTTCCCTCCTTTTTTCCTGCACTAATTGGTGAAAGTTTTTACTGTGCTTGTGGCATTGGAAATTCTTTTGAACATTGTCACAATCAAGTGTTGACTTCTTTAGAATTGCAAGTAGGTTAAGTGAGTATCAACATTAAAAAAAAAAATTCACAAAAGGCATTACTATCAATTTTACTAAAACAAAATTGGGAAAACACACGGATTGAATTATCAAAAAATATTTTGCGGAGGAGTCAATTAAAATAACATTCCTTTTTGACTTTGCCGACCCAAAGATGCTACCATGTTTGTGTCTCAAAAAGTAGAAAGGAACAGAGAAATTTTAGAGTTGTTATTTTCTTTTTCTGCTTAGTCGGAAGTGCAGAACCGAGCCACGTCTTTCAGCTTAAATATACACAACTGGCTACATCTTTGTACCTGAAAATTTAATAGATAAAGTGGATTTTTCAGGTGATTTTAAGCTGCTTTAAAGCATTATGCTCTAAATAAAATACCTTAGCAAATTCTGTTTCTTAAAAAACAGAAAAGAAACAACGTGAGTGCAGCGTTCAGGAGGAGGAGGAGAGCTGGGTGCTCGCTCGCACGTAGCGTGGGTAAGGTAATCGAGCATTTGTGTGATTCTTCCATCAGAAATGTAGTCAGAAAACTTCCGTAACAGGTTTTGTGAGCAACTCCCTTGCCTGAAAATGGGATTGTTGATGTTTGCAGATGAGAGTTTATTAAAACATTGAATACTTGTTGGCAAATTCAAGTGAAATTTCAGAAATGTTTGTAAAATATTATTATTAATCATGTAACTAATCAATTTCTATGAAAGGAAAATATTTTCATTTAGTAGGTTTATTTAAAATGTGCATTTTAATTGTTGCAGGTAGAATTTTATGCTCTTAGTTTTGCAGGTTGCTGCACGTTCATTCTTAAACATGAAATCTCTTTCTTTTTGCCATTCATAAATCTGGGAAAACCTTATTGGTAGTTGATACAATTTCAAAGATGCAGGTGTTTTGAAAATAATCTGTGCAACTGCGCTGCGAGGCTCTGTGGAATGAACTCGGGAAAGAAATCGGGAGAGAACAAGTGACAAAGAATGAGAAAAAGGGGTAGATAACGCGCAGAGGTGGCTTTGCTTTAATAATGCATACGTAGCAATAGGGGACTTTGGATAGAATTCTCTCAGCTCTCTTAAACCCAATCGAAGGTTAATTTATAATAAATAATTATAGTTTTAGCAGCAAAATGAGACCCTGTGAAGCTGGGAGGGAACGGCAGTATTACAGTTTTAAAAGCTGAACGTGCTCTTAGTTTCTGTTGCAAGTGTAATAGCTACCACTATATTTTTTTTGTAGATCAGACATTGACACCGAAAGAAGCATAAATTCATATAATTAATTTTGCCATTGTAAAAATCATTTGCTAAAATTTGCATTATTAACATTATCAAGTCGCTGGTTGGTGAGACATCAGACATGACGAGTGAGAAGGGCAGCTTAGGGAGAATTGGGCTTTAAACCCTCAGCAGATCGGAGTTAGGATCAAAGGCGCTTGTTTTATGTGGCTGTGTGACACTTTGAAGTCTTGACTGCACCTACAGCACTCATTTCATCAGGTTCACTGGTGTCTTAATAGCAGATCAATAAGTTTCAAAGTCGGAGAGTTAATTTGATACTAGTGCTGATGTGGTCGTGCTGGGGAAGCAGAGAGAGGCAGGCAGAGAAAGCAAGCCTATTAACCATCCTGATAGGGAGAGGTGTGCACCGATGTTGATGGGGACTTGTAAAAATCCAAACTGTAAATATTGACCTTAAATTTGAAAGCTCCGAGTACTAAAGGCGTCGAGGTGTTTACATTATTGAAAGCGATTGTATGCAGGAGAGGTTGCTGTGCTAGCACCGCTCTCCAGCCAAGCAACGCGAAGTTGTAAGAAAGTTCCCTCAGTCAGAAGAATAATTGCATATTTCTAAGCCCCTAAAGCATCCCATCCTTTGGTGATGTTTTCCGCATCAAGCTGCCTCCCTCCACCCCCACCCCAAATAAAAATAAAGATATATATGGGGGGAGAGAGAGAGAGAGGGAGAGAGAGAAAACACAGTGGGCAACATGCTATAATAGCTGTTCATTTTTTTCTCATCCTTTGCCAGCTTGTTTGCTTTCCTGCTGTAACGCAAATAGTTCACAAGAAAATGGTTGCATTTTTAGATGAAGTGGGCTCAGTGACACTTTGTTTTCCTACCGAGTATATTTAAATATAAATCTATATATTATCTATTGACCTCTAATGCCACTTTTTACCGGTCCTGTGATGATGGAACTCATCAATCCCTTTTCAGCTCTCGATATGAGCGCTTGCTTGTCTTTCCAGGGCAAAACTTCGTCGCTTTTCAAATAAATTTGACTGTTAAAACCCGCTTCTCTTGAATCCTCCGTGCTACTTCTGTACCAGGAAATCACAAACCTGGGGATTATTTATTCCATT